>OY725325.1:73197051-73744551 GCA_963242795.1 Inga leiocalycina
CCATAACAATCCATAACAACGAATTGAAAACTAAAGTACCTTGGATACGTTTGGCCTTCCAGGATGAAGCACATCAATGACCTGCACCACAAAATATAATGGAAAAAGTCATTAATCGCCTCTAGTTCGAAAACTTAGGCACAAAACCCAACAGATTGGATGTGCTTCCATGGATGAGAAACTCACAAACTGCTTGCGGGATAGAAGCCTGTTTGTCATAAACTTCCTGGTTCGAACGGTCACCGCCTTGTCGGCCATGGTGTCTAGGAAACTTTGAAGGATGGAAGCTTTGAGAGGCAGGCGAGATCAGTGACAGGACGGAGTAAGACGACGCTAGACACAAATTTTATACCCTAGGGTTTCATTTTTTCCTGACGAACCAGCAGTTTAAATTGGGCTACGATGAACAGAAGCCCAAAAAAATAGCCCAGACCCAATGAAAGGCAACTTAAATATTAAAAAACAAGGTTTGGCTTGAATTTATTTATGTGCTCAAGTAATCAGATTTACTAAAATTGATTTGAAAATCAGGTGATTAATTTGAAAGAATAAATCTAAAGGCATAGTTATTTAAGTTTTTCCATGAAAAAAATACTTAGGATTTAACGAAATCTCTTTACAATGTTAGTTTAAATATGTTAAAAATAATGCAAATCTTAAAAAAAAAACATATTTCTATTGTTTTGAGAAGTGGCTAACTACCCAGAAAAAAAATCGTTCTGTTTATGAAAATTCTTGAAGAATGCCGTAACGTATGTGGGAAAATGGTGATTTTTTTTAGTGAAAGGGCATATGGTGAATTATGACAAGTGGACTGTGCTGTTTTGGACTAATACATTTTATTATTGAGGGAAAATATAGAGAAGATGATTTGGATGATAAGGGTCTTAATAAGGCTTATTATATTGCTAAGATGCAAAATATAATGGTTTTTGAGGGTGAAACAGAAACGCCTATTCCTTCTCTTGTCATAGGAAGGCACATTTGCAAAGCTATTTATAAGCGAAGGAAGCCATTAAAGCATACAATCAAAATCAATTGGAATAGCGATTATTTGTAGGGGCTTAAGTGGCTGCCTAATCAAAGAGTTGTAGCTGATTCGGCTTTCCAATGCCATTGAACTGATTAGATGCTTATATTAAGAACTAGTAAAAACAAAATGAGAGTCGCTTATAAATAAGATGAGAGTAGCATTTAGCAAGAATCCGGATGCTTGTAGCTGCAAAATATCAAGGTCTGCTGCTGAATTTATGGCCGTTTTGGCTTCAACTTGTGATTTTTTTCAACCCCCACTTCCTCTATCTACTGCTCTGTCATTCTTCTGGAAGCTCGTGATGGAGATAATTCGGTTGATGGCCATCTAAAAGCATGTTTGGATAAAGCTTATTCTTAGGAAATAAATATTTTTCACATAAGTCGAGACAAAACTCCTCTCACATACTTACCTCGTATATCGTAAATCATGATTTAAAAGCATTTATAAGTCAAAAATAAGTTATCTCAAACACACTAACTTAGGAGGCCAATATATAACTGATTTGTTGGATATCTATTTCACCATCCTTTTGAAGGTCGCAAGTGAAGAAGAATTTTGGTGAAATATGCTTTGTTCTATCGCCTTTGATATAGCCTTCTTTAAGTTGAGCGATACATGCAGTATTATCCTCATATAGGATTGTTGGGATCATTTTGTCGGAAGATAAATGACAAGTTGTACGTATATAATGTATCACTGACCTCAACCACATACATTCTCGACTTGTTTCATGTATTGTTAGAATTTCTGCATGATTTGATGATGTGGCTGATATAGTCTGTTTCATAGATCTCCATGAAATAGCTACACTTCCACATGTAAATAGATAGCCCATTTGTGATTTACCATTATGTGGATCAGACAAAAATCCGGCATCTGCATAACCAACCAGTTCATGTTTAGATATATTTGAGTAGTATAACCCCATGTCTGTAGTACCTCTGAGATAATGAAAAATATGCTTTATTCCATTTCAATGCCTTTGTATTGGTGAAAAATTATATCTTGCTAATAAATTAATAGCAAATGATATATCAGGACGTGTGTGATTAACAAGATACATTAGTGTTCCAATAGTACTAAGATATGGTACTTCTGGACCAAGTAATTCTTCATCACCTTCTTCACTAATTTCTCGGGGTCGGAATGGGTCTTTATCCACCTTCAAAGATTTTACAACCATTGGGGTACATAATGGATGAGATTTATCCATGTAAAATCGCTCTAGGACCTTCTTTGTATAAGTTTCTTGATATACAAAGATCCCTTTTTTAAAGTACTCGATCTGTAATCCAAGACAGAATTTTGTTCTTCCCAAGTCCTTCATTTCAAATTCTTTCTTTAAACAATTAATTGCCTTTTGAAGCTCTTCAGGAGTTCCAATGATGTTGATATCATCAACATAAACAACAATTATAGCAAATTCATTATTAGATCTTTTCATAAAGATGCATGGGCATATCGGATCATTTTTGTATCCTTCTTTCAACAAATATTCATTAAGACGATTATACCACATGCGCCCTGATTGCTTCAGGCCATACAAGGACTTATTTAACTTTACTGAGTATTGTTCTTGAGAACTTGAATTGGATGCTTCTGGCATCTTAAGTCCTTTAGGGACTTTCATATAAATATCACTATCAAGTGATCCATATAAATAGGCAGTCACAACATCCATTAGATGTAAATCAAGTCCTACATCTACTGCTAGACTGATTAAATAACGAAAAGTAGTCGCATCCACTACTGGTAAATACGTTTCTTCAAAATCAATGTCAGGTCTTTGTGTAAAACCTTGGGCTACTAGACGTGCCTTATATCTAGTTTTTTTGCCCTTTTCGTTTCTTTTTCGTACAAAAACCCATTTGCATCCAACTGGTTTTACATCTTCAGGTGTAAGGAATACATGTCCAAATACTTTTCGTTTTGCCAATGATTTTAATTCTGCATTAATGGCATCTTTCCATAGGGGCCAATCTTTTCTTTGTTGGCATTCACCAATGGATTTGGACTCATGATCCTCATTATCATTCATTACATCATATGCTATATGATAAGCAAAGATGTCATCAATGTTGACTTCATTTCTATCCCTTCGAATTCCATTCATAACATAATTTATTGAGATCTCATTATTTTCACATATATCATGTGCCTGGGTCTCTTCTAGGACTACAATGTTCTCTTCTGGAGATAATATCTCTTCAGGAGATGGCTCTTCTGGAGCTACTAATTTTTTTTTCATTATCCTCAACCTGACCATCTATATTCTTTGCTCCTTTTCTTTTTCGAGGATTTTTATCTTTGGAACCGATGGGCCTGCCACACTTCAGGCGTGCTTTGGATTCATTCATAGCAGGTTGTCCTTCAGGGACATCAATTTTAATAGGAGCATTAGCAGCTGGGACATGTGACTTTGTCACTTTCTTTGGGTCAGTAAATGCTTCTGGTATTTGATTAGCTAAATTCTGTAAATGAATTATCTTTTGAACTTCCAGTTCACACTGTTTTGTACGAGGATCAAAATGAGCCAATGATAATTCATTCCAACTAATTTCTTTACCCAGCTGTTTGTTTTCTCCCCCTAATGTTGGGAAAAATGATTCATTAAAATGATAATCGACAAATCGTGCCGTAAATAAATCTCCTGTGGATGGTTCTAACCATTTTATAATTGATGGAGATTTATACCCAACATATATTCCCATATTTCTTTGAGGGCTCATCTTGGTGCGTTGTGGTAGTGCTACAGGCACATATACCGCACACCCAAAAATTCTTATATGGGAAATATTAGGTTCCTGACCAAAAACCATTTGTAAGGGGGAAACCTTTAAATAACTTGTTGGCCTAATACGAATTAACATTGCTGCATGCAAAATGACATGGCCCCAAGTAGAAATTGGTAGATTAGATTTCATAAGTAAAAGTCTTGCAATTAATTGCAACTTTTTAACCAATGATTCTACAAGTTCATTTTGCGTATGAACATAAGCTACAAGATGTTTAACATCAATTCCAAGGGACATACAATATTCATTAAAAACTTGTGATGTAAATTCACCAGCATTATCAAGACGTATTTTCTTGATAGGATAATCAGGGTAATGTACTCTTAATCTAATCAGTTGAGCAAGTAATCTCGCAAACGCCTGGTTGGGAGAAGATAATAAGCAAATATGCGACCATTTAGTTGATGCATCAATTAAAACCATACAGTACATAAATGGTCCGCATGGTGGGTGTATTGGCCCACAAATATTTCCCTGTATCCGTTCTAGAAATGTGAGAGACTCACTTTCTACTTTGCTTGGTGAGGGGCGAATAATTAACTTTCCCTTGGAACATGTAGCACATGAAAAATCATAGGATTGTGGTATTTGTTTACACTTTAGGGTATGTCCACATGAATTCCCAATTATTTGTCGCATCATGATTGAACTGGGATGGCCTAACCGGTTATGCCAAACATTAAATTCATTAGTAAACTTCTGGTGCACATTATCAAACTGCTGGTTTGAATTGGTAAACCTCTGGTCTGCATTATCAAACTACTGGTTTGAATTAGCAAACTTATGGTTTGCATTATTGAACTTCTGGTTCTCAATAGTATGTGTTTCAATTGTGCTTATACATGTGTAATACAAACCAAAAGAAAAAATAGGAAAACTTTCTAATATGCATTTTCTACCAACAACTATATTTGTAATGATAAGATATTCCTTATTATTTTTAGTTGTTGTTTCTAAATGATATCCACTTCTGCGGATATCTTTGAAACTCATTAAGTTTCTTTTAGACTTGGTAGAATAAAATGCATTATCAATGTATAATTTTGTTCCTTTAGGTAACAAAATACTAGCTTTTCCGGAGCCTTCAATTAAATTTATACTACCAGATATAGTCTGAACATTGGCTTCTCGTATTACCAAGGAAGAAAAATATTTATCATGTCTGAGTATGGTGTGAGTTGTTGCACTATCAACGAGACATAAATCTTCAGGATTGATGCCTATAAGATTCATTCTTCATAAACACATAAATAAAATTAATACATATGATAGAAACAACTTTAAATAAATATAACAGTTCAAATTATATTAAGAAATCTGCAACATCCAAATAGTTATTATCTATATCGCCATACTCAGGATTCTCGCCCTGATCAACATGATTAACTTCAACATTTGATCTTTTACCAGTATTTTTAATTGATTCTTGGTAAAGATCAACTAGGTGCCTTGGTCTACGACAGGTACGAGACCAATGGCCCTTGCCACCACATCGATAGCATGGATTATCAGCATATTTGTTATGCCTATTGCTTTCCCCTTTTTAGTTTTTATCAGTCTTTTTCCACTTCTGGTAGGAATTTGAACCTCCATGATATCGAACACGACCACGCCCACGGCTGTAGCCACGCCCACGTCCACGTCTATGTCCACGTCCACGGCCACGGCCACGGCCACGACCACAATAAAATTCATTAGTTACTACATTCATTTCAGGGAATGGAGTTGAGCCTGTTGGACGGGATTCATGATTTTTCAACAAAAGCTCATTATTTTGTTCAGCCACAATGAGACAAGAAATTAACTCAGAATATTTCTTGAAACCTTTTTCACGATATTGCTGCTGCAGGAGCAAATTGGATGTATGAAATGTGGAGAATGTATCATCATCAGTAACATTTTCTTCACATAATTTCAATTTAGAAGTAATTTTGAACATAGCTGAGTTATATTCGCTTATAGATTTAAAATCTTGCAAGCGTAAATGCATCTAATCAAAATGAGTTTTTGGAAGAATGACCATCTTCTGGTGATCATATCTTTCTTTCAAATTGTTCCAAAGGACAAGTGGGTCCATCACTGTCAAATATTCAGTTTTTAAATCCTCATGTAAATGGTGGCGAAGAAAAATCATGGATCTGGCTTTATCTTGGTTGGATGCCTTATTCCCTTCTTTAATCATGTCTTCCAGACTTTTGGCATTCAAGTGAATTTTCGCATCCAACTTCCAAGATAAATAATTTTTTTCGGTAATATAAAGAGCCACAATTTCAAATTTTACCAGGTTTGCCATTGTTCAAACTAATTAAAGAAATAAATGAAAATAATTAAAATATGAAATGTAAATATGCAATATAATAACTATAAATTCATAAAGACAATAAATAATTCATGATGCAAAATAAGAAAATTAAAACATGTATGGCTTCGGGCCATTTAATCTCATGATTTCAGGCCATGTATGGCTTCGGGCCATTTAATCTCAAGATGAGGAATTAACTATTATCTTCTGGATAAAAATTATACATGACTTCTGGCCATATAATAAGATAAAAGATAAAAATGTATATAGCTTCTGGCCATATTATAAGAAATTAAAACATTATAACTTTTGGTCATAATTTCAAGAATCAGATGTGTATGGCTTCTGGCCATAATAACAATAATAATAATATAAAAAAACTTGTAAATAATATATAAAAACAATAACGATCTCCAATCTTAGCCATGGAACCCGATGTTATATAACAATCGGTAAAAGTATCTCTCTAATTCCATATAGTGGCTCAGATTATCCCAGATCTATAAAATAAAACAAAGAATATATAATCATTAAAGAAACCATAAGAAGATCATACCTTTTTTTAGAGCTTCGTGCTGATAACGTGTTATAAAAGTATATGAGATAAGAGAGAAGATTGATAGAATTTCTAGAGAGAAGTTCTCATTCAGTTCAACTGAAATAATCGATTACAGGCCTTTATATAAAGTCAGAAATCTAACCTTGGTTGCCTGACCATGGTTATATTTAACTCTGGTTACATAACCATGGTTACTTTATATCTTCTTTATGTCCTTGTCTTCTTTTGCTTTTGCTTTGTATCATGTCTTCTTTTCTTCTTTATGTCAAAGTTGACTGGAAGAGTAATATGAATCAATGGACATCCACATATTTAATATTCATCACAATAACTTTGTATTAGTTAAAATATTCGCAAGTTATTATTTTCGTCATTTTATTTTTGACATTTGCTTTTATTCTTTCTAAACATTTTCTTTTTAAGTAATAGTGCTCCTCCGATTCTTAATATAAAATATATTTAAAAAATTGATTTTGGTTATAAATATAAGATATAATTTTTAAATTTGTTAATATTTTCTTAATTTATCCCTATTGATTCTCTTTTAATCATAATCAAGGAGGAAGGGAGATGGAGGAATTAAGGAAGATGACTAAGGTATTTTAAAAAATATATGTCATATTAATTGACATAACCAATTTTTTTAATTTAATTAAATCAGATAAATATAACTTATATTGTGTTTGTTTGAATTAGCTGTAGAAACTGTTTTTCTAACATAATTTACAATATATAAGATAAATTTATGAAAAAAAATTTATTTCAACTTACATAAATTAGATTTTTCATCGCATACTCAAACAAGCTAATTAAGGATAAGAGGGAATATTATTTTGTCCTTTATAAAAAAATTAAAAGTAAACATGGCGAAAACGCGGGACGACTTCTTCAATTCCCGCTCCACTCTCTTCACTCTCGGCTTTCTGCTCAGCAACCACATTTATGAAATCAGAAATAGAGCCACTAATATAATGATTGCTAAACACCGAGACCGAGCCTAGGGGGAGGAGGAGGATACGGGCTGTTTCAACCCGCCTAACCCACCGTCTGTTCCAGCCCGCATGAACCCGCCGCCTCTTTGAGCCCGCCACAGCCCGCGGTTTTTTTTTTTTGGTAAAGTAAACAAAAGTAGAAAACCCTCCGGCTCGTGCTCATGGCTACCTACTACACTCAGACACTCAGTCCACGAACGGCGCAGCGAGACGCAGCCCCCGCTCCCTCCGCCCCCAGTAGCCGTCCCCTGTCGCTCAGAGACTCAGCGACGGAGCCTTCTTCCTCCCTGGCAGTCACCTTCTTAAACTCACTCTCGCCCCTCGCTTGTCGCTTCACTGGCTGTCATCGGCGCCCCAAACGCCCCGCCCCCCAGTTTCGCTGCTGGCTCTCGTCCTCGTGTTCTTCCTTCATCACAAGCACAAGCGCCGACGGCCAACCTACCCCTCTGCCGTCCAGCGGTCCACACTCGCCTCTTGCAGTGAAAAATATCGTGGCAAAGCAGGTTTTTTTTTTTTTTTTTAAATCTTCTGCAAATTGCTATTTATCTTAATCTTGATACAGATTTTGTTTGTTGTTTGTTTGGAATTTGCTTCTGGTTAGATTTAGATTTGCTTCAGTTAGGGTTGGAAGCGGAGTTTTGTGCTTGAACTAAATTTATAATATAAGTTATTGTTCTGGCTGATTGAATTGTCTTTGCAGTATAAATTATAAAAATGCAAGATGGCTTCTGGTGAGGGTAAGAGAATGAATGTTGACAATATTACTGATACTGATGATGTGGAGAGCCAATCTGGACAACTTGACTCTTCTGCGCAAGATCATCTGAGCAAAAAGGCAAAAAAAAGGACCACATCTGAAGTTTGGAAGTATTTTACTAAAATTGGCATGGTAGAAGGAAAAGAGAAGGCTGCTTGTAATGGGTGTGGAAAACAATATACTGTAGGTGGTAGGGATTATGGGACTTCAACCCTTTGGCGCCATCTTCATGCGAACAAGTGTGTCTCACTCCCAAAACATAAGGACATTGGTGCCAAGATGTCAGACCAAGCAATGAATGTTAGATCTAGACAAATTGATCATAACAAAGTCCGAGAAATGATTTGTATGGCTATTATTAAGCATGATCTTCCCTATTCCTTTGTTGAGTATGAAGGAATTAGGGATTTACTTGAATATTTGAATCCTGATTACAAGCACATTACTAGAAAAACTGTTGTGATGGATGTTTGGAATTTCTATCTTAGCCAAAGAGAGAATCTCAAAAAAATGATAGCGAAGAATCCTAGTAGAGTATGTTTAACTTTTGATTGTTGGACTTCAATAACTTCTGAAAGATATCTTTGCTTGGCTGCTCATTTTATTGATGGGAAATGGGAACTTAATAGCAAAATACTTACATTCTCTAAGATGGAACCTCCGCACTCTGGGGTTGAATTGGCTAAAAGGGTGTATGATGTATTGATAGATTGGGGGATTGATCAGAAAGTTTTTTCTATTACTCTTGACAGTGCTTCAACAAATGATAATATGCAGGATATACTGAAAGAGATGTTGAATTTGAGTAATAGCTTGATATGCAATGGGGAGTTTTTTCATGTGAAAAGTTGTGCCAACATCTTGAATCTCATAGTTCAGGAGGGCTTGAAAGTAACAAGTGATGCTATGCAGAAGATTAGGGAGAGCATTAGATATGTAAGGCAATCAGAGGAGAAGATGACAAATTTCAAGAGATGTGTTGAACAAGTTGGGGGTATTGATACTTCAGTGGGTTTGAGGTTAGATGTCCCGAATAGATGGAATTCCACATATACAATGCTTGAGAGTGTGCTTAGATATCGCCGGGCTTTTTCTTTTTTAGCTTTCAATGACAGTCATTATCATCATTGTCTAACAAATGAAGAGTGGTCTAGAGTAGATGAGATGCGCACATTCTTGAAGCCATTTGCAGAAGTAATAGAGTTGATTCATGGGTCATCATATCCCACTTCTGATGCGTATTTCATGCTGATATCAGAAATTGAGTCAAAGTTAAAAGAACATGTGCATAATGATGATCCTGTGATTCAAGATATGGCTGTGAAAATGCTTGATAGGTTTGACAAATATTTGAGTGATTACAATGTCATTCTTGTACTTGCAATTATCCTTGATCCAAGGATGAAGTTTGATTTCATAAAGTTTTCTTATTCAAAATTTGATCCCATAAATTGTAATGAGAAGATTGAAAATATTAGGGGTAAGTTGTACAATATTTTCAGTGAGTATAAAGATGTGGGATCATCATCTTTGGTCCCTTTTGTTGGAGGTGAATCAAGTTCTAATGCCAATCGGTCAATGACATTGCCACGAATTTCTACTCGTTACCCTTTGAGTGTTGAAGAGATGAACTTAATTGCTTTTGGTGTAAGTTTGAAATTTTTGAATAGTTAAATGTCCTCCTTTAATAGTATTTTGATGGGCACTTTACTGATGTTTTATTTATATGATGCAGGATTATATTGAATACAAGAGAAAAGACACAGCAACAATGAAAAAGTCTGAATTAGATTATTATTTGGAAGAAGGAACACTTGATCCTAACTTGTTTGTAGAATTTAATGTTTTGGATTATTGGAGAACTAACTCGGCTCGGTTTCCTTGTCTCTCAAAGATGGCTTGTGATATTCTTAGCATTCCAATTACTACAGTTGCCGGTGAATCAATTTTTAGTATTGGTTCACGAGTTCTCACAAAGTATCGAAATTGTCTCATTCCGGAGAATGTTGAAGCCCTTGTTTGTACTCGTAATTGGATTCTTGGTTTTCCATGTAGCGGTAATATTATCATCTGTGCTCATTTATCTCATATATTAACTTTTTAATTGATAGCAATTAAGCAAACCTAACACTTTTTTTTCATTATTTGTGGCAGAAGAATCCGAGGAAGAGGACAGTGTTAATGTTTTGACAGCTTCAGATAATGCTTCAAACCTTGTTATTGAAGATGATTAGATCTTTTTTTGTTTTTGTAAAATTTGCAAATTCTGATCACTGATGTTGAATTGTTGATGATGTTTGTAATGTATTGGATGTCAACCATTATTTCAGGTTTTTGGAACCATTCAATTCGATGTCTGGACTCTGGATTGTTAATTTAGGTGTTATATTTAGGAAAAAATTTAAATTGCAATTGCAAAACTGGTTTATCTTTTTAGGAGAGGGGCTGGAGGGCTCACGGGTTGACTTCGGTTGTGGCCCATAAACATCAACATTGACTTGTACAGTGAGGCTAGTCTTACAGTTTATGTTAGAACATTTCAAATCAGCGAACAAAAATTGTAATGGAAGCTGAGAATCCATGAGAGCGTTAGGTGACAATAGTTGTATGCTGGAAGGAAGGAACCACCAATATTTGTCTCATTCAAAGAATTGAGTGCCATTTTGCAAGGTATTAAAACCTGGACTGGGTATTGAACCGGTCGGAGTACTGGGCTAAGGGTCAGTGGGTCAGATCGGTAAAAAATTAAAAATTTTAGACTTATAGTATGAAATTCTAAAGGAAAAATAATTTTTTTTTAAAATAGTAACCCGGACCGGTTTACCGGCCAGTTCGTCGGTTTCTGGGCCGGACCAGCCGGACTGGTCCAAGTTACATAACCCTGCCATTTTGAGGAGATTTATCATATCAGAAATCGAACCAGATAAAAAAAAAGTACTAAAGAAAGCGTGCCTAAATGTTTGGGATATCCGAGATAGTAATTGACAAAATTAATATTCTTATTAAAAAGAAAATAAGAGTGCTACTTGTAATCTTATTATAAGGTTTAATTAAATCTTAAATGAAACCTAAATTAGGATGCATATCTAACGTAGATAAAGTTGACTTTTTTGAAGAAATTAAGGAAGCCAATTAAATTAATTTAGAGTATTTATATTTATATTTTTTTCTTCAAACTAATTAATTTATCTAATAAACTAATATATAATATAAGAATACTAAAAATATAAACACTCTAAAGTAATTTAATTGGCTTCCTTAATTTCTCTAAAAAAATCAATTTTATTTTATAATTAGGATCGGAGGGAGTATCACATATCCATATAAGGAGTATTAACATGAATTATAATTTGGTCTGTCAAAGCGTACATTTCATTTCCTACTTTGTAGTATTGCAAGGGACAAGAAATTGCTCTATTTTGCACTCTACATTCTACTCATAGCTAATTAGCTTCCATAACATTTGTGGGAAAAAAATGGTTCTTTCCTATGCTATTGTGCCTTGTCTGGGACAAGAGAATTCCAAGGAAGGGAACAATTACTTAAAACCAAATACAAAATGAAAGTGCTTATTTTGGTGTGTTGATGCGTAAGTATCCAGTATAGTCTATTATTTATAAAAACACAACAGACAAAATAAAATTTTTATTTTTATGTTTTTATGAATTTCATTTGCAAATTACAATATTCCCCTTCCAAAAAAAATGGAAAAATATTTCCTCTCTCTTGTTCCAAACGCTACCCACTCTTTCATCCACTTTTCTGCAAAAACAATTATTTTTCTCTCGACTTCGGTAATGTAGCTGTCCATTTGAGTTTTCTGAGGAAATTTTAGCTGCAAAATTCCATTCATAGATCTTAGGAGCAATTTCTTGCTTCTTTTTCATCTCCTCGATCAAAGTTTGTGGTCGGTGATGGATGGTTACACCGCCGAAGATCTGTCAACTATCGGAGGGATCGCCACCGTTTCAATTCTGCATTCGTTCATTCCAACCCACTGGCTTCCTTTCTCTATTGTGGGTCGTGCCCAGAAATGGACTCTCTCCAGAACGCTGCTTGTCAGTACGTCATTCGCCCTCTTTTCACTTTCCACTGTTCTGTTCGCATATGATTTTCTTTTTAGATCTTAGTTTCAGGGCACATGAATAACTTTCAGTGAGGAGTTAGGAACCTGCTTTTCTTTTTCCAGCTCAGAGTAAAGACAATGTCTATGTAAATGTCCTCATAATGGTCTTTTTTACCCTTGCCGGAGTCAAACTTGAAATCTGGTTGCAGGATTCTGGATTTCCTTTATTTTCCCCTCACTTTTCGAAAATGGTCTGTATGTGTCTACTTCGGAAATCTTTTCCACCTGAAGATAAATTTTAATATGTAAATATGTAGCTTCTTGTTAAGAAGGCAAAAGTCTTGTCAAAATCCCATGTTATATTTAGCCTTCAGTTGATGTCTTATTGTTTCTTGTACTGTCAAATAAATTAAGCCAATTGTGATTCTGAAAAGATTGTCTGCCGCATCTACAGGCGTTTGTCTCTGTACTTAAATTTTGATCACTAAGAATACCCAGTGAATTGTTATTGGCATGCCTCTGAATATTTTACATTGTACATATTCTTATGTAGCTGCCTTGGGAGCAATTTTGCATGTAATATCCACTTCACTTCTTGGGATAACAGCAATCACCATGGCCAACACCATTGCTGGTGAAGAAAAAGTGCACAAGCTTGCCTCACTTCTGCTCATATTTCTTGGCGGTAGTTATGTTCTTTTGTTTTTATTTGGAAAGGGAGGTCACAGCCATTCCCACAACCAACCCATGGAGAAAATGGCTGTTGCTGGTCTTATTCTTGTTCCTGCATTATCACCTTGTGCTACAACACTTCCGGTATTTCTTGCGGCTGGAAATTCATCCTCAATGATGGTAGTTGCCATCATAGTGCTGCTATTCAGGTACTAAGCATTCTAGGATTGAACTTTTAGAGTTTTATACTTTTATTTAAAGGTTTCTTTTCAGTTTTTGCTTCTGCTGTTTATGTATGTATACTGTACTTGCATTAATAATGCAAGATTGAGATGATGGCCAGGGCATTGAATTAACCAATGGCTTCTTGTAGATTTCCATTCGTGAATATTCTTAGGAAGCTGGACTGAACTAATGAAACCATTCAAATATCCTATGTTTCACTGCTATTCGCCTATCATGTGAGAGAACTCTTAAAAATTTATTTCATTTCCTTAAAAGGATTTTATGCAGAATCTGCAATGCTGGTCTTAAAGGCAATAATGCACTGTAACCCTCTGTTGTTTTACTTTGACTAGCTGCTTTGTGATTGAGATGCTACCTAAGCTTGAAGATATAAACAGTCCAGCAACCTTGTTTGTTGCTGCAAAGAACATGTTAAGTTGTAATAAATACTCCCTTCATTCCTAATTATAAGACAAAATTTTGAAGAGTGTGGTGTTCCTATCCAGAAGACAATTTACAAAATTTTAAAAGTAATTATATTTTTTTCCTAAAAGATACTTAATCAATGAATAAAAAAAGAGTTGACTAACCTTAGATTAAATTTAAGAAAATGATGAACATTAATTGAGGGCAGAAGTGGAAAGATAGAAGAAATTTTAAGATACAAATTAATTAAAACTGTTTTATTGGTACGTGTGAGTTAGGTAATTTTGCCTTATAAAAAGGAATGGAGAGAGTATGACAATCCTATTTTGAGCTTTGTATTTCAAGTTTTGAATGCTATTCTGCATTTGCAGCACAGTATCGGTAATGACTTCACTGGTGGCAGTGTCATTCTATGGGGCGAGCCAGCTGAAGTTTCAATGGGTGGAGCGGTATGACAAACTTATTGTTGGTTCAGTGTTGGGTTTGGTGGGAATTTTGACCTTAGCTTTTCATCATCATGATGGAGAAGTGGGTTCTTTTGGACAGCACTCACATTCACATAGGAAATTCATTCATAACTCTATCACAACTTAATGCTATCATGTGATTGATTATGAGCTCATGGGCACTGTTAAATATGGTTTTGTTATTTTGAGGACTGCTCGTCTTCATCCACTCGAAGTTGTTGTTGTTGGAGATATAGAAAATTATTAGTTAGTTAAGATCTTAATGAGCTAGTTAATCATTGTAAGACCCTATAAATAGAGGTTTAATTGTATGAATTAAAGTGTGAAGGATAATATGATCCTCACCCAAATGAGGAAGGTTAGTTTGGTCCTCACCTTTCATTAATCCTAGAGTTTAGGGTTAATGGTAGAATACTCAAGAATGGCTGATTGTAATGTCATTATGGCTTGCAATTCCCAAGAAGAGATTCATTCTTTTTTTTTGGGAAAATCCTTATAAAATGCGCTCGAAATCGCTAAATCCCATTTTCAGTGCAACGAATTCCAAAAACTTGAATCAGTCATGTGTTAGTACGGAATGAACAGTGCAGGGGTGCCAAAAGACGATTTTGCCCTTCAGCCCTCATTCTTACCACTTTCAGAATAACAACATGAGCCTCTTAATTAACAACTTTATCTTATTGATTAACAATTCCAGTTTCATCTTTTTACTTTCACAATAATAATACCGTTCTTGTTATTAACAACATCATATTCTACATTAACAACTCTCATTTTTTACTTCACAACTTCGTAATTTAAGTTTTAGGACCAATAATAACACTTCTTTCTTTATTAACAACATCATATTTTACATTAACAACACTATATTTTGAAGATGCAAATATGTGAAAGAATAAAACAGAGTTGTTAATCAAGAATCCGAAGTTGTTAATTAAGATGCTCATGTTGTTATTCTGAAAGTGGCGAGAATGAGGACTGAAGGGCAAAATCGTCTTTTGGCACCTCTGCATTGTTCATTCCGTATTGACATATGACTGATTCAGGTTTTTGAAATTCGCTGTACTAAAAAAGGATTTAGCGATTTTGAGCGCATTTTATAGGGATTTTTCCTTTTTTCTTCTTCTAATACTGAATTTATTAATCGTTGTAAGCTTATTTTGTATTGTGCCGTTCATGAAAATTCAGATTGCCTTTTCTACATATTTTACTATCATAACTATAAAGTAGACTGAACAACCCTTACCAATTATTATGAATTAACACTTTATAATTGATTTTTTTAATATAATTAAGTGAGATGTCGAAGGCATGTTTGTTCAAGCTCGCAAAAAAATGATTTTCACAAGTTAAATATGAAACATTCATTTAGCTTTAAAAACTCTGCTTTCAGCTTAATAATTTTTATACATATTACTTTGATAAGCTATTTACAATTATAACAATCTTGAAGCAGAAGCTGAAAACAAAACTTTTTAAAGATAACCTAAATAATGGTTGTTTTATTTAGTTTAATTTAAATTTGCTATAGAACTATGAGAATTGAGATTAGGAGGAGAAAGCTTTATGATCGTCGTACGCATGCGTATGACGAGTTAATTGATCTCTACAATTATATCCACACGGTGAAGAATTGCATATATATACTCCCTCCGGTTCTAATTATAGAATAACATTTGAGAGTTGATCTTGGTCCTAATTATAGGACAAAGTTCTAATTTTTGTCAATTTTTTCCTAAAATACCCCTATTGATACTTTCTCAATAATAATTATAATAATAATTTAATAAAAGTAGATTGGAAGTTGTTGAAGGAGATTGACAACGCCGGATTGTGTGAGAGCTTGGAGAAGTCGTGTGTGAGGTAGGAGGGGTACAAAAAAACAGAGAATTAACGTAATTGGATGTCATTTTAAATTTTAAATAAGGGTATTTTAGGAAAATAAATATGATTAACTAATTTAACCACCATCCCTAATTTTTCCAAAGTTAGGTAAATATGTCCTATAATTCGGATCGGAGGGATTATATTTTTTCCAAGTCAAAAAAAAAAAAATCATTTCACGGAAAAGGTATCAAATAGCATATTCGTCATAACCAATTAAACGACGTCATAGAAGGATAAAACTGATCCAATAACTCACAGGATTAACACACCATTAACCCCCTTCTCTTGACAAGTAAGAGATATACATGATAATGCAAGTTGTTACTATAATCTATCCATTCATTATCAGCAATTCTTGGAAAACCACAATTTATGGAATATAACATATAATTTCCTATCTGTTGTAAAAATACTAGATAATATGGTTATACATAAACTCCCAACTCTTGTCTTTTTATTTTCTATACTCCATAATCTTTTTAATCAATAGTTTTCAGAAGTCTTTATACCTATAACTCAAAGGTTATAATTTGTGCACCCATGAGGATTAAATTTACTACTATCTCCGATCCTAATTATAAGACAGAGTTAACTTTTTTTTGGAGAGATTAAGGAAGCTAAATAAGTTACTTAATCATATCATTTGTTATGTATCCTTAGATTATATATTAATTTATTGGTTAAACTAATTAGTTTGGAGAAAAAAAAAATAAATACTCTAAAGTAATTTAATTAGTTTCTTTAATTTCTCAAAAAAAGTCAATTTTGTCTTATAATTAGGACCGTAGGAAGTATTTATTTTATGTAACTCTTGGTTAAGGTTAAATGCTTATAAATAAAGCACTATATACTACACTTTGGTTATATCCAAATGAAGAAGATATTACTCTATCTTTCTCTCCAATGTCCTCTTCATCTCTTTCATTTCATCTTTGTATTTTCGTATTTTCATGACACTATCTACATATTCTCAGGAGAGGAAACCTTCCAAACACTAGAACTTGCTTTCAGTTAATCTAATAATTGATTATTCCATCGTCATAGGATAAGAGATACATTGTTCCTGTAATTTAATTACCTAGAGCTGTTACCCCAGTAACACCAGGTCGACGCCTATTCTTTTTCCCAACATTATACAAAACATCTCAGACAAATACAAAGTGATGTAAAATACTCTCTCCGATCTTATTTATAAGCAACTTTATCTTTTATAAGACTGGTCCTTTTTATAAGCAATTTTCACTTTTTGTTTGAAAATATAGGTTTCTTTTTCCTATTTTACCCTTTTTAGATACTCATTCTCTCTCATATCTAATACTCATTATCTCTCATACTTTTTATCTATTCTCTCTCCTATACTCTTTTCATAAATAGGGGGATATATGGAAAAAACATGATATTTTTTATTCATTTATTGCTTTTAACTACCTATTTGTTTAGCACAATCAAGAAAAAAGTTGCTTATAAATAGGACGGAGGGAGTGCTTAACTTCCATGAATAAATAACTTCAAAAAATTGTGTCATAGATTATGGAGAGGGATTAACAGTACAAAAATATACCTAAAAGCTTTGTCCTCTTCAATAACATGGTATGATAGAAAATTCACGTTGCCTTTATTAATTAATTATTAATATCAGGTAAAAATAAAATCTTAGTTGTTGAAAATAAAATCATCGGGAACCCATCAGATTTTCATATACAACTCCTGTAGACTTCACAATATCATTACAAGGCACTGTTTCTACCTCTCCTTGTCCCGCTACATGCAATCCCAAACATAGAAACTTTAAACATTACGTGCTCGTTTGAAATAGTTTATTTTTGGGTAATAAGTGTTTATAAATCGTGATTCACGGTATACGAGATAAGTATGTGAGAAGAGTTTTATCTCAGCTTACGTAATAAGCACTTATATTCAAAAAATAAGTGTTTCCAAATATGCACTACAATGCCAAGTATACTAACTATTTCTCAGTAAACGTAAATATATAGTTCTTTCCGTCACCCAAAAATATGACTTTGCATCAGCATTAGTGGAATAAAAAGTACCATTCACATGTACAGCAAAAAGAGATGTGTACCCAATATCAAAACATGTTATATAGTGCAACAAGTATCAAGAAAAGCGGCTTTAATAGCATACACAAAGAAGTATATATAGATAATTAAAATTAGCAAACAAGTTATAAACTTCAAATATCCAAGCAAGCATACACTACGAACATACATTTCCAAAAACATCATCCTAGCTACTCAAGACTAGTCTCCGACAAAACATAAAATTAATTTAATTAGTAAACATGCCCGGATCGATCAGACAACAAAAAGTTTCCTAGTTAGTTCAAAACAAAATACGACCCGCTTGCCGCAATATACCCGTCTTCAGCATCTTCCCAAATGCAAAAGAGTCGTGATAGCCAGCCAGTTCAGCCCTGCAATAATTCATTCAAAAGGCATTCACATTATTACAAATAATAATATTTGCAAAAAAGGCACCATATGTACAAGATGTTATATGCACACACTTGCTGTAAGTCTCCATTTCAAAGGAGGAGGGGTGTTATGCCTGGATTATTTCAGTTTCATATTTAATCTAAAATATATAAAAGATAAGACATGAACATGCATAATAATTAGTAATTAATATACCAAGTTTGGTGCTGATAGATAACCTTTGGGATTTGTCACCATGATCAGAAGCTAGAGTGAAAACCAAGAATATTATTCTATTGAAAACAAGAAATAAGAAGTTATAGTTGAATGGGTATAACGTGACAAAATCTGACCCTTGCGTTAGGAGAGATTGACAAGCCAAGAAGGGGGAGGCCAGAAAAGACGTCCGGAATGGCCGAGCACTCCGGAAAGCATCCAGGCAGAACCATCCTCCACGGCAAACAATGCAGCATCATGCCCTGGCTCTTTCTCTTCATGATCATGTCTCACACATAAGCAGTCTTCAGAATAGTATATGCAATTCTTCTTGAATATCCCACCAAACTCATTAGCTGAAACAGAAAAGGTGCACATATCACAAACAATCACAGCCCTATTTCCCAAGCTCTTCACCTTAACCCACTGGCACTTTTCCTCAACCAGCTTATAGACGTGGAAGCAAGTGGGACGAGCACCAATGTCGTCTTGAGGATCACAACGCCCCAGAAAAACATCCATAGGATAACGGTCCTTGTCTAGAAGGAACAAATCTCCCTCAGAACGCACCAACCGCTTTTCTCTAACACCATCTCTATTATAACCACAAGGACTCATTTCTGGGGTAACACCAGTAGTAATCCCTGAAAGAAGATCTACAGAAATAGTGAAACCAAAGTAATCCACAGCATAAAACTTGCCATTGTGACAAACAACGTCGCTATAACAAGCACCGGCTCTGTTATCCTTTACACGACTCCATTTCTTATCACCCCTTTCCCAAATACTCAAGTGGCCAGCAGTGTGAATAGTCATAATTGCAAAATTAGAACCCTTACGATACACAGCAACTCTCTCAGGGATGAGAGATTTAAAGTCTGGAGATTGAATTTCAGCATACATCTGGGGGAGTGTTAGGGTTCTGGCAGACTCAAATCGAAGCTCATAAAATTTAGCTACCTCAGAAACCCTATAATCGAGGAGATTCAAGCGGTGAGGAAGACGAAAACACAAGTTGAAATAGTCATAATCGAACCGATGGAGGGGGTCTTTGAAG
This sequence comes from Inga leiocalycina, assembly GCA_963242795.1. Taxonomy (NCBI): domain Eukaryota; kingdom Viridiplantae; phylum Streptophyta; class Magnoliopsida; order Fabales; family Fabaceae; genus Inga; species Inga leiocalycina. Next base: position 73,216,944 of record OY725325.1, read on the forward strand.
CTAGCAGTGCCAAGGTCATCAGGCTCCTCGACTTTGATGATCCAGGACTTGGGAGTGTCCCAACTGGCTGAAATTTTCTTGAGGGGTTGAAAGCAGTAGATAGTGGATTCAACGAAGTCGAAGTGACCACGAAGGTTAGGGTTCCGATCAGGGCTGGGACCCATCGGAAAGGGGAGCTTGAGTGGCGGAGAGGACCTCCGGGGCGGCGGAGGGGTCTCGGAGCGCCATGAGAGGCAAACGGCTCGGACGCAAAGACGATCAATACGGGAATCAAGGCGGTTAGTGATGTTGAGGAGCAACTCTTTGGGAAGACTAGACCACGAAGAGTGAGGATCCATTGAAAAAGGAGAGATCAGAGAGAGAGAGAGAGAGAAGAAGTAGAAGAAGAAAATGGGAATGAACCGTAATGAACAAGTCTAGGGCTTCCCGGGGATTTTAAGGATGATGACGGTGATGGTGACTGGCATTAATAACTTCCAGCGGAAGCCTGAGCGCCAGCGCGGGAAAGGGTACTACATTCGGGCTTTTGATTTAATTAATTTGTCAATTGTCAGTTACAACTGAAGAAAATTCTCTTTAAACTAGCATATTGTTTTTTTTTTAAAAAAAACATGATCATAATATTTGCTCATAAAACATGACCATAATATCTCAGATGATCCTATTGGAAATGAAAACTTTCTATTCTCATGGTATTAGTATTCAAAAGTAAAAAATGCTTGCGTGAGTATTGTATTCTATAAGCAAAAATTATAGGATGAAAATCTTTTTGGGCCCGTTTGGTACGCTGAAATTGATTTTGATGGAAATGGAAATGGATATGGATATGGATATGGAAATGGATATGAATATGGAAATGAGGTTTAAAAGTATATTTGGTATGTCAAGGAAATGAGACATGATTTTTAGGTGAAGAGACCAAAATGTCCCTCTCAAACAAATTTTTTTTCCTAGAAATTTTGAAAAAAAAATCCCTCCAGACGCGATTTCCATAAATGAGATTGGCTATATTTCCAAAAAAATCTTTCCAGGCGTCGGTGAAGCTAGGGTGTGGGTCACAGGCGATGGCGAAGTCGGGCGTGGGTCGCAGGCGGCGGCGAAGCTCCGGCGTGGGTCAGAGGGGTCGATGAAGCTCCGGCGTGGGTCAGAGGCGTCGGTGAAGCTCGCGCATGGGTCACAGGCGTTGATGTTTAGAAGCTCAATGGAGGTGGTGAGGGGCAAATATGAAATCTTTATACATGGAATTGCAAATCTTAGGGGTTGAGTGTGGAAATCAATTCTGTGCAACGGGCGGGCGGGGCTGCCCCGTGGCCCAACCCGCGGCCCGCCCGTTTATCTTTACACGGGTATGGGGCGCCCGTACCCGTGGCCCTACCCGTTTAACCCGTATATAAACGGGTACGGGTTAAACGGGTTTAATAAACGGGTTCCGGGGCAACCCGTGAAGAAAACCTGATTTTTATTTTTATTTTTTTGGCCAAAAACATCACATTGAGCTGAGATCGGGCAAAAACCAGCAAGCATGAAAAACAGCAAGCATGAAAAAACCAGCAAGAGGAGATTGAACACAGCAAAATGCACAATTGCTCATACTGTCATACATATCCTCAGAAGAGGAGATTAAGTTCTCGACCATAGTAAAAGCTTCATATGGTTAGGCATTAATATGTGGAGATAAGGATAAACCCAACTAAGACGCAATGTAAGACGCAATCTGATGTATTAGCACAAGGATAAGCCCAACTAATACATGAGATAAATGAAACTTCGACCTAAAATCCCCCCCAATTTATAAAGTACTCCCACAACATTTGAAGTCACAGTCTCATAGATGTAACTAGCATGAGCAGAAAAAAAAATATAAAAAAATCAAACTAACATAGCATACGGAGGAAATCAAGCCAAAATCCATTCCATTAACTCAACAATTTGAAAAATTTCAAGTAGAAAACCCTTACAGATTTTAGCTCTTGCCGATGGGAATTGGGAACTGGGAATGAGAGCGAGGTTGGGGCCGTGAGAGTGAGTGCGTGCGTGCGTCTACTGTTCAGGGCTCCCAGCGATTTCAAATCAAGGTCTGTGGCTCAGGGCGATTGCGATCGAGAAGGACCACTAGAGCAACGACGGCAGATAGCGATGGAGGTTCTAGAGGGAGCACTAGAGCAGGGAGCCAGGGAGTGCCGGACCGCCGGAGGGATTGCTGGACCTCGACTGGGTGTGGCCGTGTGGGTGGTAGTAGGAGTCGCGGGATCGCGGCGCATAGGGAATCGCCGGCAGTGTCTCGGCCGTCGGGGAATCGATCTCAGGGTGTGGTGAAGTCGTGCGGCGCGGAGTGGGGGCCTGGCCGCCTGGGGGGTCTGTCGGGCTCGGGGGAGACGGACGGGGAGCGAAGCACTGTGAGTGTGGAGTGTGGTGTACTGGTGTGGTGTCACTGGTGTGTGCGAATTGGGGATTTGGTGGGGGTGTGCGAATTGCCAATGCTTTGGGGATGTTTAGGGAAAAAAAATATATATATATACCCTTAAACGGGTAACGGGCGGGAACGGGCTACCCGTGGCCAAACTCGTTCCCCGCCCGTTATTGTTAAACGGGTACGGGGAAACCCGTTTCCCGTTCCGGGCCATATACAGGCGGGCCTAAATGGGGAAAATTTCGCGGGTTGCGGGCGGACGGGCGGGTTGCGGGCGTTTTGCTTAGCCCTAATACCAAACAAACTCACATATGGAATTCAGTCACAATTTCATTTCCATGCCCTCATTTCCATCGTACCAAATGGGCCCTTTGTTTTTGGGGCCAATATTAAATATATTTGAACAAGTATGAAAGTGGAATTTAAGCTTCGCCTCAACGAGGACATTTTGAAGCGAGGAAATTTAACGATTCAAATTTCAAATACATGGGATGCATATAAAAGCTTTAAAAGTTTGGAAGGGTAACAAATAAGTGTGTAGAATAGCATCTATATCAGAAAAGGTTAAAAAAAAAAGCATTTCTGTAAAATTTAATTACTAGTATAACGATGATGGATTAAATACATTCCTTGATGAGTAACTATAAAAAAACCGGCCCCTAATGAAGTCTGGTTCCCCCATGATGAGCGAAGATTACGGGGATAATAACTACGGCAAGCGTTAGAGAGGTTTAGTTCATGCTTCTGCCCACGATAAAATTATGGAATTTGAAGAAAATCTTCAACATTTAAATTATAAAAATAATATTCTGGCAACAAAATATATTAAATAATACTAGTATCTCTAATTTTGCCATATAGATCGCTTATTAATCCATATCTAATAACATTGATGATCATTACAAAAAAAGAAAAAGAAAAAACATAGATGATCATGATACTCTTCATAATCTTCTACCACACACACACACACACACACACACACACACACACAAACACACACACACACACACGGGAGAGGGGTGTCTCCATTGATTTCCCTCTCCATTTACTTTTTATTAAATGTATATATTATTATATTAACTTTTAATGGTTAAGATTTATTATAGTAGATTTTTATTATAATGATATTATTTATATATTATTAAATCTCGATTATTGAAAGTTTATCTAATGGTAAATACCCTCAATGGAGAGTAAATAGAGAGGGAAATCAATGGAGACACCCATCTCCCCACGCACACAACTCAGCTTGTTTGGAACAGCGATTGGAGTATTTAAAAGTAACTTTTCAATTGTGATTTACGGTATACAAGGTAAGTATGTGAGAGGAGTGTTGTCTCGACTTATGTGCATAAGCACTTATAGGGCTATCAATCGCCCAACCAAACAAGCACTCTTAAATTGATTATAAGTTCGTTTGGATGTGCTTTTAAAAGGCTTTTCAGTATTTATGCACATAAGTTGAGATAACACTCTTCTCACATACTTACCTCATGATTGAAAAGCTGCTTTTGAAGACTCCAATCGTTATTCCAAACGAGCACTATGATTCTAAAATTATGTATTCTTTCAATATGTTTGAACTTCATTTTGGTTACATTTAAATTAATTGAGGAGCAATACTTATGTTATAATTTCCCAAAAATTAAAGGCATTTTCTCAATTAACTACATACGATTAGGATCACTCGTGAAACCTAGGCAAATACATGGTAAAGGAGAAGTACCTTTTATTGGGAAGCACTTTAATATACTAATTTTTTTAAAAAGAAATAGAAAAGTAGGGTGGCTATAGGGTTGTTAGAGTCAAAGTTCATGAGAAAGTGGGACCTAAGAGTCATTTTTGGAAGAATAGATGTCGTGGGATTATGGATGGAGTTCGGAGTCATTCTAATGAAATCATCCATGGTGCTACTTATTTGATGATGGAGTCCACCTTGTATGATGCCTTCAAGCACTAGATTTTTCAGTTTCATGCCGACGAAGATGTGGTGTGGCATCCTCCTCAGGAAGGTGCTGTTTGGTTAGACACAAACGGATTTGTAAATTCTCAGGGACATACAGCTTGTGGGGGTTTGATACGAGATGAATGGGGCAATTGGGTTTTGGGATTCCAGAAACGATTAGGTTTTGTCCCATCCACCACGGCTGAATTGCTTGCCGTTTTAACAGGGCTTCAACTTTGCAAGCAGCAAAATTTCTGTAAGGTTGTTGCTTATACAGATTCTCTTAAGGTCTATCATCTAATAATGAGAGAGGGGGGATCATAATCACCCACTGAGATCGGATATCAACGCCGTAAGGGATCTACTTTATTCCGAATGGGACATCGAGTTTCATTATGTGTCACGTGACGCTATTAGGTGTGCTGATTTTTTAACTAGGAATGCTCAACAGTTGCAAGCGGATTTGGTGGTCTTATCAGTACCACACCCTGGTTGTAATGTTTATATGATCCAAGATCTTAATCTAGAGGCCTAATGCTTTTGTAATTTCCAATTTGTAATTGGCCACTCTATTATATAAAAAAAACCCTCATTCTGGTTCAGATTAGACATTAGAGAGGGAAGCTGTGAAGAATTTTGAAGAGTGACTTGGCCTTTTGGTGGAGAGTGCCATCCTCTCAAAAAGCTTGGCAAATCTATCATGTTTTATATGTTTTTTTTAATATCTTTATTAACTTGTAATAGTTGTTTTCATTGTATAGTTTATCCGTCCTAGTGAAAGACTCATCTTTTCCTCATAATCTACTCCATCCGGTTCTAAATATAATATAGTGTTGACTTCTTTTTGGAGATATTAAAAACACTAATTAAATTATTTTAAAATATTTATATTTATCATTTTTTTCTCTAAACTATTTTGCCTAACTTATAAACTAATATATAATATAATGATATACAATATATGATATGATTAAGTAATTTATTTAACTTCCTTAATCTTTCTAAAAAAGATCAACTTTATTTTATATTTAGATACGGACGGAGTAGCTTTGTTTATGCAGTATTAACAAGTTATTCACTCACACACTCTCTCTCTCTTGGTTCCCACTCTCTTTGTTGTTTATTTCTTTTTGTAGTTTGTTATCATCTTGTTTAGGAAAGGGTCATAACACACAGGAACTAAAAGATGCCATTTAAAAATAGCACCAGAGCATGCATGAACGTGCTTGAACATTTTTTTTTTTTTTGAAAAAAAGAAAAACCCACATACATGGTTACATTTACAAAGGCCTTAAAGCCTTTTGTCTTTTTTTTTTTGAAATAAGATAAAATGATATTAAAAAAAGTGTTAATGGGCAGACAGATGTGAAAAAACTTGAGAAAACAAGATAATAACACAACTTTAAATGACACATGAGGGGATGATCGCAACCATTGGGTGAGATTCTCATATCATTTTTGCATCTCGCTTGTTTTTGCCAAACTATCCAAACGGTAACAAATGCATGCCCGCGGCTGAAAAGCATCTCCTGCAAAGTCAACTTTTTCAACATATAGTTACACACATCTTTCCTTTTCTTGTTCTGGGCCTGAACATTTTCAATATATCTTCTGGAAAATAAAATACTCAATTTGCTGTGACCATCCCTTACCCTGAGCAAATTTCCCCAGACATGATGGGATTGCTTAGCCATCCCATAATGACAGTGTGTGTAAATGTTTACTTACTATTACGATTTACCGCCATTAACGTTCCAGGACTCACATTAGTTTGCCATGGGATCTCCAAGTTTTTGGAGGTTTTCACGAAATTCAGGCTCCAATCAGCATATATGTGGAGATTTCCAAGGGCAACGAGCTAGCCATCATTCTCCAAAACTGATCACAATTAAGGGTTTTCATAATTCAAGCTTTACTGTTACGAGCACTCGTCAAAGACTGTTCAAGGTCCCAGGTCTCTTTCCCTCTCTAGATTTGACTTTCAATTTTATCTGTTTCATCCCTGAAACAGGAATCTAAGTTGGAAATTTCTTTTTTAGGAGTTCCTTAAATTTCCTTTCTTTTTCACTTAATTTTCCTACATGACTTTAAATTCCGTTAATTTTATGATCATGTTGGTCGCTACTATGTTACATGGAATCCATCGCAGGAAAATTGTTTGATTATGTTCATGGCCTGAGGCATCAACAACAGGGTTAACATCAAAGCATGATTACTTTAAACTAATCTTATGTATTTTGTTCTGTCCTTCCCTTATGTCGGACAGAGAGAACAAGGAAGAAATGTGAGATTATGAAGTAGTGCACGTGCCTGTCTGTCCAGAAGTAATCATTGTTTGTGTAGCTGAATGATTCCATGTTGATATTTGAAATGAATCTGGAGTAAAGGATGTCCCTTTGACATGCCACCAAGTCTTATGTTCTATTTCTTCCTACCCCATCATTGGTTATGGCTGTTATGAATCATCCTTGGACTTACCATTTGCCCTGTCTTGCAACATGAAATGAGATGTGGTGTAAAGTACTTGTCACAGCATCTGTCTTAACAAGTGTTGAGAACCAAGACCAAAGTCTACAGTTCTTATTTGTTTTAGAGGAAATGGAGATGGGAGAAGTAAAATCTGCCCATTGCATTGGCTAATAGTGACACGTGTAATTGGTTAGCCTATGTTTGCAGGCAGAGTTACGCCAAATTGAAGTGTGCGCTGTTGGAGCTCAAAAGCAACTTTTTGCTCAGATGAAGGCATTAACCTTGATGCATCTATATCATTTCTCATTCACAGTGCAGAATTTCTCGGTAATTGACACTCCTACTAGCTGGTTTCTAGGGTGGAAAAGTTTGCCCAAATTGCAAAGAAGGAAATCAAAGACAAAAAGGTATAAAATGACTGTTCAGGATTCCTAATGTGTGTATCCTTATTGTATTTATATTGATGAGGTGCAATGGGCACCATACACGTGTAGGGTGAGATTACAATTTACAGCTGTGTACAATGAGAGATAAATACATATAAATCATTTTTCCTTAATAGTTCCCCTCAAACGAGAGGGTGTTACAGACAGACCGAGTTTGTTTTTGTGACGGAGAAAATGAGACTGAGTTAGTGCTTTCGTCAGGCAATCTGCAACCTGATATGAAGATGGGACGTAGTGAACATTGATGAGGCCTGATGAGATTAGATCCCTGATAAAATGAATGTCCATTTCGATGTGTTTGCTTCTAGCATGATTAACAGGGTCCATGGCGAGTGCTCGGGCACTTAGAAGCTCAAACAGCAGTGAGGATAGCCATTTAATCTCTGCACCTCTATCTGCAAGTGAGCTATATTATGATTCTGAACTTGAGCGAGAGACTACTCGTTATTTTCTTGAGGACCATGAGACTAAGGTTCCTCCAAGATAGACACACAGACTAGTTGTGGATCGCCGATCGTCAATGCCAGTGGCCCAGTCTGCGTCTATAAAGGCAGTAAGCTGAAACGAGTTGAATGGTTTGAGATGAAGACCATAGTGATAGGTACCTTTGAGATACCTAAAAATTCGCTTGACTCCTTGAAAATGAGTGTCAGTCGGATTCGATAAGAATTGACTGAGTTTGTTCACAGAGAAGGCTATATCCGGTCTAGTAGTGGTGAGGTATTGTAATGACCCAATTGCTTGTCGATACAAAGAAGGATTTGTCATAGGCTTGCCATCGTAGGCAGAGAATTGTCTGCCAGTCACCATCGGGGTTGGAACAGATGCACAATTCTGCATGTTGAATTTCTTTAAAATATCTGACGTATATTTAGCTTGATTCATGAATAAACCAGAACTGTCTCTGAAGAACTCAATACCCAGAAAGAAATAAACAGGACCCAAATCCTTGAGTGAAAACAGAGTATTCAACTGTTACACAAAACTCCTCATAAAAGCAGAGTTGTTGCTAGTGATCAATATGTCGTCGACATAGATTAGAATGAACACAGTGAGATTTTTCTCTCCCCAGAAAAATAGAGATGTATCACTTATGGCGTTTTTGAAACCATGTTGCAGCGTCGTGAGACATAGCCAATCGAACCAGGCGCGTGGAGCCTATTTGAGTTCATAAATTGCTTTAATCAATTTGCAGATATGATTTGGTCTCTTAGTGTCTCGGAATCCCTCTGGTTGCCGCATGCAAACCTCTTCTTGTAGATAACCATTTAGGAATGCATTGTTCACATCAAGTTGTTGAATTTCCCAGTTGAAGGTGATAACCAAAGTAAGAACAACCCGAATAGTGGTAGGTTTAATGACTGGGCTGAAAGTTTCGCCATAGTCGATACCTGGAGCTTGCTGAAATCCTTTTGCTACAAGTCTTGCTTTAGGTTTGAGAACCGATCCATCAGCTTTGAATTTTGTCTTGAAGATCCACTTGCAATTAATCAGCTTTTGTGCTCTAGTGTAGGGAACTAATACCCAGGTGTGATTTCGTTGAAGTGCATTGAATTCATCCAGCATGTCCTGTTTCTAATAAGGAGACAATGCTTTAGATGCAGAACGTGGTTCTGTTATCCGATTGAGGGACGTCTAAACTGCACCGTGTAACAGTTCGATGAAAGGGTGCTTGGATTTAGAAATCCCAACTTTTGCACTTGTGACCATTGGATGAATGTTTACCGGTCCTGGAGGAGTCAAGGAAGTTGGATTATCTGACCTCGATGAGGAAGAAGACGAAGATTGTGAAGAATAAGTCGACTGAGATGCTGGACTTGGTGAGTCAGGTTCAGCCATTAGTGAAGGTCTAACAGTGTGAGACCTTGAATGGATGTAGGAAGAATTGTCAGTAAGTGGGCTTGATGTTGGATCTGGCCTATTTTTTTTATTGGGCTTACCTTCTTTTGGAAACACAGTGTCCAAATCATGAGTTCTATTTTGGTTGTATGTTATCATCAAGGGAATGATGCATTCATTTTCGATTGAGGCAACTCGTCGATTCAGAAATCCATTAGCACAAGGAAATAATTAAGGATCAAAGACCACGTGTCTAGAGATGTAAATTCGACCTGTAGCACTAAGAGATCTATGTCCCTTTTGTTGTGAAGCTGGGCATAGGTACACACATTTTTGACTGTGATATTGAAATTTATGCTTATTGTATGGCTCAAGACATGGATAACAAGCACAACCAAATGGTTGTAGAGCTTTGTAATCTGGGATAGTGCCTAAGAGTCGATAGAGTGGTGTTGCCCCCTTAAGTGTTGGTGTAGGCAGCCAATTAATTAAATAAACTGCCATCTGAAATGCCTCTTCCCAGTACTATAGTAGCAAATGCGCTTGAGCTAAAAGAGTAAGCCCCATTCAACTATGTGTCTATGTTTTCGTTCTGCTATGCCATTTTGGGATGATGTGTGAGGACATGTGAGTCTCATGTCTATTCCTGCCATTTGTGCTATGGGAATTATGGGTTTGAATTTAGTGCCATTGTCACATTGAATTGGTTTAATTTTGGCGTTAAACTGATTTTCAGCTCTAGATTTGAACAAATGGAAGGTTGAACTACTTCACCTTTGTGTTTCAATGGATAAAACCAAGTATATCTACTATAATCATCAAGAAAATGGACGTAATAGCGGTAACCATTTATAGATTGTGTGGGTGAAGGCCCCCAGACATCAGTATGAATTAAAGCAAGAGGAAAAGAAGCATGAGAAGTAGACTGAGGAAATGGTAGTAGTTTTGATTTACCATATTGACATGCTTCACAAACCAAGTCAGTTTTATCATGTAAATCAACATTACAACCAAGCAAAATTTGTTTTAAAATCCTATCACTAGGGTATCCTAGCTTTTGGTGCCAAGTAACAAAGTCTTTAGAATTTAGAGAAGTGGTAACCATATACACTTGCGCTGTCTATGGTTCTGCTGCATCAACAATTGGATACATTCCCTTGTTTGCTTACCCTTGAGCTAACGACCTTCCTGTCTTCTTGTCCTTCACAATATAAGAAGTATTAGTAAAATGCACATCTACTGGGTTATCTTTGGTGAGCCTGTGAACACTCATCCGATTTTTAGTGGCTGTGGTACATGTAACACATCTTTGAGATGAATTTTAGAGTTATCAACAGACAGAAAGGCAAAACCAATACCAGCTATAAGGGTCTTTTCTCTAGTATAAGTTTAAATATAAGTCTTACCTAAAGGAGTGTATGTTTCAAGCTGATCTGAATTTGGAGTCACATGGTAGTTTGCACCACTGTCCATATACCAAGAGGGATTTGCAATTGTATGTGGACTAGCATAGAGAGCTTGTGGAGAGTAATTTCCACCAGATTTGCGGTTTGACTCAGAAGGTGGACGAAAATTACTGTCATATTGGTGAAAGCAATCAACAACAATATGACCAAACCTCTCACATAAAGAGCAATAGGGGCGTCCTTCAGAGTTGCCATTGAAGGACCCATTTGATCCTCCAAAGTGATAGCCTTCACGTCTCCCTCTGGATCGATGGCCATGGGAACCACCACGATTTCCACGCCACGAGGTACCGTACCCTGTAACACTTCGATTGGGGTCGCTGAAGCGAGTATTGGTATTTTCTCGTTGAGCGAAATTTGTAGACGGTTGTAGAGATAGGGTAGAGAACTGATTCAGCTACTCTAAGATGCTTTCGAAAGCAAGAAGAGCCGATTGTGTAGAAACCCATGTAAGATTCGGCTGATCGATTAGTTTTACAACTATGGTGTTGTATTTAGCATCTAACCCATTCAGGGTTTGAAGAATGAGATCTTCGTTTGAAACGGGGGCTCCAGCGAGGGCCAATTGATCTGAGATGGTTTTCATTTTGGCTAGGTACTCCTCCATTTTGAGACCATTTTTGTGGGTATTTTGAAGTTCCAACTTGAACACCAAAATGCGAGATCGCAGCGATGCACATGTCAGGTCATGTGCTCCAGCCCACAGCTCGAAAGCTGTTTTGCAGTGAAGAAGTTGCGCCCCGATTTCTTTTGTCATCTTGTTCCTAAGCCAACCAACCAGTAGACGGTTCGTGGAGAACCATTCAGTGAACTCTGGATTCGGAGTCATCTCTATCCCATTAGAGATGAAACGAGATGGAATGGGAGCAGTTCCAAGTATATGCGAGTCGAGGTTGTTACCTTCGATCAGGGGAAGAACGATGGATTCCCAGACTAAATAGTTGCCTCTATCTAGCATGATAGAGGTTGTTTGACTTGACGAGCTGAATAGTGAGTAGGTCTTAGTCACTGAAGCAAGGCCTCCAGTCATTGATAATGGGGCAGAGGGGGTTACACTACTGGTTGAGGAAGTTGACATGGTGGCTAGGGATTGACATTTAGGGTATTTTCAGCTCTGATACCAAGAAGGAAATCAGAGACAAAAAGGTATAAAATGACTGTTCAAGATACCTAATGTGCGTATCCTTATTGTATTTATATTGATAAGGTGCAATGGGCACCATACACGTGTAGGGTGAGATTACAATATACAGCCATGTACAATGAGAGATAAATACATATAAATCATTTTTCTTTAACATGCAGCAAGAGATAATACAATTGTCATTGTGGAATCTGTGGAACCCCTGGTTCAACAAGAAGAAGCATACATCTAATATAACACATGAGAATTCACTTGTGTATCTTTGAAGAAGAGCTAAATTAACTTAATGTAGTAAGCACGGTAGTGGATTTACAGGGGAAAGGCTTAGAACCTGGAGAATCTTTGATGTGGACATAGTAAGATATGATGTATCTCAATTTCAGCATTTAGTTCTGATAAGTGAAGAATAACCTCAAAGTTCTGATCGCCTAATCGCCTAAGTAAATCTATTCTCTATCTTTTTTGTGCTTGGTAATTCATGTATATTTTGCTTCTGACTCTTGCTTTCTCCCCCCATTTTCACTGAATGACAATGGATATATGTATTGTTTTTGCAATGATGCCCTTAACTAGTTTTCAGTGGGTATTTCAGGATTCATAATATATTCATTATGTTATTAGATTGATCAGTGACTTAAAGATGCATGCCTTATAGAAATTGAGAATTCCATAATGCTATCATGTTTCTTCTAGGCATAATATGAATGTTGAAGAGTAGCAGTTATAGTCATTGGTTTTGTTAAGCTGGTTAATTAAGTAGAATATTTACTAAGTAACCTATATAGCTTATAATCATCCCAGAGAGTAGTTTTGATTGTTAATGAAGCCTGACGTCCTAATTTTGTAATTCTTCTCTTTTCTAATGAACTAATTTGCTTTGGTCATAACTAAACATGCTCATTAATTTACAAGGTGATTTCTTTTACCATCCTTCTTCTAATCATATAGCACCTCAAGTTTCTGCACATTCAATCTGTTCGTTCTAGTTATCTATATTCCTTAACTATGCCACCTTTATTAAAAGGCACACCTAACTTGCTGCATACTTGTCCATATCAGACCATATCATCAAAAATAGTTCTTTTTTCTTTGGGTAAATATAACTTTTGGTCATTGAAGTTTGGCCAGATTTTTGTTTTGGTCCCTCAAGTTTAATTCGTTTATCACCGTTAGTTCCTCAAGTTTGAAAATGACTTGGTGGTACCTTTGACAACGTTAATTCGTCCGACGTGGCCCTAACGCTGTTAAAATAGCTTAGAGTTAATACAACTTTCGGTTCCTGAAGTTTGACCCTATTTTGGTTTTAGTCCCTTAAGTTTACTCCGTTTATAACTATTGGTCCCTCAAATTTGAAAAGGACTTGGTGACACTTTTGACAGTGTTAATTCATCCGATGTGGCACTAACACTGTTAAAATAGCTAAGGTGTCGTGCCTTTTAGGACAACCGATATGGCAAATATACTATAATATATTATATTATGCTAAAAAAAGGAAAAAAGGGCATCAAAATGAAACCCAGGAGCCAGAAATAGCTTATATGTCATGCCTTTTAAAACAGTTGATATGACAAGTATACTATAATATATTATATTGTGCTAAAAAAAAAAGGAAAAAGGGCATTAAAACGAAACGCATGAGTCAGAAATAGCTTATGTGTCATGCCTCTTAGGCTCATGCATTTCGTTTTGATGCCATTTTTTCCTTTTTTTTTCAATACAATATAATATATTATAGTATATTTGCTATATCAACTGTCCTAAAAGGCATGACACATAAGCTATTTTAACGGTGTTAGCGCTACATCGAAAGAATTAACGCCGTCAAAGGCTCCACCAAGCAAGGTAATTAAATCTGAACCGATCACTGAACTGTGATAAATGGAATAAACTTGAAAAACCAAAACCACCGATTTCAAATTTAAGGGATCAAAACAAAAATCGGGTCAAACTTCAGGGATCAAAATTATATTTACCCTTTTTCTTTTTATTTTGGTAATCCCATTTTGTTGGGGGGTCTTTGATATAAGCACTTTGGTGAAGGAAAATAAAGCTGTGATTTATATGTTGTTCTCATGAAGGAATTGTAGCAAAACCCTCCCATTATCCATTCTACGGACCTAAATTGAGGATTGGAAAACTGTTGATGGAATTGTTGAAATGTCAGGTTAGCCTCAGGCTTGTTCTTGAAGAGGTAAAGCCAACAAGTATGAGGGTGATTCGATAAATGTGACGAACTATCTTGCGTATGTCAGGTCATCTGCATAAGGGTCCCCAAATGTTGCTGTATATGAGATGAAAAGGTTACCGTTCTTTTTACAGGAAATGCAAGAGTGTGGATTGTGAGTGTGTTTATCAACTACACTTTTCATAACAACAAATCTTATCTCACTAGATGAGGTTGGTTACATGGATCGTGCAATGCCATTTATGATACAAAGAAATGTGATATTGAAATTTAGTCCATGGGAACTCTAATTATTAACAATAGTATGAATAGGAGAAACTTAGTCTTATTATGCATATACTGGAAAAAAAAAGCTAATTCTCTTGCTACAATAGGTTATGGTGTTATATTTACATCTTAGTATATAGTTTGAATCCTCTTTAATAATGTTGAACACAATAAAGAGAAAGTAATCATACAAAGAAATGAGAATGGGCGTGCCTGACGAGGTTCACTGCTGCACGCAACATTCATTTGTTACACTAGGAAATTATTTATTTGATGCAAAGAATTTAGACTCCTTAATATAATTACAGCGACACTATTAGGTAACTAAGTATGATGTTTGAATATAATATATAGCTGTTACCTTTTCAGTTTCAGATTATGCTTTTTGCGGCCGCTTTTTTTTGTGTGCCGGTTGACTGGTCAAGTTTTTTTAATGTTACCAAAATTGTATTGTAACAGATACGCGTATTTTAGGAATAGTCTTACTGAATTCCTTATGGAGAAGATGCTATACTGTAGAGGTACAATTCATGTGTTCAAGGTCTTGATGTATTTTACCAAAAATAATGACCATTCTCATTGTAGATTGCTAGAATTAAATTTCTTAGTAAAAATATATTTTCTCCGGTTCTAAATGTAAGACTTAGTTTGTAATATATTAAAAAGTAAGTCCTATATTTAGGACCGGAGGATTATTATGCTTTACAATGCATGTATCTTTACTGTGCATCAGACATCTGTATCTTTTTTCTAGTATAAATAAGTCCAAGGTGTTGGCATTCTTCTTCATTGTGAGAAAAATCCATCCTGAGTTTTCATCAATCTTCTCAGAGTCTTTATTTATACTCGCATGATGAATTTTCTTTTGACTTCTGAGTCTCAGCAAAATGAAAGTACACATAGCTGCAGGTATTGCACGAAGGTGTTCGTCAGCTACCAGGCCCTTGAAGGCCATTTAAGGTTACATCAAAACATGATGCAGGAATTTGCATATTTTCAAAGCTGCAGCAACTCTACCGATGCTACCGTCCCTTATTTTAATTCAACATTGAAGGGCCTAGGCATAACTTCCTCTCGAGCCCTTATGAACAATTACGGTGCATCTGGAGGTAAAGGACTTGTCAATACAAATATACAAAGTTTTGATTCCAAATTGATTTATATTATCTTTTACTTGTTAAATGCAGACAACCATCGTGGGAATGAGACTGAATTGGTCATGCCTTCACGTCTCTCACGTGTCCCCAACTATTATGCATCCTCGGGTTCGGTAACTCTATCTGGTGAATTGATCCCTACATCTCTTCCTTTGTCTCGTCCTATAGATAATGTTAATTTTAATGATCCTTTGGGTCATGCACCGCTTGGAGGCTCAACCGGTTCTTGTCAGTTTGATGTTGAGGCTGTACGAGGATTTATAAAGCGTTATCCATATCTCTCTCAACATTTCCTTGAGACTATGAAGGACCACAACCACAGTAACCATCCAGTGTCATGTGTCATTTGTTCTGTCTGTCCTTGTTATATGATGAATAACATCTTGGAGTACTTGGGTTTCTTTCCTCGTACAAGACTTGACATAAAGAAATTTCTTGGGATGGAGAGGCCTGTTTTCACAAGCCTCTTGCCTCCACCCCAACTTCATAGTCAATTTACTGTCCCGATGTGTCCAAATAAATATATCAAGGCCCTGACTTCTGGGAGAGAGAACAAGCATTGTTGTTTGTGCGGAGATTTAGCCGATGAAGCGATGAAAAGGCCGGGGGTGAGCTCCATTTCACAAGTTTATTGGGTAGGAGATCATCCAACTCAAAAGGAGTTGCTTCTCTTTAAGGATTATTCAGATAATTCTGGTTCTGGATCAGAGATTCCAACTGGTGGAGAGGAGAACTGTGAAGATAATCTGGATCTCTCGCTTCATCTATAGGCTTTGGGTTGTCTCTCTTTTTTAGTTGAATAAATCTATGGCTAGTTCTGTTATGCCTAATAATGAACATGTTTTGTGTATTCGTTGAGAGTGGGGTTCCATCTCTCTCTGTTGTCATTTGCTTTTACCTTTGTGACGGAGTTCCTTTTGTTTTTTCTCGTTAATGTTGGAGCTATTTTATACCGTTGCTACTCAATTTAAGTGTCTTGATCTTTGTCTCTCATTGAAGCTCTCTGAGACACCTTTGTTTCTATATTTCCCAGCATCGTTTAAGTTTCTATCTGCTTAAGATTATACATACAAATAAGATATTAGGATTCTGACTAGATAAAAGGATATGAGTAATTCAATTTTGGAATGATAGTTAAAAGCTACTCCAGAATCACATGTGTTATTTTATTATTCTCTCTCTTTTCCTAATTATAGGATAACATTTGGGAGTTGATTTTGGTCCTAATTATAGAATAAAGTTTTAATTTTTGTCAATTTCTTCCCAAAATACCCCCATTGATATTTTCTCAATAATAATGAAACACAATAATAATATTTTTTTAAAAAAATTAAAACAAAATGATAAATCCATATTTTTTTTAAAATAAAGATTAAAAAATTCAACATCAGGGAGAGATTGCTTCATAATAATATTTTTGATGACATTTTGCACATTAGTATGTCGCTTCACATTTTATTGTAGTTTCTTTTTCTTTTTATCTTTCTTTTTTGCCAATATTTTATTGCAGTTTCTATTATGCTTCATTGCTGATCCTCAAATCTATACGTAATTGGGAATTCTATTCCACAACGCTAGTTTTGCGCATTGCCAAAGTTATATTTTCGTTCATTATGGGTGCATTGAGCATTATTAAATAAGGGCATTTTAGGAAAATAAATAAGATTAACTAATCTAACTACTATTCTTAATTTCTTCAAAGTTAGGTAAATATGTCATATAATTAGGATCAAAAGGAGTATTTATTATGCTTGCAAAGCTGAGCAAATATAGTCATCCCACGCCCATAGCCTCACTTTTGAAGCAGTGTAACTAGTCAAATGCCTTGTGCGTATATGTACATCTTTTCAAGTGATAGAAAGGCGTACAAGTAGGTATTTGATCAAACTTGCAAGTGGCAAACTTAAGTTCAAGTCTATATGCAAATTCTTGGCTTGAATTGAAATTTTTAAAATATATTTAATAGCAAAAACGTTCAAAAGAAGTTGATTACTTAATTTACGAAAGCTTTAAAGTATTTTGGTATTAAGGATGCTTCCATTCTCAACTCAATAAAGTACAAAATAAACTATTAATTAACTTAGTTGAGTACTATATATATTATTTGAATTTCATTTGTATGGTTCAGATATTGATTTTTCTTGCATAGTTAACAAAAAAAGCATCAATTTTTTAATATACAGTTGAAAATTATTTTTTATCTTGTATTTATGCATTATTCAAAATTTTTTGGCTAATCCAACTCTGTGATGGTAAAAAGGAAAACAATAATTCTGCTCAGGAGGTAAACTTTTGGGAAAATAATGACAGATTTTTTTTTTTTTGAAGTTATAAAATCACAAATAAGATATTTTTCACAAGTTATGTATTGCTCATCAAGCCTTATCATTCCTTTATCAATTTTTAGTAACAAACTTGACTTAGGATTTTGCAATTTCAAAAAAAAAATTTCTTTTATTTTCCCTAAAGTTTTTTTTTGGTTTTTTTGACCAAGTTGTTAAGGTTAGACGGTTTGACCAAATCAATTTTTTTCCATGAAAATGATATAGAAAAAAATTTAAAAATACCCAACAATAAAAGACAGCTAAATTATTCAAATTCTAATTTGGGTTTTTGAATTCAACAAATTCTAAATTAGGTTATATGACCTAAAATATAATTTTAGAATTTGATAATTTTACTTTACTACCTCTTATTTAATTCCAACTGAATTAAAAAATAATCCTATATATAATCTATATGTCACTCATCCATCTCTATCATTTTAATTTTTTACAAAAATACGGACGTATTAATTATTCACTAAAAGCTTCAGAAAAAGAGGACGGTGAAGAAGAAGATGATGATGGCGAAGGATAGTGATTTTGATTGTTATTGTTATTATTGTTTGTCACCAGGAAGTTTGTTTTGGTGTTTCTACCACTCATCTCTGGATCATCAAAAGAAAGCTTTCATTATGAAACTTTGCTGGGGTCTAATCACGAAACAAGATGCTTTATGGGTTAAATGTTTGAGATCCCAGTATGAGTGTGGTGATAGTCGCCTTCCACAAGTGCATAAGAAAAAATCAAATTCTCTAACATGGAAAGCGATTACATCAGTGTGGGATTCTTTTTTGAAGGGATTGGGATGGAAGATTAATAGTGGACGTACGACAAGATTCTGGCTTGATTCGTGGGCAAGTTTTGGGAAGCCACTTGTATTTATGGTGGTGGACAATTTAGAGCATATTAATCTAGAAGACAAAGTGGCTGATTTTGTATCACCTGGTGGAGGGTAGGATGAAGACAGAATGAGACGATTTCTTCCAACTCATGTGGTCAACTCAATCAAATGTTTTAGAACTCCCACTGGAGACAGGGAGGATGAACCTTGGTGGAGGGGATCGAGTGATGGTTTATTCTCTGTTAAGGCAGCATATAAGTTCTTAACACAGTCAACGGATGATAATACAACTCCATTCTGGCATCGATTTTGGCGTTGGCCGATTCCTAAAAAGCTAAAATACTTCCTATGGCAAGTTAGTCATGAGAGATTAATGACTAACTCACTTAGAGCTAAAAGAGGAATTACTTTGTCCGAATTGTGCCCGTTTGAGTGCCAAAGTGAGGAGAGTGTCTTGCATGTATTGAGAGACTGTACAAGAGCGAAAGAAGTATGGAAGGAATTTATTTCAACTAACGCATATACTGCTTTCTTTTCTTGTTCTTTGTAGGATTGGCTACGCTGGAATTCTAATCATAGTCCAGGAAAAAGACAATTTTCAAGATGGCCATGGCCAAAGATCTTTGCACATGTATGCTGGACAATATGGAAGTCTAGATGTACAACGATCTTTGAAGCCAAGCAGATCCCTACCTGTGAGATATTCCAAAGTTGTATGTTTCATATTATGGAGGAAGCAAGGGCTGGTAAGTTTCAGCACAGTGTTCTTGGAGGTCAAGTGAATGCAGATTGTCACTGGAAGCCACCGTCACCAGGACAAGTTAGATTAGATGTGGATGCTTCGGTTCGAGGTCAAGGTCAAGCAGCCTGTGGTGGAGTTATTAGAGATGAGAAGGGGCAGTGGGTTATGGGATTTCAAAAATCCCTTGATGTAGCATCAGTCACAGCTGCGGAGATACATGCTATTAAAACAGGGTTGGAAGTTTGCCAAAGTCTTCACTTAAGAGAGGTGAAGGTGTTTTCTGATTCACTGCAAGCAATCAACTGTGTGCTGAGGGATAGCGGATGTTATGGGGCACTCTATCAACTGATCCAAGACACTAGAGCTCTAATCTATAAGGATTGGAATATAGAAATTAATTATGCGAAAAGGGAAGTTTTAGGTTGTGCGGATATATTAGCGAAGGAAGCTCATGTGAGTAGCAGACAGACGGTTCTCCTCTCAGAAGTTGCGCCAAGTTGCAGGATGAGGTTTTTGGCGGATCAATCTGCTGTTAATAGAAATGCCTGATTTTGGTATTTTGTTTTATCAAGCGTAGCTTGCCATATGTAATACCAAAAAAAAAAGATTGCTTCATCCTTTGTATGACGTTATCTCATATACCAGATTTTTTGTTTATAGCGACTGGGAGCTAGAAATTTCCCACACTTATAGGGAAAGTATTCGCTGTGCAGACTATCTGACAGGAACGGCGCATAGGATTCCGCAAGACTACGTGGAATTAGGGATTTCCCCAATGGAATGTATTCATTTTTTTGCTTTGGATTGTGGTCTGTTACCACAAGAACATTCTGTAGGAATTAGCCTATAGATTTTGTCACTTTCAAGCTTTGCTTGCCCTTGTAACAAAAAAAATAAATGACTGCTTCATCATATGCTCGTGCTGTTGCTTTTACAGTATTAAGTGTCCCCCGCCACATGTACCTTTGTTTTCTTGTATTTTTTTTAGTCAGCTTCTTTTCATGCATTCACATACCACACAGATGAATTATAATTAATGAGTTCGTATTTTTATAAAAATTTAAAATAATTGACATGGATGAGAGACACCTACGTTACACAACGATTAATTTTTTTAATTGAGTTGGAATCAAATGATGGATAGTAAAGTAAAGTTATCGAATTATAAAATCCTATTTTAGGTCATATAACCTGATTTAGAATTTATTGAATTCAACAACCCAAATTAAAATTTAAATAATTCATCTATCTTTTTAGAAGGATTTCTCATAATATAATGTTGAATTGTAAAAATTTTAATAGTTAATTCGTGGACATAAAAAATTGTGTCCGTATTTTCTGTTATGATTGATTCCAATGAAGCATCAATTAATGCTTATTTTATGTTTTAAAATATAGTGATAATTTATTAATCTATTTCATTTCCCTATTTTGGAAAGAGATACAGCAAATAAACTACTGTAAACTCAAATACTCCAAAAAGAAAATAGTCCATATGATAAAAGGGAAAAAATTTATATTGATAGTTTTATTTTTTTTTTCAATTTCAGTATATAACTAAAAGAATCCATATGTCAGAATAAAAATTATCTTTTTAATAATAAAAACTATGTATTTAGCTATCATTTTATTTTTTAAAAAATGTTTAATAATTTATCATGAAAGTCATAAATAGTAAAAATTTGATAAGTCACAAATAATTCATTTTGTTACTTTAGATTTCATATATTTCACTGTGCTGATTGTCTTTTTCTTTTTTAAAGAAAAAAAGTAGCAGTTTTATTTTGTAAGTGTTTTTCTTTTGAAAATTATAGGTGCTACTTCCTTTATATAAAGCCAATGATACTCCATGGTCCTTTTTTTGCTTTTCTTAAATAATTCTCTTTCCTGGGGCATTATGTTAAGCTATTTTTCATTCAGGAATAATAGAAGTCTAGAGAAGATTCGTCTTTCATCTCCGTGTTTTATGATAAGATGCTATCTCTTTAATTTGTCCTCTAGAAATTTCTTCAACCAGAATTTTTTTTCCCTAATGGAGGATTTTCAATTGATTAAAACTTTAATTTATAAAGGAAGGCACAAGTATAGTTTTATTTGGTGGAAGTTTAATTAAAAAACATAAGGAGCAACACAAGCATTGAGGCATCATTCAGGCTAATGACTTTAGAAAGAACAATCCAAAATGCCAACAACCACACACAGATGCCATTCACGTTCGTTTATACAATCCTATCTGTTTTCTTTTAGAAAATCATATTGCACTCCAAGGATCCATTATTGTTTACAAAATTTTTATTAAAAACTATTATAGAGTATAGACAATAATTATTTTTAAAAATTAAAATTTTTATAAAAGTAATCACTCTTTTGTCATGATGTCTCGATTGACCACTGTACAAAAAACTGGACCGGCCGGTTCAACCGGTTGATCCGGGAACTGGCTAGTGGTCTGGTCTGGTTTGATGGTTAAATCGGGGAACCGGTTAAAACCAGTGGTTCAACCGGTTTCAATTTTTTTATTTTTGCTTTTTTTAGGGGAAAATTGGAAGTTGAAGATCAAAATGAAGAAAAAAATAGGTAAAGAAAGAACAAATCTAAAAAAAATGAAGAAGATAATGAAAAAAATTATTTAAAAAGATATAATAATTATAGAAAAGGAGATATCATTGCATAAGTATAGGCATTATAACTCATACTAATAGATTTTAAGTATTTTTTTTAAATCTTCATTTTTATCTATAGAAGTTTAAAAATATATTAATATATATTGCCACTAATAAATTATAATATTTTAATATGACCGATTCACTATCGGTTCAACTACCGGTTAGACCCCGGTTGACTCATTAACCCTTAAACTTGTGCTATGACTGATTCATTGCCCGGTCCGGTTTTTCGTTCCTTGCAATTGACACCCTGATCCTATTTAAATATGCACAACCAAGTTTTCATTGTCAACTAATGGTTATCATAATATAACTCATTCTCAAACGTCATGCACGCAATGTAAGAGAAACTGCACCTTTTTTGTGAAGAAAATATATCCAATGTTTTAATAGGAAAAGGACATATCACAATAACTTGATTCTCAGCTAGTAAACAAAAAATGTGACAATTGCAGCGCAGTGGATCATTGAAGTACGCCATAATATGAGAAATCCTAAATAAAACTAGTCGTAAATGACATGTTTTAACAATTTTTAAGAAAGTTTAGGCAATGTAATAACTTAAAATTGAAGGATATATACTAAAAAGCACAGGAGACTTCATATTTCTCATGTTACGAGTGTTACAAACAGGATCAAACAACGAAAGTGGATTGATATGCTGCTATGCCATACGGACATTAACTTGCCATATTGCCATAATGTGAACAAATTTGCCACAAAACATTTTGTAATTGGGTGACTTATCTTATACTATTATACAGAGCTTAAAAAATAAACTGCAATATTCATAATTTTATAGTTGGTGAATGATATCATTTATATAAAAGGGGGAGGTGTCTGGATGAAATGTCTGGATCAAGGACAAGCCACTCAAGGAAGTGGCATCTAATATATCATTATCATAAAATGAAGGGAAAATTACCGTGGGGTCTTAAAAAATGTAATAACCAACAAATTTTAATAGCAAGTTAGTAGCAAGGACTTATACAACCAGATCAATTCTAATAAAGGATGAGGTCTAGCTTCCCATTTAGACTGTGGGTGTGTCTATCGAGATGCCTTGTGGAGCGGTCAAAGTTAGCTAATGTCTGCAATAGAGCATCCATTTGAGAAGGACGCAGAGGATCAAGGAGGAGGTGGTGATGGTTGAGGGGGAGGAAGGGGAGGAGCTTGTGAAGGAGGTGGTGGAGGAGGAGGGTGAGGATGATGAGAAGGAGGAGGGCGAGTATAGGGTGAGGAAGAGGGCAAATGGAAAAAGCTCTCTGATGTCTAACCATGATAAGGAAAAAAAATGAGGTTATGAAAAGGTATTCTTTAGAAAAGTAATATGAACAAAATGAATGCTGCATTCTAAAATATTTAACTTTAGGAGAACTGATACTTGGTGTCAGACCGAACGAGATTTTAAAAATGTGCTTTTTAGATTTGTACTTTACATGACGGTTCTTTATTATGAAATGTCGTTTTTGTTGTTCATACTTTACGGTCAATTGACATAACCGTTATATTTGTGTTTTCACTGATGTAAGGTTGGAAGATGAATTGTTTGTAAGTGTCGTATGACGATTGTTTCAAAAGAACCGTTATTTTAATCACTAAATAAGTGATGGTTATTAACCACAACCATTATTTTTGTATTTTTACGAATTTTACCTCAGAATACAAGACGGTGCGAATAATTAACTATTACATTTAAGCATTATGTATCATTTCACGACCTCTATCTCAACATATATAACGTTTATTAACTGTAACCGTTATATATTAAGTGTTGTAAATATCCAAATCTATAATAGTGGAAACTCTCTTATTATGAATGGTTAATAGAGATATTTTAAGAAAAAATATATATATTTAAGAAATAAAATAAGTTGCAATATTATATTTAGCACTCAAGTTTGTCGAGGAAATTATACATGTTCGCTTCACCCTTAAACAACCAGCCTTCCTTTTCTCTTCATTTTCTTTCTACTTGTTCTCATGATCATTACCTTAAATTTGAGCCGTCACATCCTCCCTAATCTCTCCGACGACCCTTAAATGGCAGAAGGGAAAACAATTTAACCAACGCGTGATTTGCACTCTCCGTTGGGGAATCAGAGCTTGCAACAAGTGGGCTCCACGTTCACGCTCAGATGTCTGCCTCTCTGTTAGCCTTTTGCATGGCAGCTCCGTGGCTCCCCGAGATTCTTCCCGCTCTTCCTTTTCCTCCTTCCTCTCTCTCTCTCTCAATTCTCTGCTATCTCCCCATATTTAATTCGTTTTTGTCCATGCTTCCCTTGACAGCTCTTTGCTCAAGTCCAAGCTCTCAGCGTGTTGCTCTACTTCACTGCACAATCGGTATGCCAAAATTCCCAAACTTTATCAAATTTCATTGTATGTTATTGCTTCCCTGATTTTCTCCTTGCCTTTGCCATACAAGTTGTATTTCGATCTCATTAATTGACTCTGCTAATTTTATTGCCTCTCTTCTCTTTCGAATTTCATTTACATCTCAAAGCATGACTCGTATTGGGCTCTATTTCATTGTATGTTATTGCTTCCCTTATTTTCTCCTTGTCTTTGATATGTTTGGAAGATAAGCACGATTTTGCTTATGGACCTTTAACTGCACAAGCCTTGTGATGAATTATGTCTGACACCTTTATGTTGTTTGGAATCTTTTTTGCTGAGCTCGTCTCTGGGATTATTCGTACAAAACATTTGCCTCTTAGCTTTGATTTCCCTTCATTTAGTTCGGATTTAAGTGTCATCCATTTCCGTGCGGTTCCTGTATCCTGTTTATTTGAACTTCCTATCTGTTTTTCCTGCATTTCTCCTCCTTGCTTGTTTTTCTCGCGGGCAGTGGCAACTGATTCATCGAGTGGACGCCCATTGTCTTCTGTCTTTGATTGTTTTGAAATTTGAATTGGTTTTCTTTTAGCAGTGACGATCTGACTAACATATATTTCTTCAAAATGTAATGCTCTTCCATTGTAAGCATCTGGTTTCTCTGGAAATGGGTTTTTTCTGTGCTGAGAATCTCTCTTAGCTACTGTTACTTGTTCTAGTATCTTATTCACTGACATATATTAGTCTTTTATTAGTTCTCTAATATCCATGATATTGAAATTGATTTGCAGGCAGAGTCGTCTCACCTCCCTAAGATTTAGCACAAGAGGGCCAAGGTAAGGTTTGGGATAATCGGGGCTTCAAGCTCCAAGATGGAGGATGATAAGGCACTTCAGCTGTGCCGTGAAAGGAAGAAGTTTGTTAGGCAAGCACTTGATGGGCGATGCTCACTTGCAGCTGCTTATGTGTCATATGTCCAGTCACTGAAAAATACAGGAACAGCTTTGAGAAAATTTATAGAAACTGAGGCACCAATTCAATCTTCCTTGTACACTTCCGCTAATAATGCAACAACAGATCCCATTGGTTTAACTGACAAGACTCTTTCACAATTCCCAGCCTCTTTGCAATCTGAGTCTCAACATTTTAATGCGGCAGAAACATTCTCCTCATCTCCCTCTCCACCTGGCTCTAGTAAGATCCAAGCAAAACACATGAAATTTAGCAGTTTCTCTTCTAGAAAGGTTGAAGAGAAGGCTCCTGTTCATTCTGTAGGAAAAGTAACATCATCAGATACACCACAAAGTAGCATGCCTGGTTCAAATGAAAAGAATGAAATGTCAGTTCTTGATGACTCTTCTCATCCAGTTGGAAATAAGCCCTGGGATTACTTTGGTCTTTCTGATCATCAATTTTCTAATTTGGATGATGCTGAAGAGAAGGATTCTTCTCAGGGAAAGGAGGACTCTCTTAGTTCTGAAGATCAATTTAATAATGATCCTACCCCAAGTTCCTTGGTCCAAAGATTTGAAATTCTCAACAGAGTAAATTATAATGAATCACTTGCCCCAACCAAGCCTCTGGTAGGGGATCCTGATTCTGAAGTTGAACTCATGAATGGCGAGAAGGGCAATTCCCCTGATTTATCACCATTGGAAACAGCATCTGCTGTGGCTTTAATTCCAACCGAAACAAATAAATCAGTGGAGAAAGAAAATCATAGCGAAAATAAAGTTCCTCCAAAGGACTTATTTTCTAGCAGGAAAGATATTGAATTTCTATTTACAAAAGCTTCAGAATCCGGCATAGAGGTTCCAAAAATGCTTGAAGCAAATAAGTTGCATTTCCGTCCAATATTCCCAGCAAAAGAGAGTAATCTTTTTATGTATCACTTTTTTTTAAAAAAAAAAATTGTTTTTGGGTGTATTGTTGTCTGTGAGTTACCGTCTGATGGATGTTAGACATAAACAGATATAGTAATAAATATATAAGTACATAGTAAACAAACAATTGAATAAGTAATTCCATTACCTAGATCAATGTTCAGTTTTGACCAAATATCTGGTCATTATTGGGGTTAAA
The DNA here is from genome assembly GCA_963242795.1 of Inga leiocalycina. Classification (NCBI taxonomy): domain Eukaryota; kingdom Viridiplantae; phylum Streptophyta; class Magnoliopsida; order Fabales; family Fabaceae; genus Inga; species Inga leiocalycina. The sequence continues at coordinate 73,243,264 of OY725325.1, forward strand.
ATTGTGGATTTTCGATTCTATACAATTTTCTTACAGATGTAAATGTTCTAAACAAGAGAATCCTTGATTCTGGCAGATACGTCTGTGGCATCTTTAATATTGAAGGCGTGTTTCTCATGTGGGAAGGACCCAGGTCAAGTTCCTGAAGGTATTTCTCAGCTCTTAAGCCTATATTTTCTTAAGATCTCCAATACCACTACAAGAACATATGAAATAAACTCTTGTTTAGTTTTCTTGGAAATCTATTTCTAATTCTTTCCCTTTATCTTCTCAGAACCTCCTCAAAACTCGATTAAGTACTTAACTTGGCATAGGACAGCGTCATCTCGATCTTCTTCAAGGAACCCATTAGGAGCAAACTCTAAAGATGATGTAGAGAACATCACAAGTAATCTCTTTGATAATTGCTGCATGATCTCTGGCAGCCATGCATCAACCTTGGATAGACTGTATGCATGGGAAAAAAAGCTCTATGATGAAGTCAAGGTATGGTGTTTTTTATGAAAAATTCGATCTTGGTACATTTTTAAATTTACGTTGGGCTGATAGTATGATGCTGTGATCTTGATTGGGATCTAAGAGTAGGCACGGAAGCTCTTTATTATACAATTTCCAGTGGTCTCAGAGTGAAATGATTTTGAAATGGTTTCTTCATTTTATAGATATCCTTTTCGATATAGTCTTGGCTTTCCACTTCTGTATAAGTATTTGGGTTGACTAATTATTGGCATCGAGATGTTTATTTTCACCCATTCTATTGGTCCTGATGAACTATTTGCCATAACTTATCTTTACATCAACCAGCATATCAAGTGATATTTAGTGTTCATAAAATTTAGATTGTCAAGTTGCATCCAATCTTCAATTTTCATATCAAGAGATGACCTACACATGTATCTCCATAATCTCTACGGCTCCTTGGCAAACTTGTTGCTAGCTTTTGCTTCTTTGTTCTCAGTTTAGGGAAGTTTACTTTTACACCCTGTAGTTATAGACAATTAGACATGAAGGGGACCAGTGGCAATTGCCAATATTAATTTCACAAAGGGCCAGGTGTATAAATGAAAGATCTTCTCATTTAAATTTGTTGGACAATATTGATTTCGCATTTCAAATAAAAATGAGTATTAAAAATATATATGTGGCACAAGGGGTTAATTACTTAACGAAATTAGTTAAGTTAGTTAAGATGACATGTATTTTCTAAAACAGTCTAAACATCTTCTTTAATTCCATCATCCCTTCTCCTCCTTAATTATTGTTGATGGAGTATCAATAGAGGTAAATTAGGAAAATATTGATAAATATGTAAATTATGTCTTATATTTAAGACTAAGATCAACTCTCAAATGTTGTCCTATAATTAGGACCGGAGGAGTATTTAAGGATCCAACGAGAAAAGGGATTAAGTTTAAATTTGTTACAGGCCTGTATGTGTCTGGGGATGAGAAAAATGTCTTATATTAAGGACAGAATGAGTATATCTAAATGATAAACTTTGGTTAGGCATGCTCGCAAAACTTCATATATGATTTTGATTAACTATTTCCATGTCTATTCAGTAAGCTCCTCTCTTATTTTTGTTGGTTTCAGGCTAGTGGGTTGGTAAGAAAAAAGTATGACATGAAGTGTAAAATCTTAAGACGGCTAGAATCAAAAGGAAAAAAGAGCTCCACAATTGATAAAACTCGTGCTGTAGTCAAGGATCTGCATTCAAGAATCAGAGTTGCAATTCAAAGGATAGATTCTATATCAAAGAGGATTGAGGAATTGCGGGACAAAGAGCTTCAGCCACAACTTGAGGAGTTGATTGAAGGGTATGATCCTTTTTCTTTTCTTTTCTTTCTTGCAAAGTGCTGATTTATGCGGCATCTTTTGGCTTTTAATTGCATGCTATCAAGAATGTGTTTGGTAATTTGGTTGTCTTCAATGTTATCAGAATTAGACCAAACTTGTGAACCTGTGCTAGGACCAGTGCAGAACTCTATAGAACTGATTGAAAATGGAAAGAGAACCAATCAAGAATTGGTCAAATCAATGTCTTTTATTTTTTTGATATAATTTCTTAATATAAAATGAAAAATTATTAATCTCATTGCTCCTGATTCAACCACAATTCGACCATGGATGAATCGGTGAATCTTGAACCACTGCTTTGAATAGTTTCATGACTGATCCTGTTTTCAAAGCATTGTTAATCTTACTTTGTACTTATGGTTTGTAGAGCTTTCTGGCTCAAGAACTTGCAGTTGCATTGGACTTGAAGGTCCACCAAGTGAGAAAAGAAAATGGTTAATATTTAAAGAATAAACATTTTCTTGTGAGAGAAAAGGATTCGAATTTTTTTTAACATCTTTTGTGAAAAAATGCTGTATCATTGACCTAAAAATTGAAAGATGCTACATAGTTTTTAAATACTAATGAAAAAATTAGCGCATATTTGGTCTCATTGGAATCCCCCCCCCCCAAAAAAAAACAGAGAGAAAGGTTCATAATAACTTTTTTCCCACCTTTTGTAGTGCTATAACAAACAAACAAGTTTGTCTAAATCTTCTGCTAACTATGTAAGAGTAAGTTTGTCTTAAACTATTGGACTTGGTTCTCTCTCATGGTAGAAAGATTTACCTACTAATTAATGTTGATTTTCTATATTGGCCGGACTCATCTAAAAACTAAAACAGTGCTATTTTCATTTTCTCTTCTGTGTGGTAATACAGGCAACCTAGTGCCTAAAGACTATTTACTTTAGTGAACATATTTGTTTATACACATTCATTTAATACAAAGATCAGGGGAAACTGAATTAAATAGACAAATGAGCTTTGCCTAGATTAGGATAAATTTTGTAGCTCAATGCAATGAATAGTCTGGTGGGAGTTTATCTTCAGCAAGAGACGTTTTCATTTTTCTTAGGCTCAAAACATATGCTTTGTGGATGAGTATTTATCTGTTTCTGTTTATATGAACTTTTATATTAAGAAATGAACTTACTTCTGTATTTCCTCTGTTATTATTGCTTTGATGGCAGTTTAAGTCGAATGTGGGAAGTAATGTTTGAATGCCACAAGCTTCAATTTCAGATAATGTCAACAGCCTATAGTAACAGCCGATCGAGAATAGCCGCACAATCTGAATTACGGAGGCAGATGGCTGCTTATCTTGAAAATGAACTCCACTCTCTGCAGTCAAGTTTTTCCAAGTGGATTGGAGCTCAGAAGTTATACTTGGAGGCCATAAATGGATGGATCTACAAATGTGTTTCCGTGCAGCAAAAATCATCAAACAAGAGAAAAAGGAGGCTTCAACCTCCTCCATTGAGAAACTATGGCCCTCCAATTTATGCCACTTGTGGCGTCTGGCTGGAAAAGCTTGATACCTTACCTTCCAAGGACGTTACAGATTCTATAAAGAGTTTAGCCGGCGAGATTGCCCGGTTTTTACCACATCAAGAGAAGAATCAGGGTAAAGGTGGCAACATGTATGGTGAATCAGTGAAGAATTTGTTGAGAGATGACAATTCAGAGGAGTGGGTGTTGGCTTTTGATCGATTTCGAGCATGCTTGCTCAGATTTCTGGGTCAGCTAACTAATTTTGGCAGGTCATGTGTGAACATGTACGCAGAACTTACACAAGCTATTCAAGATGCCAAGAGTAACTACCATCGGTGGAATTCTCATTCCCATGACGGCCAGATGAATTCTTATTCTCAACATACAGGTGATCAATCCAAGTCTCAATCTCTGAGAGTTTAATCCAAATGAACAGTGCAAAGATTGTTGTTAAAACACTGGAATCAGATCATAGGATTCGATTTTAGGTTGAAAAATGAAGAAGCAATGTGAAGAAAGGAATACTGAACATATATAATGTTTAGATACAAGTCCATTTCAAATATATGGCATCTATACATATGGGAGGAAGGAATAAAGTGATGGTAAGGTGGGCATACTTGGAGTGTTTGAGAATAGGGAGCAGGAAGCTGACATATATTTGCTTAGGAAGCTGGTGGTGATGTTACATTACATGATAGTTAGGCAAAAGCTGCTGGTTGAGGAGGTTGCTGTATGCAGAGATAGAGAGATAGATGGAATGTGTGCGGTGGCAGTATTGTTATCTGCTTAGGCTTCCCACCCTCCTCTCATGATTATACATGTCATTTAATTCATGTATATTTATATTATTATCTTTTTTGTGAAATTTCAAAATTCATGATATTTAGCTGTAATTAATATTCTTAGCGAGTCCTTATTCCTGGCATATAATTAATTTGTACAAGTGTCTAGTCAACAGATTCATTAAAATGAATACGAGTCAAACATATCTTTGCTATTAGTCTAAATCTTCATACATATTTATCCATCTAGGTGACTGGAGATATACTTTTCTAGATGAATAAACAACATATGTAAGTTTTATGTATATATATAAAGTAGGTAAAAAATTATCATTTCTGTATTAAATAAAAATGAATCAAAGAATGATACGTAAATAAAAAAATATTGAGGACAACATGACAACTTCGTCTGAATTTGTATGACACGAAGTACATAGCTATTAGTATTACAACATGTATATAATTTCATTTAGGAATTTTATGATACTTTGCTATTAATACTGTTATGTTATATTTGTCCAAAAAAAAAATACTGTTATGTTATATACTTTGCGGAAGTTGTTTTTAATACACACTATTGTTATCATTCATGATTTATGATTTTTTTATTTAAATAAACAAATGATTAATGGGAGACAAGATTACCTGAGTTTAATCTTTCATGAATTAGATTACATGATAATGCCTAAATTAGACGAAATAATCAGTTAGACATATGGTCCGGCCGGCAAGTTGTTGACGTCAAAATACTTGAAATAATAACGTAACAACAACCAACAGAGGCTAATGAATGGAATCACAGGGATATATAATGCAATCTGCAGCTAAATCTTTCTATATGTGAACCAAAATAAAATATATTAATATATAACTTCTGCAACAAACAAATTAAAGACAAGTGGCGGCACAGAACAAATAGAGCGAATCACATGAAATAATTAAGGAATTAATTAATTAATATGTCAAGCCCCATCGCCACATTCATCACCAAACATTTGCACTGTAATCACAACTCTGGGAAACACTGTTTGCCTTCTCCGTTAACGTATCCACCGTTATACCACACTTACCTTGAACCTTGATTTCCCACGTCTTGAAGGAACCCACATTCAGTTTCAACTTCAACGAGCTTCCATCAATGCTCCTCACAGCCACGTTCGACCCCTTCAACGGCGTCTCAACCACAGTTACACACTCTGCTACATAGCACCACGTCCTTGCGGTAGACTTGCACGGAACTACCCTTCTCGTAGTAGATTCCCATCTTGTGGTTATCGTTATTGGCTCTAACCCTCACATCTAACTCCGTTGGGCCATTGAGAAAGAACGTCGTCGTTTTCGAGAAACCGATGAGGGTGAGTGTGTGTTTCTCTGTGTTTTATATGAGGAGGAAGGTGGTGAAGCAGCAGTCAGGGGGAGGGGTCAAGGCGTGTTTGGGTGAACGTGGTTGGCTCTTTTCCCGGTTGCCAAACACGTACGTACTGTTTGCAATCACCAGTTGGCCGATCATGTGTATGTTGATTGTTTGTGAATAACTCATTTAATTTGGTTGACAAGCTCAAGCTGGTATTATTAATTAAAGGGTTGGTTCCAATACAGCCATATATGAACATGTGTGACTAATTCATTCCTTATTACAAATTGATGTCCAATATTGTTGCATATTAGTTATTAGTTCCTGCCCTCGGTTTATCATATCTTGCTTAGCCTCCCCTCAAGAAATTACTCCATCCATTCTTATATACAAGGGTCTCTTTTTTGAACTGACTTGTCACTTTTATAAGGTCTCATTTGAATTAGTCTGAATAATAAATACATTTTTATTCATTTTACCTTTAATTTATTTCATGCATTAATTAAAATATGTTCACCCATTCCCTTTAATCTCTCACATTATCTTTCCTCAATGCATTCTCTTTCATCATTTTTTCATTATTTCTGATCTCTCTCTCTTACACATTTATAAAAAGGGCAATTTTGGGGAAAACAATATATTTCCTATAAATTTAATACTTTTAACTAAATTTAACTGTTTTTTAAAACCCAACATTTCAGTTCAAAATAAAATGACCCTGTATATAAGGACGGAGGGAGTATATTTCTTTGACTTATTAAGAACTTTTAATTTAATATAGGGTAAATGTGCAATTTTAACAACAATGTTCTATCTCAGGGGCATCTGGCACCATAAAGTTTTTTAAGGTGCTAAAATACACATAAAATTTATAAAGTGGAGCAATTTTACCAAACCGTTAACTTGAAGGAAACGAACGTTATATGCGGGTCCCACACATTTTTTAAAAAAAAAAGCAATTGATTCTTGCTTCTTCTCTCGAGTGGATAATTCCACAAAGAGCAGTAGATAATAATGTTTACATCGTGTTCAATGCTCCATCTGAAAAACATGGCTTGAAAACATTTTTCAACATCACAATTTGCAGAACAAACTCGGTAGCTTTTAACTTTATTTTTTACTGATGTATACAAATTATTAACGCTATTGGGGAAAAAAAGTTTACCTATTTCAGCAATGGGAAAGATGAAACTAAGCGGGCGAATAGTCAAAGATTTTAAAGGAAGTGCTGCATGTTACAAACAAGACTGGGTAAGAAATTGTAGAGGGGAGTAGGAGCAAGAAGCAATAAATTCACTATATGGGACCCGCATATAACGTCTGTTTCCTTCAAGTTAACAGTTTAGTAAAATTGCTCTACTTTATAAACTTTACGTGTATTTTAACACCCTAAAAAACTTTATGATGCCAGATGCCCCTGAGATAGAACATTGTTATTAAAATTGCACCTTCACCCTTTTTTAAAAAATACGTGTGGGACCCGCATATAACGTTCATTTCCTTCAAGTTAGCGGTTTGGTAAAATTGCTCCACTTTATAAACTTTATATATATTTTAGCACCCTAAAAAACTTTATGGTGCTAGATGCCCCTGAGATAGAACATTGTTGTTAAAATTGCACCTTCACCCTTTAATATAATACACTATAGTGCTACTTCTTTTTCCTATATAATACTACCACTTTATTCCAATATATATATTATGACAAATGCATGTTTAAAAAAAAAAGTGTTTGTGATTTTTTGCTTAAATTATATGTTATAGTCATGTTAATTTATATTGGGTGCTTGTTAAATTTTCATTAAAAAATTTAATAATATAACCATAAATGTATAATAATATGTAAATGTAATTCAATACTCTCTCCGATCCTATTTATAAGAGCTCGATAACTAAATTACGCAATTTAAAAAAATGGTTAACATTACTTAAAAATAATAAGTATGTCTGAAATAATTTTTTTTTTCAAATATACCCTTATTTATGGGAGAGCAAGTAAGAGAGAAAAGGGAAATATAAGTATCACTAACCTTTCACTTAATGCAATACATATAATTAATTAGAGGTAAAAATAAAAACAAAACTTATTAAATGTTAAGACAATTCTTGTCAAGCTTTTATAAAAAGGATTAAGGCAATTCAAAATTTTGGACTCTTATAGAAACAATCGGATGATGGAGTAGCTACTTTTGAAATCCTAAGGGTAAATTCCAGGCAAAATTAATGTTGCTACTTTTAAGTTTATCTTTAAATTTTGTTGGTGTTGAATTCTATGAGCAATTGATTTCTGCAGAAGATATGGAAAGATATCTCCTACATTTTTTTTTTGAGTAACAATTATCACTCTAATTTTATTTATAAGTTTTTTTTAGGAAAATTTTTTTTCCTTATTATTTTAGAATAATAAATGCGACTTTTTATAATTTTACTCCTATTAATCGCAATAAATAAAATAAATTTAGTTATATTGACTTTGGGAACCATTCAAAATAAGGTTAAAATTGAAAATGTAACTTATATTTAATGAGTTAACCAAATCTTCTTGATATATAAAAGTTAATTAATTGGGACTTATAAATAAGGCTAGAGTGGTATCCTGATAATGCAAAATGAATTGATGGTTAAAATTAGTTAAAAACAATAAATGTGTGAGAAATGTGATGTCTTTTCCAAATATACCCCTATTTATGAAAAGAGTATAGAAGAGAGAATGAGTGAAAAATATATAAGAAAGAATGGGTATAAAATATGAGAGAAAATATGAAATAAATGACTAAATGAAAGAAAATTAGTTGTAAGTGTGGGGTAATATATATAAAGATATATATTTGATAAAGTTAGGAGAGGAAAAGGTTGTTTAAATTTTAAGATACAGAAAAATTGCTTATATTAATGTTCAGCCAAGAGAAAAAAAGTTAATTATAAAAAAAAGACTGAGGGAGTACTAAATTGCCTCCGCCCATTTTTCCCCCAACCTGAATTGCCTCCTTTTTACCGGTTAGAAATTAAAGTTTTCTCTCCCTTATCTTTTTTATTTAATTCATATCTATACTCATTAGACATTTTTTCTTATCTCATATACTAATTACACTTCAGGTCCCATCAAAATCAAAATTATGTCCTAACCACGATCAAATGAATGACCTTATAGCATTCTCGAGTGATAAAAACTTTTTTTTTAAAAAAAATTATATTACTTGTAAGTACTTTTTCTATACATGGGAAATACTATTGTAAGCATTGTTGTCAAACTCGTGAGTTGACTCTCCGAGTTTACCGTTTTTACGTTTCTAACTTATAAAATCGAGTCGAGTCATTGGTAAACTCGTGACCTTTGTAAACTCAGTTAAAATCACGAGTTTATACACTGAATTTATCTTTTTTACGTTTCTAGCTTACAAAACTGTGTTAACGCACCCTTAAACTCGCGTTAACTTTTGCAATTTGATTATACTTAACGGCTTTATATATAAATTTTATAAAAATTTCTTTGTTAAATACGATAAATTATGAATGTTGATATATTTAATTTCAATTATTTAGATTTAAAATATATTTAAATCAAATTGATGTCAACTTTTTATATTTTAATTATTTAATTATATACTAATAATATTTATTTAATGGTAAAACTAAACTCTTATGAGTTTATGATACGAATTTACATCATTATCACGAGTTTGCTTAAACTCGTGAGTTTGACAATTTTGATTGTAAGTAATAAATAGTTTCTATGTTACACGCTTGTTTTGTTGGAAAGATTTAACATTTTAATGTTTGGTTAAAACCACCCACAAGCTTAGATTCTTTGCATTTAAGACGAGAAAATAGTTTATTTTGATCAAATTTTATTGTCTAATTAATAAATAGTTAAATTTTTTCATCAAAAAAATAATTATTCTTAAGAAATTTTGATTGTCTAAATTAATTGAATGAGTATAATTTATTGAAAAATAATCATCAATTTTCCTTTTTAAGATTAAAAGGATATTTTAAGAATACAAAAAACATACTTTTATTAATTATTAAATTCAGGCGTATAATTATGGAATTGCAAGAATATGATAAATATTTTCAAAAGCCAAGCACTTGTAATTAATCAATAAATTCAGTGATAAATAATAGTAAAATTACATGAATGACAAAAAAGAAATACGTGTAGATCATAGGAAATAGATCCGGGACGTTACTAACGATTGAAAAAGGAAAGTCTTCATAAAAAAGATTCTATCCCTGACTCAATTTTTTATGGTGGTTTATATATCTGCTTTAATTAAGCTATATATTACTCTAGAATTGCGTTTAATAGTATGATACTATCGTATATGACCCCTTCTAATTATCAGATCATGATTCATCAGGAGTTTAATCTCCTGAATGTTATTTTATATTCTTAGTAGTAATCACTGAAGCGAAGAATCGATTCATTTTTAGTTTAATTATTACGGCAGCATAAATATGACATGAATAGGAGATAACTGTTCAAAACTAAATTAATAAATAATAATCTATTTGTCGTTTACATTTTCTTAGTTTTTTTTTCCAAGTTGTATATACTTTTGCTTTTTTTAAAAAAAAAAATTGAATCCACACTTATTATTGTTACTTCATTGTGTGCGTGCAGTTATCTCTCTCTCTCACACACAGTGTGTGTGAGTGTGTGTGAGTGAAAAATAAGGATTACCGCAGTCAGAGAATTTCTTGAGAAATATAGAAAGAATGTAATAATAAAAACACAGAGCATATATATAAAAAGGACTTTATTTATTCATATGCCAAACACAAGACAGTGCATATATTAATGTAGAAGCAGGGGCGCACACACTCATTATTGTTACTGACAACACACAAACAAAAACACGGAAAGAAAGGGGGTGGGGACGCACTGGCTGCACTGGGATACATATAGCAAAGACAACACGTAAAAGGGCTAGATAGATGGAGACTCGTTCACTGGAACCATGCAGATAGGTCAAGCTGCTGCTTATCAATTATAATTCCCGCTGCTTGCATATTCTCCCCCAAATCGAACGACCCAAACTCACAGGGTGACCCAAATATCACATTGTAGTTGCTCTCATTGTTGATCATCATCTCATTGTTGTTATTGCCCATGTTCATGTAACCCTCCTCCTCGTTGTTGTCGTTGCCGTTGCCGCCGTTGTTGATGATGGTGCTGTCGTTGTTGGCGTTGATGGTGTTGATGATGTTGGTGGTGTTGCCGGTGCCGGAGTTGATGATGTTGCTGGCGCTGTTGTTGCTGTGGTTGGTCTCATCAAAAGCAGAATTCAGATTCTTGAAGGGGTCAAACTGAGGAGCCTCCTGCTGTGGCGGTGGTGGTGCAAACATCTGATTCAGTGGATTGTTGTTTTTGCTGTTATTATTGGCCGCCGCCATGCTTGAATCCTGAAACAAGCTGCCCCCACCATTGTTCATCATCATCCCTTGAACCATCTGCACCTGATTTTCTCCAGCCACAAGGTTATTTTTGTCCAAAACTACGGCGTTGTTGCTGCTGCTGCTGCTCCCGCCGCCGCCAATGCCGACACCTGTGAAGTTTGAGCTGCTACCTGGATAGGTTGTGCCATAGATTGGCACAAGATCAGTGATCCTTGTGTGGCTGTTGAGTATGTCTGGAACTACCGGGAGCCTCCTCGGTGGCTCATTAAAGGCAGCCGTTGTGGGTGGTGCAGCTGGTGGTAGAGACGAAGCAACAGGTTGAGGCGGCTGAGGATTGGGCTTAAATAAGTTAGGGGAGGATAGGATTTCCTTGAGCTGATCAATGGTGGGCAAACTAGATGAGGAGGATGAGGAAGTTGAAGCCTTATGATTTGATGATGATGATAGAGCACCACAGTCTCTGTAGGGACATTTGAGTTGATGGACGTCCCTAGAGATCCTGTCGGCAAAACCAGCACGAGCTTCAGTGTAAGGACACATGGGATGTGAACACGTGAATGGCTTACTAAGCATCATCATCGTGCTGTTGAACTCACTCGTCTTCCTCTTCATTGGTATATGTGGCAGCAACGACGCTATGAAGCCTGCGTCCTTCAGTCTGTCCATCTTGGATGTGTTGAGGAAAGTGTCGCGCTTCCGCCGATCCTCCAGCTCCAAAATGGTCGCCTCCAATATCCCTTCCACATCATACTCACTGCAGTCATCAAGCAGGGAGCTGCCGGATATCGGAGAGGATGACGGCGGGCGATAATCCGGAAACAGCTGTCTGGCCAACGCCTCCTCCTGATTCACAATGGCGATCCACGCAGTACTTTCCTTGGCCGTCATTTTGTCTTGAAGACACTTGGACTGCCTCACCAGCTTCCGAATCTTTGGTATGTTGGGCGAGATGTGCTTGATGACGGCGGTGAGGACCGCGATCTTGTAAGCCTTCTTCAGGTCGTGAGGCTTTTTGTAAGGTGGCGGGCCTTGTTCTCTGGGTATTCCGATCTGGGGCCACCAGTCTTCGTTCCCGGTGGGCCACCATGGCGGTGCAACACCCTTTTCAAGTGGGTATCGCCGCTGAGGGGGCTCACAGTGCTGCATCAGAGTTGACAGAAGAGAACCCAGTGTTGTGTCCTGAATCTCCTGCAGGGTGCACGGCGTCGGAACGGCGGTTCTGAGGGTGTTCATGGCGGCGAGGGTGTCAGCTCGGTGCTTGGAGATGGCGGCGGGGCCGTTGCGGTCAAATCTGACTTTGTCCTTCCACCATGCACGGAGGTTGTCGGAAGCTCCGGTGACGGGCTTTCCGTTTTCAGGGATGATGCCGTATACGAAGCCTTGAGCCTGGCAGACCTCCATCATCTTGAGCATGTACCTCAAGATTCCGTCTTGAGCTTTGGCCATCTTCTTCCTCCGAGCCTGCTCCTCCAAGTTGAGTTGTTGCCTTTGCCTGACGAGTTCAGGTCCCTCCTGATTTGTTGCATTCTCTTGCTCTCTCAGGAGCTTCAGCCGGAGTTTGTGCTTCCAGATCTTCCTTTCCAGCTCCTCCGCGCTCAGCCCCTCATCAACCTCGCTGTCGTCATCTTCCTCCGACATTGCCAAGTCTGCTTCCGATGGCTGCTGGCCCGAGTTATTGCCATTGCCATCCCCAAATGGACCAGTTAACATATCCAGTTCCTCATTGAAGGCCATGTCATTATTGAACGTCGACATCTTCTAGCTAGATTCGATCTATCTCACCTTTGCATCTGTTAAAACCCAATAAACCCGACATTAATATTAATGATTAAATCAATACGTACGTGAAATAATACAGTCAAACACTTTTCTACATGAAAACTGAATATCAAAAATCCGAAATCCGTGCATGGTACTAACGTTTTATTAATTTGTATCTCTGCTTTCCCGAATGGCATACATACACGTGCTTTAATATTTATCATCCCACATATATAAATATAAAATAAAATAAATCATTAAGGGCTCTACTTACATATAGATGCACGTGTGTATTTATTTATTGTGCAGGGACCATTGACTAAAGCATAACTCTTATCCTTCCGTACTTCCAACATTTTGGGGAAAACAAAATAAAAGAAACCTTCTAATATTTCGGACAAAAAAAAAATCTTTTAGTACTTCGAACATTCCAAGGAAAATAAAATAAAAATGCTTTCACCATTTTAGATAAGATATTCTCCTTCGGCCTTATTTATCAAGTCATCACTTTCAACATATTTTACATGTATAGAACCATAAAATATTTAAATTTCATTAATTTTGTTATAAAATTTAATAAATTTTTAATTTTATCCCTATGTAATATATATTATACTACAAGAGAATAAAATCAATATAGTAATAAATAAAGGATAAAATTATATAGTCATAAAAAATTTAACAAGGTAATTTATAAAAAGGATTAAAAAATTCCCTCACCTCGGGCCCCCAAAAATAAATAGGACTAGATGAGTAATCATTTAATACTTTCAATCTTAGAAAGTAAACTAAATTGGAAAAAAAAAAAGGCTTTCAACATTTAAGACAAAAGAATCTTTCTTCCAATATTCGGGGGAAAACAAAATAAAAAAAATTCCACATTTCATATAAGAGAATCTTTCAGTACTTCAAAGCTCCAAGGTTCGGGGGAAAACAAAGTTTAAAAAAAAAAAAAAAAGCTTCGAATATTTCAGATAAAATAACATTTCGGACATCATGGCCCGTTTTATTTCGCGCAAATCTAGATAACGGCTAAACAAGAGAGAGTAGAGGGGGAGAGTTTGAAAAGAAATATCAAAAAATAAGGAATAAACAGAAATTCAAAATTCCAAAACGAAGTAACTGATCATACATAACACAGCGGAATGAATACAAAAGTAAACCAAGAAACACGAGAGAGGGCAAACACAAGTTCAAAACAAACAGAAACTAAAACCGGATAGGTACGTACGTACGTACGTGATACAACAAGAAGAAGAAGAAGAAGAAGGAATCAGTTTGAAAAGAAAGACGACAAAGCACAGAGGAGGAGAAGTGGTTAACAAAAACACTGAAAAGGAACTAATAAGAATATACCAGAAGATGAAGGAAAGGATCCTCCACCGGATGAAGTCGCTGGAAGAAGAAGCTGATATCTCTCTCTGAGATTGGTGTGGTGAAGCCAACATGAAGAAGTGGAATTTATAGGCAGGAGAGGGGAAGAGTAATGAGAGAGAGAGAGACGCGTCCTTTGCTAATAAATCTGAAGAAGCAATGGCCATTTATGATTTGAGATTCTCAGAGTTATGAAGTTCCCTTAGAAGGATTTGTGAGGGATTCTTATCAATTTAATTGGATTGGAACGCATTTAATGCCCTCTCTCAACAGTTGTGTCTGTTTTCTTGGAAATATCTCTGATTCCATTTCCCTCATCCACCCAATGCTTTCTCATCATCCTTTGACCATTCTCTCTCTTTGCTTTTTTGTTCCTTCTCTCATTTACCTCTTGCGCCCTATTTTTTCTATATTATTTTTACTAATAGAATATTACTCGTTTAAATTTTATCCAATGTATATACCCTCAATCTTGTTACATGTAAATAATTCATGGGAAATTACACACACACACATATATATATATATATATATCAAGCGCAAAAAAATGATATTTTAATTTGTATAATGCCCGTGGTTAAATTATCTAGCTATTCTAGATATTTTGCTGCATACCACATTTTTCATGTATCAACAAATGATGTATGGTAGGTAGTAATATTTATAATAATTTGGCTTAGACCATGCATTGTATTTGCCTAAAGATGAGTTGAATATATTCACAATTTATAGATAATGGGATATGTTGATAATGATATTGATTTTTTACTTTTAAGGTGATAAAACAAATTATATATTTCTATAAATATAGGGTAATTATTTTATAAAAAAAATTATTTTCATCTTTGTCTACATTCAGCCAACTACTTTGAAAACTTGACATATTTTATTGATAGCCAATTCTCCGAAAACAAAATCGATAATCCAAAAATAGGATGAAACACGATTATGAGGATGAGGCACAACTATCTAATAAAAGAAAGATCCCCTAACTTTAATTTTTTTGTTATACAGTACCAATAAAATGTCGGTTGAAGTGGTAAGCAACATTATCCCGTAAGGAGGAAAATATAAGTTTGAATTTTGAGAAATGTACTTATTAAGAAAGACGAAAACTCTTTATAATTTAAACCTCAAAAGGAAGTATACTATTTACCAAATAAAAACAAAACTTACTTTTTATAGAGTGAGCGTGCGTATTGCAGCCCTATGATTATATATGATCACGTTTTTGTCTTTATCTATCACATAAGGTTTGACAATCCATACATACTAGCTCCCTCTGATATTTAATATAAAATCTCATTAACGAAATCTTATATTAAGAATTGGAGGTATCCTAATTTATTATAAATTTCATATTTTATGCTCCTCATGTATTTTTTATAAGATATCAATTTTTAAATTAATTTAGTTCTTTTTATAAGATCCCATTTAAAGTTGTGGTTTCTTAATCCCAATAGATTGGTTAAAAGAATTTTATATATAAAAAGTGCTGAAGGAAGTATTTACAGTTTGTTGACAGCTAACCAAGTTCAAGACAGTACCATATTCCGTACATCAACTACACCTCTAGATATTACGTACGTAGTTTTGACGTAATCTGTTAAACTTGTCGGCCGATGGTTTAAGGTTGAGGATCACTGTCTTTTGAGATAACTGTCTTAGTTGATCTGTCAGTACATTTATGTTGGACAGTTACGTCTGTCTAATATTACTGTATTGAGTATGAATGCATTTGTCTGTGCTATTTGACGGTGGATGATGACTCACTGCTCACACTTACTTGAGAAGATATTAGGGAAAATCATTGTCAAGTCCCAAAAAAGTAAAATATTGTCAGAAAAGTCTCAAGAAAAACTGAAACATTTGAAAAGTCCCTATAGACTTTTCTGATATTATTTTCTAAAGTCCAATTACACACATGCCCCTCTTCTATTTCAGCTCACTCTCACGTTTTCAGCTCACTCTCTCTAACGTTTTCAGATCGCAAATCTCTTCTTAATATCCGCAGATTCAGTTTTTGCAATGGTGGAGGGTGAAGCTTTGAGGTGGTGAAAGATTTGTGGGATGAGAAGTAAGATAGAAAGAAGAAGAAGATGAAAGGAAGGTGGTGGGATTTTTTTGATCTCAAGCTTCCGCCATTTTTAAAGAAGGAAGGGATGAAGGTGATGATGATGATGAATAGTCCAACCTCATTGTGCTGTGAAAACGCTGAAATGGGAAAAAATTAAGTTGTTGTTAATTTCCGCAGTAGTAGTTGTTAATATAACTCTAGTGGTTGTTAATACGAAAAATGAGATTTGAGCGCCATTTTGCTCTGTTTTTGGGCAAGAAAACAGAGGAAGTGGTGTGTTTTAAGTGGTTGGGTGCTATGAAAACGCTGATATGGAAGAAAAATAAGTTGTTGTTAATTCGCACAGTAGTAGTTGTTAATATAACAGTAGTAGTTGTTAATACGGAAAATGACGTTGGACGCCATGGTGCTCTGTTTTTGGGAGAGGAAACAGAGGAAGTGGTGTGTTTGACGTGGTGGGGTGTTATAAAAATGATGATATGGAAAAAAAATAAATTGTTGTTAATTCGTGCAGTAGAGGTTGTTAATATAACAGTAGTAGTTGTTAATACGGAAAATGGGGTTGGACGCCATGGTGCTATGCTTTTGGGAGAGGAAACAGAGGAAGTGGTGTGTTTGACGTGGTGGGGTACTATAAAAATGCTATTATGGAAAAAAAATTGCTCAATTGAGGTTAAGTGTTAGTGGGTGCTCTGTTTTTGGGGAATATAACAGAGGAAGTGCTCTGTAAATTGCTCAATTGGTCATATTTAACGTAAGGCAATATAGTGCCAGAGAGAAAGTCATTAGAGGTTGTGAAAACAACTCAAAAGGTTGTTAATACACGCTTTATGAGTTGTAAATAGCTCAATTTGTCAAAAGGTTCTATCTTACACTATTGTTCCTCAATTTACAACTCATAAAGCGTGTATTAACAACCTTTTAAGTTGTTTTCACAACCTCCAATGACTTTCTCTCTGGCACTATATTGCCTTACGTTAAATATGACCAATTGAGCAATTTACAAAGCACTTCCTCTGTTATATTCCCCAAAAACAAAGCACCCACTAACACTCAACCTCAATTGAGCAATTTATTTTTTTTCCATAATAACATTTTCATAGCACCCCACCACGTCAAACACACCACTTCCTCTGTTTCCTCTCCCAAAAACAGAGCACCATGGCGTCCAATCCCGTTTTCCGTATTAACAACTACTACTGTTATATTAACAACCTCCACTGCACGAATTAACAACAATTTATTTTTTTCCATATCATCATTTTCATAGCACCCCACCACGTCAAACACACCACTTCCTCTGTTTCCTCTCCCAAAAACAGAGCACCATGGCGTCCAACCCCGTTTTCCGTATTAACAACTACTACTGTTATATTAACAACCTCCACTGCACGAATTAACAACAATTTATTTTTTTTCCATATCATCATTTTCATAGCACCCCACCTCCTCAAACACACCACTTCCTCTATTTCCTCTCCCAAAAACAGAGCACCATGGCGTCCAACCCCGTTTTCCGTATTAACAACTATTACTGTTATATTAACAACCTCCACTGCACGAATTAACAACAATTTATTTTTTTCCATATCATCATTTTCATAACACCCCACCACGTCAAACACACCACTTCCTCTGTTTCCTCTCCCAAAAACAGAGCACCATGGCGTCCAACGTCATTTTCTGTATTAACAACTACTACTGTTATATTAACAACTACTACTGTGCGAATTAACAACAACTTATTTTTCTTCCATATCATCTTTTTCATAGCACCCAACCACTTAAAACACACCACTTCCTCTGTTTTCTTTCCCCAAAACAGAGCAAAATGACGCTCAAACCTCATTTTTCATATTAACAACTACTAGAGTTATATTAACAACTACTACTGCGGAAATTAACAACAACTTAATTTTTTCCCATTTCAGCGTTTTCACAGCACAATGAGGTTGGACTATTCATCATCATCATCACCTTCATCCCTTCCTTCTTTAAAAATGCGGAAGCTTGAGATCAAAAAAATCCCACCACCTTCCTTCCATCTTCTTCTTCCTTCTATCTTACTTCTCATCCCACAAATCTTTCACCACCTCAAAGCTTCACCCTCCACCATTGCAAAAACTGAATCTGCAGATATTAAGAAGAGATTTGCGATCTGAAAACGTTAGAGAGAGTGAGCTGAAAACGTGAGAGAGAGAGAAATAGAAGAGGGGCATGTGTGTAATTGGACTTTAGAAAATAATATCAGAAAAGTCCCGATATTTCAGTTTTTTTTTAGACTTTTTTGATAATATTTTGCTTCCTTGGGACCTGACAGTGATTTTCCCAAGATATTAATACAATGAAAAATCTTTTCTGGCATTTCCTCCTTTCTCTGTTTTTTTTAGAAGGAAAAAAAAAATACATAACCATGTAATGCAAGCAAACTTGGAGATGATCTTATTCACCGCCAACTGTTAAATATTAAGCTTTATGTCAATTCAACACGTATAAATAATTCATATTAAAGTAAGTTTTTTTCGACATATAACTGAGTGATTTGACATAGTTTTGTCTGACTTTATTGAAATGGCGGTCATCTCTCCATAAACAATAATCAAACTTGAATGATTAGAATCTCACTTAATTATTTGAACTTTCTGAAGTTACAAATTAATTTAAGTAACGACTTGTTTAAAATCGATGGTTGGCATTAATTCACAATTAAAAATAAAATCTACTCATAGGATTGTTAGATATTACAATCAAGGAAGAGGCTGGTCGTGATTTCTTATTATATTGTGTTTAACTATGGTTCTCGAATCAAAACATGATAAACATGTGATTTTTTTTTCATAATCAATTATGCCCTTTAGATGACCGTTTTTAAGGGGACGTGTTGTGAGTGTTATGGAAAATTTTAAAATAGACGACTGTTTTAAAACGATCATTGTAATAGAGTTAGAACAATTGTTTTTTCAAAAATAGTCATTGTATGTTGAGATACAACAACTGTTTTTATAAAAACGGTCATTGTATCCCTCTTTTTTTTTAAAAAAAATGTTATTTGCTTTTCATCGGTTATATCTTTATAGGTCTTTGTCTACCAATTATATAAATCAAATTGAATTTCATTGGCCCATAATAGATTCAACTATATATACACACACAATTAGTCACCAAAATTCCCAGAAAGATTTCTTTTTAGTTGTAGAGGAATAATCAAATTCATACATTAAACATAATATCATTAGCAACAACACATTCTCTATTAACAAGTTCTATCTCCTGACTAAGTTTCCCAGCTGTGCCTACTACTCTACTGCAATCTTTAAGCTTTCATTAGCTCCAAGATACTTGTTGATCTCACTAAATGAGTCTCCAACTTTTGAGCTCTTCTCTATGATACCCAAGCTTTGCCATATATCTTCCTTGTATTAAGAAAAATAAGTGATTACCCATTGGTTTAACAAGAGACCATCCCCAAGCGTATTTTGCATTTATAAAACAGGATGCCATAGAACAATGTATCTAGGAAGGAAGTTTCATCAAGCTCAGCAATATATAATGTTAAATTTGATCTTTCAAGTCTCCACTTTTGTTGGACATAAAACAAAGTTGCTAAAAGCTCGAAGCAGATACAAAGCTTAAAATGGACAAAGGCGGTATATCATTCAAACGAACACGGAAAAAGACCATGTGATATAAGTAACATTACACGTTTATAATAATAAAATAAAATACTATGTAAGATTAGAAAAGCACCAAAAAAAATAACACTACTAGTATTTGGGAAGAAATCACAGTCAATAGCAAATGTTCTAATTTATATTGTTTCATTTACATAAAGGTCAGCTTCTATTTCTCAACTTCCTCCTCTGGAACACATTTTGACCATATTGGATCAAAGATACTTGGAACATTGGATTGTTAGCATTGTGTTTTCTCATTAGCAATCAAGTAGATAAATGAAACATTGCAGCAGGATCCAACATATCCATTTTAATAACAATGACAAAGAAGTCTCCCTCTATTTAAGAGGCATCTCACAAAAAAAAAAGCTTGATTCAATTCACTTTCATGTACAGTTTGGAGTTAGATTTGCAATGAAAAGAGTGAAAACATGGTCCACCATCAGCACCCTTTGTTTTGGCATGTTGGTTTGATTCAATAGGTAGGGAAAGAAGCCTGATTAAAACAATTATACATGTCAATAAAAATGACATTCATCAATAAAATTCATTCTTTTTCCAGCTATTGAACTGATGGAGCCAACTACTATTAAAAAACCTGGATAGAGCACATGAATAAAAAATACCAGGATTTTTCACCCAAACAATTAAAGTGGAAATAGTCTCCCAAAAAGTAGTTTTTCTCAACAAAATAAGGCAGAGCAAACTGGAATTCCATGAATCCCCAATCTGTATATCAAGCATTCTGGGAACAAATAAAGATTAGATAGCAGGAAGATTGATAAGCATGGCGTAAATTTATTCATCTAAGAAAAGAAAAGGATATCACTAAATTGCGAAAGATAAAAGGAGGTAGGAGAACACACTTTGAATAAGAAGGTAAAACATAGAATACCTGAAAGGAAGAGGTGACAATATTGCGTAAGACAAGGTGAGGGATATGGAGAGAATCACAAACAGATACAATTTCATTCATAGATTAATAAATTGAGAAAAATAATACCTTTTGCTTGTAAAGATCATTGTTGAGGAGATCCCTAGTCATCTCCTCAAAGAAGTCGACTCAAAAAACTAAGAGTTCACACCTTTAGCCTCATTCAAAAAACCAATGGAGGACAACGAAGAGCAGAGAGCAAGGACGATAGTCAGAGAAGTCATCGGAGAGCAATGTGTGAGCAAGAGGCAAAGGGGAAGTTCGGGTTGGACAAGGAGACGCGACACAATGTGAGCTCTTCACAGGATTGGTGCGACATCATGTGAGCTGAACAAAGGCGAGAATGCTATGATTTGGGGATTATATGGCAGAGTTTCAACGACTTGTTTTGAAAAACAGTCGTTGAATCTAAAAGATTCAACGACTGGTTTTCAAAACTAGTCGTTGAATCCCACTTACAACGAATGGTTTTCAAAACCAGTTGTTGAATCCTTCTCCCATATTTACAGCCATGCCATCGCATTATTTTCTACTACTGTTTTTTCAAAACGGTCGTTAATTGGTGTCGTTGAATCATCTTTTTGTAGTAGTGATTGTCTCACAAAAATGACAATTCTTACAAAACAACTGTCATATAACACTTACAAATAATTTGTCTTCCAACTTTATATAAGTGACAACAAAAACATAAAGGTTATAACAAATATCCGTAAAATATGAATGACAAAAATGATGTTTATTAATGAGATAACGGTTTTTGTTTACTAACCATCAACTAAACATTCAAAGCATTTCCTCTTCCCTGCGCTGATGCATGATAGTAACTTGTGCTTATTTTCTCTAATGATCAACACAAGAATCAAGTGCCCTTTTATTACCCACAGCTGCGCATGACTGGTCCTCTGCAATTTTCAATGTGTGCAATGATGGTTTGAACCCGTCACTTCCAATCTATTTAAACTTCTCATTTCCATATGTTTTTGTACTATTTCTTCATCCTCCTCCTATGTTCTCACAATTATTAAGATGAAACGTCATGTTAAAGACTTACTAGAAAATCTCCGGCGTCATCCTCCGCCTCCACCTGCTCCTGCTCTTGCTCCCAATCTTCGCCTCCACCTCCTCCTCCGCATCCTTTGCTCCCTCAAGTAGAGGCAATGATGCGGCATGCAGAACACATTGACCATGCAGTGAGGAAGCTAGTATTGATCATGTCATATTCTCATATTTCAGGTCACATACTCCTCTAGTGACAAGTAGTGTGAAGATTTGATGTATGCCACTAATTTTTTGGAATTTCAGTTT
Organism: Inga leiocalycina; assembly: GCA_963242795.1. Taxonomy (NCBI): domain Eukaryota; kingdom Viridiplantae; phylum Streptophyta; class Magnoliopsida; order Fabales; family Fabaceae; genus Inga; species Inga leiocalycina. Next base: position 73,265,257 of record OY725325.1, read on the forward strand.
CCTCCAAGATCAGCAACAGACCTCAGATCATCAGGCAACTAGTTATCAAAGGGTGCTCTTTGTTGGCTTTATTTTTATAAAATATAAAAATGTAATTATCTTAGCACTAATAACCCAAAAAATATTAAAATATATAATATATCTCATGGTTATTAGCAAAGAACTGTTATAAATGTAATCAAATAAAGAACAATTTTAACAATAAAACTATGGTATAAAGTCTTAGGCACGATAACCTACAAAAAATTAACATTTTATTTCTATTTAAACTTCCAAAACAAAATGCATTAACACAACTTGTCTAATCCAACTAGCTCAGAAACCCTCACATGAAGAGTCTAGCATAGACATATACAATTATTATATAACAACCGTCTGGTATTACAAAACTTCACGGTTCTTACTGTGTATGTTACTAAATAAATAAAAATTGTTTGCGTGAGCATGTTATTTATTCTGCTAGTATTACACACATTTCTCACCAACCCTCAACACATAATGAGTGTTCTATTATAACTATTATAATAGATACTGAATATATCACGGTTCGAAACTGTTATATATCTAAGCCAAATATATATAGCGCATTCATTCATATATGACAATTCGAAACTATATGTATAGGAAAAAATAACTGTGGTAAAAGGCATCAACAGTAGTAGCGCGTGTAAGTTGATTTTTGCATTTATTTTGTAAACAGAGTACTGAAATGTTTGCATTTTAAAAGATAAAGTAAATAATGATATCTTTTGCCACGTAATGAGTTGTCATCTCTAAATCTAATCATATCAACAATTAGATAATTATATAATTTATAAAGAAAATGAAGTTATGGGAAATTAATTAAACAGCTTTCTAATTTTACAACAAATGGATAGGTGTTCACAATCAAGATTATGGAGACAACGTAAGTAAACTTGTCATAAGAATGTACACTCATATCATGATCCTCGATCATAAATTTATAAGAGGTTACTATATTATATGATTAAATATTAAGAATATAACAATAACAATAATTTTATTAAATATATTTTAATTTAAATATGAATAATGAAATTAGATCTAACAAAATTCAAAATTTATCATATTCAACAAAGAATTTTTATGAAATTAATATATAAAGCCACTGAATATGATTAGATCAACAAAGATACGTAATATAAGTTTAAGAGTGAATTGACACAATTTTATAAAGAAGAAACGTAAACACAATAAACTTGATGTATGAACTCACGAATTCAACTAATTTTATAGCTAGTACGAGTTCAAAAGTAAATCGAAATGATTTTTGTCAGTTAGAAAAAACGCTAAACTCATAGAATCAGCTCACAAGTTTGACAATAATATCCACAATGTTAGAAATGATTTACGACTCATTCATTAAAGTTTTATAGTGTGAAACAGTATGCAGGATGTCAGAGACAATGGGATAAAAATCTCAAAAACTAAACTTTATATAAGTTATACACAATTTAAAAAACATGCACACTATTTATAAGTAATTATTGAGTTGCAGTGTTTGAGTTTATGCGTCAAGCTTTCCTTCACATTCGGCGTTATCATATCTTCATTGCAGGGCCAGGGAGGCAAAATTTAACTTTGTTATGCATATCACAATTAAAATTTAAACCATTCCAATTCATTCCACATGCTTATGAGTTTAGTTTTACGGATTTAATTCAATTGATGCTTTAATTTTGTTCATTTATCCTTTATGTGCAACCGATAAGACTTTGATGTTTAATTTGTTCCTTTGGCTCGTATATAAGGAAAAATCTAACTTGATTATATCAATATATATATACATTGGTCAAACCTTTTAAATTTGTATTTAAAATCTAGAGTCTCGTATAAACACAAGATCCACCCAAATTGATTTATAAAATTATCCAAATATAAATATTTCCCAAGCAAACATGACAGTCGTATTGGGCCTAATGCCCCATATAGGCTAGTTTAACTATGGGAGAATGATATAGAAAGACCACAACCATGGATCTGTGAATTCTACCACAAAAAAAATTTGAATGTAATAGACGTCAATGCTCTTAAGTAACTATCTAGTACTAACATATTTCAGTTGTAAATTCTATTGTAAATCTTAGAAGATTGGTTGTGAAAAGATAATGGAAGTTTCATACAGCATTTTGATGTTAGTTTCGCTATTATTTAAAATAATCTATTTTTTGATATGTAGTCTAATAAATAACAAGTTAACAACACGCTAACTTTTCCTTCCTATGTTGCTTTGATTTTTTATTTCCAAGTACGCTGCAGTATGCATTATCTTGTCTTTTCAATGATCTAATTAAGTTCCTCCATAATTATTGATGGTTCTTTGATGAAGTTAAAGAGATTGATTAATTGTACGTGATATGGGTTTCCCTCATTGCCTTTTCTATTATTACGTTATTAAAGCGCCATGCTGCGTCAGGAAACTTATATGATGTTGAGTTGATATGGATACCTTGAATCATAAATGGCACAGAATTGTTACATTTTGAAAACTTTTTTGCCCCACACACTCCCCTCTATCGCCCCAACACCCCCTGATGATAACCCATAGCTTAAATAATTGTCATGGTGATACATCGATATAAATACCACTATAAAAAAAACATGATTTAGTAGCGGTTAAAAATGGGTATCAGTAGCGGTTTAAACTGCTACAAACAACATTAGGAGCGGTTACCAGAACCACTACTAAATCGTATGTTGCAAGTAGTTTTGTAGCGGTTATATAAAACCGCTATTCAATCAAAAATAACCGATACATCCTTTGTAGCGGTTTAATCCAACCGCTACAACACCCTCATGAACGAAATTTTTTTCAGAGATATTTGTAGCGGTTATATAACTACTACAAATATAAAAAAATTGAAATTTTGAGGCGAAAAAAAATGACATTTTTTTATTTTGTAGCGGTTAACAAACCGCTACTAATTTTGAATTTCATGAAATTTGTAGCGGTTATTAAAACCGCTACTAATTTCATGAAATTCAAAATTAGCGCCAAAAAATTAAATTTGAGTTTTAAAAAGGCGCGTTATTTAGTAGCGGTTTAATAACCGCTACAAATATTTAAAAAAATTTTAAAAAATATACGATCATTTGTTTTTGTTTTTTTAATATTAAATTAAATATTTTATTTTGTTATTATTTTAATTAGCTTATTATTCAATAGTTTAACTTATTAATAAATTAAAAGGAAAAATGTAATTTAATTGGATTAGTATAAAATTTATATTAATAATATTATTAAGGATAGGTAGGTAATAATGAATTATTATGTTGTCTAATATAATATAATTGTGTATGAAAAATAGATGAAAATGAGATACAGCTCTGAAATATGTGGAAAAAAAAATGGTTAGAATAAATTTTATAGAAAGGAAAGAAGTATTGTAAAAAAAATTAAAAATCTTGTTACCATATTTGATCGTGTTATTCAGCTCCTCTACTCATACGAAAGAAGTTGTAAATGAGAGAAAATGAAAGAAAGGTAAGGTGAAAAGAAATTGGGGAGTGTTTGAAATGAGTTGTGGTAAGAGCATTTATAGGGATCCACGTACTATTTGTAGCGGTTAATGTATCCATTTTGTAGCGGTTATTAGTTAGTAGCGGTTATTTGTATTTTTGTAGCGGTTTAATAATTATAGTGATCCACGTACTATTTGTAGCGGTTAATGTATCCATTTTGTAGCAGTTATTCATTTAGTAGCAGTTAATGTTATATTTGTAGCGGTTCAATAACCGCTACAAATATTATTTTATTTTATTTTTAAATTTTTTTTACATTTTATTTTAAAAAAATTTTTGCATTTTTTTTAAAGACAAAAGCATAATTTAAATTTAATCACTCGTCGTCGCCATCCCTATAGAAATTTTGTAGAAAAATTATTGTTATGGATGTATTATTAAATTTAAAAAATTTAATTCAAATGACGTGGACTTAAAAAAACTCACCGCAGTAGAGGTAAATTGTCATCGCCTTCAGGGAAGTAGTTTTTAAAATCAGCTGGCTAAAATGGCTCACTCTCATAGGCGATGTTATCGCCTTCACCCATGTCGTAAAGGTCTCTTAGTTTTAAATGAACGACCATGTGCCAATCCCTATGCCTCTCGTCCTCGACATAATAAACCTGATGTGCCTTTGAAGCTAGAATATACGGCTAATCATCTTGAGAAATACCAGTATGAATCGGCCGTGAGAAATTGACTGATGTAATCCCTAAGTCGTCAGTTGTCAGTCCCCGAGAAGTAGTGGTATTTGCCCACAAACACTTGAACAGCGTCACAGTGACACGGCCTTGATAATTAAGTTCGACCACATCAAGAAGCTTGCCATAGTAAGGGACACCTCCGAACTGCATGTTGGCGTCACTGATGCTCGCATAACTCCTTTTCCCAAATGTACCATAAACACCCGAATTCTGTGTTTGCAATCCTTGATCCCGTGAAACCGTGCAAAACTTAAAACCATTGACATTGTATGCTGTAAACCGTTTTGCATGATCAAGAGGGCCGATTGCAAGAGCTCTGAAATCTGGTGAGTGTGGGTTGTGGTCATTTAGTATTCTGCGCGCAAACCAGCTCGGGAATTCTCTGTGGACCCTCCTATCAACTTCCGAGGATATCTGTGTACGGATCCTGAGTTGACGCTTAACATGACTTCTGAATTCCCTGCAATTAATAATGGAAAGACGTTAGTGAAATGAAAGTAAGAAATGTTACGAAAGATATAGATCGAATAACATGTGAGTGTACAATTCTTACCGTATGAAAGGTTCAACTTGAGTGCAATTAATCAAGACATGTCTATATGCTTGCAACTTCTCAGTTGCAGTTAGCTTGAAGTTCTCAGTTGCTCCAACTGGTTTACCAACACGAGGGATAAATTCTCCTGATGTCGACGCAGGTTCAGGACAATCGTCAACACGAGGCGGGCGGTTGAAAGCCGTCTCAAGATCATCAAAGTACCTTGAGCAAAAATATAGCACCTCATCTCCTATATAGCCTTCAGTTATAGAACCTTCTGGCCACGCTTTATTCCTCACGTAAGATTTTAATTTCCCAAGGAACCTACGAAGTACAGAAGAGAAAATTGATATAAAATGCTGAAAAGGACGACTAGCAAACATTAAATACGGAGAATAAATTAAAGCACATATTTAAAATGAGTACCTCTCAATCGGATACATCTAACGATATTGTACTGGTTTAGTGAGCTTTATTTCATGAACGAGGTGAACTGTGAGGTGAACCATCACAGTAAAAAAGGACGGAGGAAAGATCATCTCCAAATGACAAAGCGTAAGAATGATTTTCGACTGCAGCTGATCGAGCTCCTCAACGATCAAAACCTTAGAACACAACTTCCAAAAGAAAGAACAAAGTTCCACCAAAACGATGGAAACATCGGGAGGAAGTGTATTCTTTATAGCCAAAGGGAGTAACTGCTGCATAAGAACATGTGAGTCATGACTCTTCAGGCCAGCAACCTTTCAAGCCTGCAAATTGACACATCGAGAAATGTTGCTTGAATACCCATCAGGAACTTTTAATTTCTTCAACGTCGCGAGGAACACTTCCTTGTTCGGTTTTGTGAGGGTAAACTTTTCCGGTGGAAATCTGTCATGCTCATCTGGCCAAGCGTCTTCACGAACTCCCATGTCGCGTAAATCTTTCCTCGCTTAAAGGTGATCTTTTGTCTTGTCGGGTTCGTTAAGCAGCGTATACAGCACATTGTCGCAAACATTTTTTTCAATGTGCATTACATCAAGATTGTGGCGAAGTAAATTAGATCTCCAATATGGAAGCATGAAGAAAATACTTATCTTCTTCCACTGCTGAGGCACCGAAGTCCTGCGTGTCTTTTGGCGAGTTTGTGCTGAATCGTCGCTTTTTCCAAACTCGAAGTCAACATGCTCAAGCTGCTGTAAGATATCTGTACCGGATAAAGTCTAAGGTGGTCCTCTTTTTTCTGGTTTCCCATTGAAGCGATTCCGTTGCAATCTGAACTTATGCGTTCCATCGAGAAACCTCTGATGCCCCATAAAGCACCACTTTCGGCTGTGGGGAAGGCACAATGCGTCAGAGTCAAAATTGCAAGCTGGACATACTGACCCAGTATGCACATTCCAACCAGATAATGTGCCAAGGCCAGGAAAGTTACTAATCGTCCACATCAAGGCTGCACGCATGTTGAACAAAGTCTTGCCGTAAGCGTCGTACATCTCCAAGCCGACATTCCACAGGTCAAGCAATTCCACAATAAGCGGTTGGAGATACACATCGATGTCATTGCCCGGTGCCTTTTTGCCTGGAATGATCATAGACATAATGAAAGAGCTTTGTTTCATACACATCCAAGGGGTAAGTTGTAGGGAACTAAGACCACCGGCCAAATATTGTAACTTGTGCTAAGATTCCCGAAAGGATTGAAACCGTCGATCGCCAACGCAAGCCGAACATTTCTGGGTCAGTCGCAAAATCTGGAAAGTCGTTGTCAAACTTTTTCCAAGCAGCTGCATCCTGCGGATGTCTTAATTTACCGTCTTCGTTTTTATCAACGGCATACCACCTCATGTGCTCAGCAGTTTTAGACGACATAAATAATCTTTATAGACGAGGTTTCAAAGGGAAGTATCTGAGAATCTTTGCAGGTTTCTTCTTCTGCTTTTTTCCCTTCCGAATTGTCTTGTACCTCGATGTGTGACATCTCTTACATGTCTCCCTGCTGGAATCGTCTCCCCAATACAACATACAATCATTTGGGCATGCATCAATCTTTTGATAATTCAACCCCAACCTGTTGATAATCTTCTTGGCCTCATAGAACGTTGTGGGAATCTCGGCGTCGGGGAATGCATCTTGTAATAAGTCGAGCAACATCGACATTCCCTTATCTGTGATCCCACACAAGCACTTGATATGATACAATTTGATCAAGAAAGATAATTTAGAATATTTGTGACAACCTTGATATAAAGGACGATCTGCTTCATCCATCAAGCTGAAAAAATCCTGAGCTGCTTCATTCCCCATAAAAACCGGCTCAGAGTCGTGCACTTCTTCATTGAAGTTGTCGCCTTGAAATCCAAATGCATCACTCACAGCATCATTCACAGGATCATCTTCATCTACTTGAACGCCTACTTGAGAACTTCGAGGGAGAGCATCGTCATATCTAATGCCGGTCTTCTCACCATGAACTGCCCAGAACGTATAGTCCTCAAGGAAAGGCTTCACAAGCAAATGTTCTTTACAACATTTCGTGCATGCCACTTCTTGAACTTGTATTTCCGACATGGACAAACGATCTTGCCGTTACAGCTGGCATGAGTGAATGCGAAATCCAAGAAACTGTTTAATCCGTACAAATATTCAGGAGAATTGCGTGGCAACCTGATCCATTATTTATCCATAGCTACTAGTGAGAGAGAAGAAAGTATAGAGAAGAAGATGAGTGAGAAGAGAATGACGAATGCCAAGAACCATATATTCTGAAATTCTAACGTTTATAATTTTGTAGCGGTTCTAAAACCGCTACACTAACCGCTACAGTTATAAAATATTAGTAGCGGTTATATACATAAAACCGCTACCAATGTTCAAGCCGTTACACATTGGTGGGAAATTCAAAATTTACACGTTGAGTATTTGTAGCAGTTATGTGTATAAAACCGCTACTAACATTAAAGCCGTTGGACAACAAATTTAAAAATAATTTTTTATTTGTAGCAGTTATACATAACATAACCGCTACAAATGTGGACAAAAGCAACAAATTTCAAAATTCAAATGATGAGTATTTGTAGCGGTTTCTATTTTTGAACCGCTACAACAAATGTATATAGTTGTAGCGGTTTTAAGTTACAACCGCTACAAATATATGCTACAAATATATATATTTGTAGCGGTTATGCAAGAAAAACCAATATATATATTTGTAGCGGTTATACAAGAAAAACCGCTACAACTATATACATTTGTTGTAGCGGTTTTTATTTTAGAACCACTACAAATGTATATATTTGTGGCGGTTGTAACTTAAAACCGCTACAAATATATATGCTTCATTTTTTTTAATTTAGAAATATAAAAAATATAAATTTGTTGCAATTAATTCAAAAATTCAATAAGAATATAAATATTAACTTGGTTGCAATTAATTCATAAATTCAACAACGCGATATAATAATATAAATATAATTATATATATTAAACACAATAAGAATTTAAGTTCTGAAATACAAACTCATATATATATATATATATATTTATAAATGTTTCAACAAAAAAAAAAGATGTCCTAAACTAAGCAGCTGGGGCTGATCATCTGGTGCTCCCTCAGGTGGGGCTCCTTTAGGTGTTGCTGGATCGGGCCGCTGCGCAAAGTGAACCACACCATCATCATCAGCAGAAGCAGGATGAGGAGGAGGAGGAGTAGTACTTGGGACGACGTAGCGAGGGACAGGGGGAACCTGTGGATGCTGCTCATCCGGGAACAGGCGACTCCATGACCGCTCGAGCATGTTGTTCGTGATTTCACGCCACTGCGTCTGCTGAGCGTAGATCAAATCAGCGTGCAGCTGCATCTGCTGCTCCTGCTGCTATGCCATCTGCTGCTGCTGCTGTGTCATCTGCTACTCCAAATCTGACCACAGCTGGTCAATAGACTTGTCCCTCGGACGTCTGACCCCTCCATAACTGCCAGCCTCAGAGGCGGCGCTCCTGCCGTAGACCATGCTAGGTCTGGCGCCTATCCCCATCCCCCGCACATGTCCAGGATGCTCAGCCTGAGCTAGACCCGCCTTCAAAGGAGCCGTCAAGTCCACTGACCCCTGTGATTCCTCAGGTTGGGTCTTTCGCAGCTCAGCCTACGACTGCTGAATCCGCTCCTGCCATTTTATGAAACAATTACTAATTAACATTTTTCATTATTAACTTGGTTTTATAAAAATTATAATAATAAAATTACTTACAATGGCCGCCTCTGCCTGCTGAGAGGTCGCAGTCCCGTCACGGTGTCTGTGTGTGATGGCGTACAGCTCCCCATAGTCCGTCTGACAGCTCTCCTGTTGTGCCTTCGTCTCCTGAAACAATTACAAAACAATAATTAGTATTATGAAATAATCAGCTAAAAGTCAGTGATATTTTGAAAAGTTACCAGCTTGCTATAGGTCACAGCAAAGGTCTTCGATCCTGCTGTGTGGTGGATCGTCTGTTGCGCACGGATCTTGGTGTTCCTCTGAGAAATCTCCTGGAAAAAAAACAATATTAAATGTATTAAAACAATCAAAAATATTTAAAATTAAAAAAGTTCAAACTAAACACAATTAAATTGAAATTATAATTTAATAATTAACAATTACAAAATTAAATATAAAAAATCTAATAAATACATTACCTGCCCCTCAGGGCTCCTCCTGAACTGGATGAAACCCGCCCAGTCGTTCGGCGGCACGCCGTCCGGGACACTCTCGATCAGCTGCTCCAGAGGCATCGTCCCATCCTTATCCACCCTGCGGAAGAGACGGTTCCTTTTGTTCCTCCAGGCATCACCCATCTTCACGAGGGCGTACCTCTTCCGGTTGGCCCGGACGGCAAACCGCAGCAGAAAAAAAAATTATTTAAATATCAATAATTACAAAAAACATAATTTAAAAAATATTAATTAAATAGAATTAATTACAAAAAATATTAATTAAATAATTTTAATTACCTGAACCACCTCCTCCCAAGCCTGGTCCTTCGGCCCCCTCGGAACGTGCCTCCATGTCTTGAAGTGAAGGGGGAACCGCATCCAATTCGCACCCAGGTCGTTCAGGAAGCGGTTGAGCAGGTGACCCCCATTGTGGATGGGCTGGTCAGTGCCCTCATTGCACGGCACTATAACTCGTAAGGTCCGATCCATGCTGTTCACCCCTGCCACGTCTAGCCTCCTCGTCGAAATGTTCCCCTGCTCATCTGTACAGTTTACCGTATGTTAGATAAATTGTAATTCAAAGTTAACATTTTGAATTTAAATAAATAATTTACTAAATTAAAAAATTAATTTACCTTGGACCTGCACATCAAAGCTAATGGACCGCGAAGACGACCCTCGTGGGTTGTTCTGCTCCTGAGCGTCCTCCTCATCGAGGAACTGCTCCATCTCCCTGAGCCCAATCAGGATCTCAAACTCCTCCTCATCGAGGAAGTCCTCGACGCTAATATCTGGCCCCCCAACCTCAGGCACCTCTGGTGCGGTCGTTTCCTGTGGGATCGTCTCAGTGCCTATGGTAAGGCCGACTCTTGTGGGGGGATGGGCTGAGATGCCGCGGTCGCCCTGCCTCCGCGCTGCCCCCTCCCTTTGCCCCCTGCTCGGCTGCTGCCACCCCGTAAAATCGGTCTAGGGACCTCAGGGGCCTTCCCCTTATCCTGTCCTGAAGCCATATCAACTGTAAAAATTAAAAAAAAATTTTAGTCACATTATTATGCAAAAATCTAATAAAAATACAAATACAAATAAAATATGTGTTATATACGTACCTCAAGTGCAAATACTGAGAAATACTGTAGCAAAAACTCTTATACAGACGTCTGAATGCTCAAATCTTGAAGAAACCACTCAGAGAAGCCCCAAGAAATAAAATGAGCAAACGGAGAAATGAGGGAGGCGGTGGCTTAAATAAGCTAGATATTAGTAGCGGTTATTCCAATAACCGCTACCATAACCGCTACAAATCACCCACATTTCCTTAAATTTGTAACAGTTCTACAATAATCGCTACAAATTACAAAAACCTTTGAAATTCTGTAGCGGTTATTGCCCAGAATTGCTACAAAAATGGAGACTCCTGAAATTCTGTAGCGGTTATATCCCTATAACCACTACAAATAGCTGACGTTTGGTATTTTGTAGCAGTTTGGTTGCTGTAATTGCTACAAATAACCGCTACACTGTTTATTGTAGCGATTTCTGTGTATTAACCGCTACAAGTTTTGGTGGGAATTTCGCGCCAAATTTCTAGCAGTTTTGGCTACCAAACCACTACAAAAAACGCTGCTAATCTGTCGCCACTTGGCGCGTTGCTTGCCGCTACAATTTTGTAGCGGTTTAGGTTAAAATCGCTACAAATACTGTAATTTGTAGCGGTTTTATATAACCGCTACAATTGCACCGCTACAAAATACTATTTTTTTTGTAGTGAACTAGCATACTTTTGACCTATTTGCCGAAGAGTCACATTGGATCTGACTTCTTAACATTTAATGAGTAAATATATAGTTTGTATTTTGTAAGAGACAGACAAAGCTGAGTGTGAGTGCACTCATATTATAGGCATGTCTCATAAGCCAACAAGGAAATGACATCACTTTAGAATGGACAAGGCTAAAGGCAAGCATTACAGAATAAGGAACAAGTGGACGATGGTGTTGGTGGTGGCCAACATCTTGCCTGTGAGGCCCCACGTAATAGCCTCTGAAGGAATAGTCTTCACCTGATTCACACCTTCTGCGAATATCACTCCCATTCCCATATGAAGATGAGGCTCTATGTGACAGTGAAAGGCCCACACCCCCGGATTATCCGCCACAAACCTCAGCGTTGTCCATCCGTACGGGAATATCACCGCCGTGTTCTTCATCACCGGATTCTTCATGTTCAACTTCTTCTCGTCCCTCTTGGCATCAAACTTCCCCTCCCCATACCCCAACACCCAGAAATCATGCCCATGCAAGTGCCACGGGTGGATCTCACTGGAGCTACCGTTCAACACATTGGCATTCTGCAGTATCACATCCACCGTACCGCCTGGTTCATCTCAAACATGTACACCCCACTGCCCGTCACCGAGTTCGGATTCACCGGCGGCTTCATGATGTCGTACTCTGCCAGGAAGCTCTCCGGCGGACTCTTTGGGTCGAAAGTGTTTTGGAGCTTGTACTAGATGGAGCCCAGGTAGGTAGTGGAGTGGAGGGCTAAGGAGACGTTGTTGATGGCCCATATGGTGAAGCCATTGATGAGGTTATGTGTGTTGAGGAGGACAAGGCAGCGGTGGAAGGTTGCGGGAGGGGCGGGGGAGCCCTTCAAGGCATAGAGCTTTTGGGCGAAGGACTGGCTTCACGGGAAGTTTTTCCAAAGAGGAGTGACCGGAGGCGGAGAAGGAAGGAGGTGGGGTGATAGTTGAGGATGGTGAGGGCCTAAGGGGTGGTGGCGTTTCTTCCTATGATGCCAATGGCAATCCAGTAATTTTGGGAAGGGTCTTGGTCTGTGGTGACCAGCACTGAGTAGCTCTCTCCTAAGTATATGTCTATGTCTTCCACGGCGAACGGTGTGACGTGGTTGCCATCTGCCTCCACGACCACCATTTTGTGATTCTGCACAAACCATCAACTGCCACTTATTCCTTCATTTATTGCTTCATTCTGAGCGATTCATTCATTGAAATTGAAATTAAAGTGATGGAATGCAATACTTTTTATTTTTATTTTCTAAAACAAATTGTTTGTTTGGTACTCCCTCTAGCCCATAATATAATATATACATACTCTATACTTATCTAATTTGATTAAATTGATAAAGTTAGATAAGTTAATTAATATAACATGTACTTTCTAAAACGTTCTAACCATCTTCCTTAATTCCTTAATTCCCTATCCTTGATAATAGTTGAAGGAGTATTAATAGAGGTAATTAAAAAAAGATTGACAAATATGAAAACTATACATTCTATATGGAATCAAGATCAACTTCGTAAACATGTTTCATGTTTCATGTCAAGGACAAGAGGGAGGAGTATAGGGAGCTTAGGTTGTGGGGAAGGATTGTGCAAAGTGAAGAAAATTCTAGTAGAAACGAAAGGGAAAGCAAAGAACCTGAATGTCGAGGTTGAGGGAAGCGAGAGCAGGGTGCTGGCAATTCGGAGGCGGTACGTCTTGTTTGGATGGACTTGCGGTATTTGGGGAGCACACGCCTCGTTGCCTTTGAATATGCCCTTTGGCAATGTGCTGTTCTCGATCATGGAACAGTTGAACTGCCCTCTCCCATTTATCAGCACACTCTGAATTACGTTCACTCATCCTCATCATCATCATTCTTAATTAGTTTGTCTACATATACTTTGATATATCATCAATGAATTTAACCAAACATATCATTATGAGCACAATACAAGTCGATCCCAAAAGAGAGACTAGCCCACTTCATCGGAGGATGTGGGACTCATCATACCTTTTAAAACTGGGCTCTCCGTGTACACTTGTGATAATAACAAAACATACCTGGGTTCACCAATCCAACGAAAGGGCTTGGAGGAGAGGGAAACTTCTTGGTGGTGAGAACTTTGATGCCACCAGTCACTGAGCAGCAGATTGAACTTTTGGTCGTAGTGGAAAGGCTCTCGCTTGCCGTCCTCCACCTCCACTATGAGTGACCCGCACAAGCCTGCCGATCTCTGCATGCCATGGTAACCGGGGTAGAAGTAAGTGCGAGGCTTGTCCACTTTGAATCTGTACCGGAATGTCTCTCCCGGGTTAATGGCGCACTGCGACACAGAGGCTGTTCCATCGGCCGACGGTGTGTCCTTCTGCCGGATTCCGTGCCATAGTGGATCACCACGCCCTCCGCGGACAGCTTGTTGGTGAGAGCCACGTCGACAGTGTCGCCCGCCTCAGCTCGGATGGTGAGTCCCGGAAACAGGCCGTTGATTCCCATCACAACGCTCTCTATGCAGTCCGGTGAGGCGTACATGTACTCCACCTCCCACTCGTAGTGCCTCACTTTTGCTGCTGTTGCTTGCAGCAGCATCAGCATCAGCACAAGCAACATCGCATTTCTCAACCTCATTCTGCTAATCAACATGAGAGAATATCCAACAACAATATATATTATATTATTATTGCTTGCATGCATAGCATGAAACCCCCATTCTATTTATAACAGCACCTTCAGTATTTGGAGCTTGTACTATTTAGACCATTCAGATGAGATTTGGATGGTCAAAATTTATACTCCCTCCGATCTTAAATATAGGACAAAGTTTTTAGTGTAAATTACACTAAAAACTTTGTCCTATATTTAGGACTGGAAGTAGTATTTTTTTAAAAAAAATCATTTTGATTGTTAGAGAATCTAAAATAAAATAATCTCTTAATTAATATTTTTAAAAAAAATAATTTTTTATTTAAAAATCATCAGTTGAAAAATATGAAATGTGAACGGTTCAAAATGGGATGAGCTTTCCGTGGATACGCACCATAACTGGTTCCCAAGTATTTTGCCTTTACTCTTTCCATATATCACATCCATCTTTTCTTTTAAAAAACAAAAAATATTTCCATATGATAGTCTTATTTATTTTCAAAAACGGATGAGAGGCTGAGAGCTTGGTGACGGACCGAAAGGGTACGTACGTGATAAAACAAGAAGAAGCAAACGATTTGAAAACAAAGACAAATCACATAGAAGCGCCATGAATAGGATTCCAATAAGAAATGATTAACAAAAACAATGAAAGGAAAATAATCAGAATATATACCAGAAGATGAAGGAGTGGATGCTCCAAAGAAGGAGGAGGAAAGAGAAAAGGTAAGGTTTCTCTCTTTCTCTCTCTGAGAGTGGTGTGGTAGAGCCTACACGAAGGAGTGAATTTATAGGCAGGAGAGGGGAAGATTAATGAATGGGGTTGGTGTCGGAGTGTCACGTCCTTTGCGAATAAATATGTGATTTATGAAGATCCCATAGAGGGATTTCTGAGGGATTCTTATCAACTAGGGGCTTCTTCCCTGTGCGTTGCACGAGTTGGTCTGCCTTGATGGAATATGAATTAATGCGTTTTTTCATTGTAACATAAGTAGATGAAATGTAGTGTACGCGCACATACAAGATATATTACAAGGCAAGGTAGAAAGTTCCACATGAATGAAAGTATTGTTAGTAAATGCAATATTTTCATATTCATTTGCCACCATTTCTAGTTGATTGTAACGCCTCTGAGTTTATACTTGTTCCCATATTGTTTAGCCATTGAAGCCAATTCTTCTTCAAGGGGAGCTACCAACGTTTTTGTTCCATTTGTCTGCTACTTCCCGGCAAGGAATTATAGGCCTCTTGTTAGATTGTTTTGCAAAGTTTGTTGAGGAATGTCAAATGCGGATCTCATAATTTTGGAATGCATCTTCGCTATGGCTCGTTGATAATGAAATGTCACTTAAATTTAAAGAACGAAATGAAATGATATCTCTCTACATTTCCAGCGCTACGTATAAAAAAACATCCAATTTCCATCAGAATTGGTCTCG
The DNA here is from genome assembly GCA_963242795.1 of Inga leiocalycina. Lineage (NCBI taxonomy): Eukaryota > Viridiplantae > Streptophyta > Magnoliopsida > Fabales > Fabaceae > Inga > Inga leiocalycina. Next base: position 73,280,551 of record OY725325.1, read on the forward strand.
AAATTTTTTTCTGTGACAAATTCTGCAGATAAAATTTAAAATTTATTGTATTTGTAATAAATTTTATATTAATAAATAATGCTAGGTAGGTAGTTCATATGCATTGTATGTGGCCAAAGATGAGTTGAATTATTCATAATTTATAAATAATGGGATTCTATGTAAATTTTATCCATAAAATTTATTATAAACTTCTATAAATATAGGGTAATTATCTTATAAAGAATTTGATTTTCATCTCTCTTGTTATTTTATTCTCATTCATTTTCTTTTATTCTTTTTATCGCTATTAATTATCTCCCCTACTTACCTCCTTATAAGGTTCATTTCTTATATAATTATTACTTTTAACTAATTTTAATTGATTTCTTATAAATCCTCATAGATTGGTTAAAAGAATTTTATATGTAAAAGGTACCAAAGGGAGTATTTACATAATTCTTGTTTGTTGGCAGCTAACCATGTTCAAGCTAATACCATATTGTGTCCTTCACTTACACCTTTAGATATTACATAGTTGACTTCATCTTTTAAACTTGTTGACAGAGGGTTAAGGTTGAGGAGTGTTGTAAGTTTATGTTGGGCAGTTATATATGATGTAAAGAGGAGCTGCTTCGAATGAGGAAAGATGATCCGCGAGAGAAAGACTATCGAATCAGGAAAGGAAAGAAGAAAGAGAAAAAAAAATTTAGGAAGAAAATAAAGAGAGTCAATGACTTCGCTCTGATACCATGATGTGAAAGCAAGAAGAGAAAATGAAATTTCTGAATCAATTTTCATATCTGATCAGTCAGTCCTATCTAACTTATATACAAGAAATTACCTACATAATTAAACACCTATCTCACTAATTACATCTGTACCCTCTCTAACTAACTAACTAATAGTAGGTTACAACAAATATAACAAAATATATGTTAATAATATATGTGTGTATGTTATAACTGTATTATGTATGTGTATAAACGCATATTTTGTGATATTTGATGATGGATGACTCGACTCAACTGAGATGATACTACCCCCGATACTAATTACTACCTCCGGTCCTAAATATAGAACATAGTTTGTAGTGTAAATTGCACTACAAACTATATCATATATTTAGGACTGAAGGGAGTATAAAATAAACTTGACTTTTTTTTAGAGAAATTAAGGAAGCTAAATAAGTTACTTAATCATATGATATGTATGTAACATTAAATTATATATTAATTTATTAGTTAAACTAATTAGTTTGAAGAAAAAAATAAAAATAAAAATACTCTAAAGTAATTTAATTAGCTTCCTTAATTTCTCCAAAAAAGTCAACTTTATCTTATAATTAGGACTGAAGGGAGTATTAATTAATAAGATGAAAAAAATTTTGTGGCATTTCCTCGTTTAATTTCTCTCTCCCAGTTATTACTATCATTATCATCTTCAACTTGGAGATGATCTTATTGTTTAACAGCCAACTGTTAAATATTACTCCTAAGTTTTATGTAGATTTAATTAATACGAATAAATAATTCATATTAAACTAGTTTTGTTCGACATATAATTGAGTCATCTGATATAGTTTTGTTTTTGAAGTTACAAATTAGTAATTTAACGACTTGTTTAAAATCGATCGATGGTTGGCATTCATCACTATTAAAAATAAAATCTACTCATAGGAATTGTTAGATATTATAATCAAGGAAAAGCTAGCATGGTGGTTGATCTTATATTATATTTCTTATTTATCAGGTTCTTGGATCAAACCATGATAAACATATGATTTTTTTATATAATCAATTATTATATTCCCCTAAAAAATGTAAAATTTCTTGTTGTTCACCTTCAATATAATATCATAACATTCTCTTTAATTTTATGTATATTAAAAGAGAAATAACTCAACAGTGTGGCTTGAAAATAATAATTTAGGCGACAAAAGCGAGTTAAGATATAAGTGGCTAAAAAAAAAATACACGGATGTGTTTCAAAGTTAATAAAGCTACAATCTATTAAAATATCTCAGCATAAGGCTTATTATTAGCTGTAACACCAATCTGCTTCTCAATGGGCAGTGTGTATAAGATCATGAATTTAGCATCCATATGATAACTCTCACGAGCAAACCGATCATCACATTTTGAGTGTTTTTTTTGGATCTAAGGAACAACATTTTTTCTGAAATTTTTAGCTGATTTTCCATTAAGCTGGTTTTTCCATTTTTTACCCTCATTAAATATATACCACTTATTTTCTCTCTCCAATAAATGTCCACTTATTATATCTCATGTATTCTCTTTCTAAATAAGGGTATGATTAAAAACAAAGATTCATATATGACGTACTTATTATTTTTAACTAACATTTTAAATCACATGATTTAGATGGTTGTCCGACTTGTCCCTTATAAAAAGGACAAGGAGTAATAATTTATATCGTGACAATCCAACTGTGCATAATGTGAGATCGAATCCTGGCCAAAAAAATAATAATAATAACAATGTGAGCTTGAATAAATACGTTGACTCTTATTATTGAAGAGTCAAATATTGAATGTTATTAATACATGCATAAATATTAAATAGACCAATGCACAGATTTACTCTTATTATTTTACTGAATTTTAAAATAAGAGACCTATAGTTAAGTAAATTAAAGTAGACCAATAGTTATGAACCTTATTGGCTTATTGTATTGCCATAAATTTCTTGTCTTGCATATGCACTTAATGCAATTTTTCCTTTTTTATATATAAACCTAAGTATTTTCTCTGGTCCACAATATAAGTCACCCCTAAAAAATGACTTGCTCTACAATACAAATCACCTGGAGAGCAATTAATGCTTACTTATTAATATTGTCCATATAATTAATATTTAGATATGACTTTTTGTATTTTTTCTCTCTTTTTTAATACATCAAATAATATGGGTAAAAAGTTGAATTTTTTTTAATTTAAAATAGATTTATTGAGATGATTATCATTTCTTAATTATAATAAATTAGTTAAAGTGATTTGTATTCTGCACCGAAGGGAGTATTTTTGGACCTATTTTCTATATTCCCGTTTTGGCAAATCTTTTGCATATCAGTGTATTCAGAATTTATATCAATGCCATCTAAATTACTGCTGGTGACCTAGCACGTGCATCGGTGCAAGTTGATTTTTGTATTTATATTGTAAACAAATTGCTGAAATGTTTGTAGTTTAAAAGATAAGGTAAACAACGATATCTCTTGCCACGTAATGACAAGTTGCCTATCCTAAAGCTAATCGTATCAACAATTAGATAATTATATAATTTATTTATAAAGAAAATGAAGTTATGGGAAATTAATCAAACAACTTTCTAAATGTTGTTTTTATGAAACAACTTTCTAATTTTACAACCAATGGATAGGTCTCTGCATTCGAGGTTGGGGAGGCTCGCGAGTATATTTGTGCCAAGAATGTACGTAGGGGCGAGTAAAACCGAACCGAAACCGAAGACAAAATCGAATCGAATCAATTTCGGTCTTTTTGGTTCGGTTTTTTCGGTTTTCGGTGCATGTTCGGTTTTTCGGTTCGGTTCGATTTTTAAAAAAAATTCGGTTTAAACCGAAAAACTGAAAATATTAAAATAGTATACCACAACTAAAAAACCAGATGCAAGACAAAGAATGATATATCATTGAATATTCATCTTTTTGAATTTTTGTTATGCTTTCTTTGGATTAAGTAATATTGAATACAATTATTCTACATCTCTCAAAAACATTCCTATTTTTGGTTTCATTATTGGAATATTGGGTACTCCAAATTACATTGAACATTTATATAATATGTTGTTTATACTTTGTTTTATATCATTTTTCTTTAGATCTTGATGAGGTTATTTAATTTTATAATTTGTATTAATTTTTGCTGGTTGAAAATTCAGATATTTGAAGTAAAAAATGAAAGCTAAAAAAATTTCGGTTTTTTCTTACAAAACCGAAACCGAACCGAAGAATTTCGGTTATTTCGATTGTTCGGTTTCGGTTCGATTTCATAATTTCCTTTAGTTTGGTAGTTCAGTTTTTACCGAAAACCGAACCAAAAAACCGATGCTCACCCCTAAATGTACGTAAACTCAAATTATTAACTTGAATCATGAACATGTAAGAATTTTCTTCGTTTTTGTTATAAGCAATTTTCTTCCTTTTAGGATTAGTCCTTAATATAAGTAGTAACTTTCTTCTTATGCCTTAAAATTTAAATTATTTTTTCTTTTTTTACCCCCATTAAAAACATATCTTCATATTAATTATTCCCCATTCACCACTAGTTCTCTTTCATATAATCATTTATTACACATTCTCTCTCATATTTTATACTTATTTTCTCTAATCTTTTTACTCATTCTCTCTCTTCAATGTTCTTTTCATAACTAGGGGTATATTTAGAAGAAATATGACATTTTTTACATATTTATTTTTTTAACTAATCTTAACCGTCCATTCATTTTGCACAATTCAAAAAAAAAGTTGTTTATAAAACGGATCGGAAAAAAGAGTATGAGACCAATAGGAAACTCAAAAAACGTTTGACAAAGAATTGAAAAGGTTGCGTCAAATACAATTTTTTCAGAATCCTGCCTCTTTATATTTAATATTTTTTTTAAATCCCATCTTTTTATATTAAAGAATATTTAATTGTAGTGATGTATTATCAAATAATTTTTTCCCCTTTTTATTTATGTCAAAAAATACTTAACGGTTCTTCATTAAAGAACTGTAATGTATTGTCAAATGATTTTTCTTTTTTGGTGAGAATCTCGTCTTCATATAATGATTATCATTTTCAACCGTTAAGTATTGTCAAAAACTATAAAATGGTTCTTTATGAAGAACTGTCAAATATTATCCAAAAAAAGTTTTTGGAATCTTGCCTTTTTATATATGATAGTTATCATTTTTAACAGATTAAGTATTCTTAAGGAATACATAATGGTGTTTTGTGAAGAATTATCAAGTATTATCAAATAATTTTTTTCCAGAATCCCGCGCCACTTTTTTATATATATGAAGGTTATCATTTTTAACCATTAAGTATTATTAAAATATACATAACAATTCTTAACTGTTAAATATTGTCAAATAAATTTTTTTCAGAATCCTATATTCTTATATATGAGTATATGACGATTATCAATTTTAACCATTAAGTATTATTAAAGAATACAAGTATTTAGGAATGATACTTTACGGTTAATTATTATAACCACTATGTATTTATTTTTCTAATATAAAGTTGTGAAGACAACTCATTTAAAAGTGTTACATGATGGTCGTTTTTTAAGAACTATTATGTTTGTCAATCATACTTTACGGTTAATAATTATAACCATTGTGTTTTTGTTTTTACAAATTTCGCATTTCAATATATGACGGTGCATATATTTTAATCATTAAATATTAGCGTTATATATTCTTACGTAAACTCTATCTCAACATACATGAAACACTTATTCGTTGTAACCGTTAAGTATTTAGTGTTATATATGTAAGATTCTGAACTAGTGTGAAACTATTCTTATTTAGACTCGTTCCTTTGGTTCATACATTAACAAAAATGTATAAATATCCCTATTTATAAATGCATTGAACAAAAGTTTTGAAAATGTACCTAATCTAAAGTCTCGTATTAAAATATACAAGATTCCCCAAAATTGATTTATAAAATTATACAAATATAAATACATCCCAAGCAAACACACCGTTGTATTGGGCCTAAAGCCACATATGGGCTTGTCAAACTATGGGATACATTTGTGAATTTAATAGATGACAATCTCTCAAGTAACCTTCCGATCCCCCCAAAAAAAAAATCTCCCAAGTAACCAGTAGGAACTTCAGGTCAAAGTAACCAGTAGGAACATACTTCAGTTGTAAACTCTGGAAGCTTAATTATAAATTTTGGAAGGTTAATTGTAAATCTTAGAAGATTGGTCGTGCAAAGGTTATGGAAGTTTCATACAACAATTTAATGTCAGCTTGGCGATTATTTAAAATAAATTTTTATAATATGTAGTTTAAGATATACATAATTTATGAATGAAATTGCTTAATAATTTGTTAAAATATTATTGCTAACAAAATAGCAGAAGCATACCACCAATTAGAAAATTTCAAAGGTGATACTGTATTTTTGGGCTTTGATAAGAGAGACGTAAATAGCGCAGAAAAGGCCACACGCTAAAAATAAAGTCTTTCACTTTTGACCATATACGATGAAAAGTTAGAATTATATAGGAGATCATTCCCTATTTCTGAAAAAAACAAAATCAGATAGCAACGTAGTTTGTCAGTTCTGAAACAACCACGAATTACCAATGGTAATTGCATTTCCTCCTTCTCTTTGATCTCTCTCATGATATGAATCTAATTTCTCTTTTCTTTTATCCATCGACATGAAGCTCTACATGATCGATTTTAACTTTCATTTCCTTTTCGCCATTTTATATAAATCGCTTTCCATTTTCTTCATGAGATTTAAATCTGCAATCTTCGTGTTTTCGGACAATCTTTTTAACCTTTAGTGCAATAAATTTCCCAAAAGGATCTCTGTTCTGCCATATTTCACGACATGGACGTATCATCCATTTGCATTTTAGCCCCAGAGAAATATCTCTACTCTAAAAGCACATATTTTACTGTGTCTGAAATGTCATATACAGTTTGGGTTTGATTTGAACTAATATATCTTGGTAGGGCCTGCTTAATCGTATATATGCATGCGTAAAGAATTACAAATGCAATTTATAACTTGGTTGGCATCATGTTAATTATATTGCAGATTCACTTTGTGATTCTTTTAAGCAGACAAGGGAAAGTAAGGCTTACCAAGTGGTATTCACCTTACTCTCAAAAGGAGAGATCCAAGGTATTCATAGACTTGAACCCAATAATCATTATAGCAACGCTATTGTATATCTTGTCATTTCAATGATCTAATTAAGTTCCTCCATTATTATTGATTGTTCTTTGATGAAGTTAAAGAGATTGCTTAATTGCTATGTGATATTTTCCCCATCGCCTTTTTTATTATTACATTATTAAATGAAAGCGCCATGGAGCCTAAGGAAACTTATATGATATTGGGTTGATATGGATACCTTGAATTATAAATGGCACTGAAGTTACATTTTGAAATCTTTCGTGCCCTTGATTCTTACCTCTATTGTCCCAACACTCCCTGATAACCGATAGCTTGAATAATTGTCTATCGATTTTTATGGTGATGGGTGCATACAACTTGATACCTAAATGGTAAATAAGTTGGAATTTGGAAAGTTTCATACTTTTGCTTCTGATGTATTTTCCAAAAGTCTCATTGGATCTGACTTCTCAACATTTAATGAGCAAATATAGAGTTTGTATTTGGAGAGAGACAGAGAAAGTAGAGAGTGAGTGCAAAGAGAGGAAGTAGGCTTATTCACTTCTTCTTCTTCTTCTTCTTTTGGGGGGTGTTGTTATTTAAATGCATGGTACATTAAAGTGGAAGATCTCAATTGAAGTTGCATTACATCTTAATGACCCATTGCTTAATTCAGTCCTTGTTCTGGTTTTGCATTTATAGTGTTGCATTCAATATGCATACCAATAGTTATAAATGGTATAGAAAGTTACATGCATTTTGGATTTCATTTGGGGCGTCAATATTGATTCTCAACTCTCTGCTGAAAGTCCAATGCGTAACCTGTTTCTTGTTCGGACCTTTCAGTTTGGAAGGTGATCTATATGCATACAAAAAATCATAACTGGTACAAAAAAGTTGCGTGTGTTTTTCACTTTAATTTTGTGTATCGTTGATGCTGTACTGAAAGTCCCATAACCATGTAATAATGCCACTGCTTTAATATGCTTAGCCTGTTAATCGTTCTGATATTATGTATGCTTGTTTGGGCAAGGTGATTCGAGAGCTGAGTTCGCAAATTCTTCCTCGCACTCCAAAGCTTTGCAACTTTGTGGAGTGGAGCGGACTCAAAGTTGTTTATAAAAGGTAGGTAAATAATATTGTTACGAAATTCAATTGGTGGCCATTATAAAAGAAAATTGAATTGGTTTTGGTTGATGCATGTCGGACACAGATATGCGAGCCTGTACTTCAGCTTCTGCATTGATCGGGATGATAATGAATTGGAGACCCTCTCCATGATTCACCATTATGTTGAGACACTGGACCGTTATTTTGGTAGTGTGAGTATCTCCCAATTTTGAAATTCTATTTAATACATTGCCCAAATGTATGTAAAAAGCTAAAGAGTGTACTTGCTTCTATGTTGCTTTCTTATCAGGTGTGCGAGCTGGATTTAATCTTTAACTTCCATAAGGTATAATATCTGACCTCAATCTCTTTTCATATATGTATTGTTTTATTCTTGTTCAGAATCTTGCATACACATGTACATGAGTGTGGTCATGTTTAATTAATTTGATGGCTGATATGGCAGGCATATTTCATATTGGATGAAATTTTGCTGGCTGGGCATGTGCAGGAGACTAGCAAAAGAACCACCTTGAGACTAATAGTTGCCCAGGTATATGAATTGAATGATGATGATTCAAATCAAAACATGCCCTTAATGTTCTTTGTTCTGTAACCCTCTGTGTTTTTGAGTAACAAAAATGAATGTGAGGTGCAGGAGGAGCTGGTGGAAGCTGCTAAAGAGGAATCCAGTTCAATAAGCAACATTATTGCTCAAGCCGCCAAATAAGAGCTAGAACTTGTTTATAGTATAATATAATTTACACTTCAAATGAGATGAGATGTTGATGGCTTTTTTTTTCCACCAAAAAACATGAAGTTTAAGTTAAACTTTCTTTTCAATGAAAAGACATCTGTACCCTTAGTTGTTCATTCATAAGACCATAATACCCATACTGCTAAACTCATCCCTTTCAAATTTCAATCTATCAATCTATCGCCTCCGCATCCTCCCAACGTTCCCCTCCATTAACGTCCCAATATTGTCCCTCCACTCCACATTAATCCAAGAGCACCACATCATTATGTTATTATAAATCAAAAAAAAATATAGAATAAAATTATTGTGGCGCTTTAAACGATTTTCTAAATTTGTTTAGAGTAGAGCACTCAATTTCTTAGACATACTCACTTTAACGGTAAAATTTATTGGACATTCAGGCTGATGTGGATCAAGTCAGGTGGAACACAAAGGGTTAAAATACCTGATGTTAGAGCTTTGCTGTCCTTTATGTCTTGTCTGACTGGATCTATATCAGTCTAGACTATCGGGATAAATCCTCCAATTAAACTGAGATAGGGTCAAAAAAACTGTAAATACTTGGTGATAGAGTTTCCCATATTTTATTTTATCAAATCCAACTAACCTCTCATAGACCATCTTATTAAAGCCAGGCAGGTCCGAGAAAATGTATAGTCCGACAAAATTTTAAAAAATAATTTAAAATTCCTCGATCAATAATGTTGTGTTATGAATAATTTAAAATTCCTCGATCAATAATGTTGTGTTATGATTGGTATTTATTTTAAGTTTTTAATAGCATGCATGATGATGTGACGCATCATGAGCTATCTTTGACTAATTTGGATGGACAATATTTTGGAACGCTGAGTGGGGAAGGACGCTAGAGGATCTGCTTCCCAATCACTATCCTAATGAAGTAAAAAAAACAAAATATAACGATGTATATATCTCACATATGAACTCCTATTAATTATAGGTATATCACATGGAATATAATATAATAAAATGCTAACATGGAGATGACATCACTCTGGAGTGGACAAGACTAAAGGCAAGCGTTACAGAATAAGGAACTAGTGGACGGTGGTGTTGGTGGTGGCCAACATCTTGCCTGTGAGGCCGCACGTAATAGCCTCTGAAGGAATAGTCTTCACCTGATCCACACCTTCTGCGAATATCACTCCCATTCCCATATGAAGATGAGGCTCTATGTGACAGTGAAAGGCCCACACCCCCGGATTATCCGCCACAAACCTCAGCGCCGTCCATCCGTACGGGAATATCACCGCCGTGTTCTTCATCACCGGATTCTTCATGTTCAACTTCTTCTCGTCCCTCTTGGCATCAAACTTCCCCTCCCCATACCCCAACACCCAGAAATCATGCCCATGCAAGTGCCACGGGTGGATCTCACTGGAGCTACCGTTCAACACATTGGCATTCTGCAGTATCACATCCACCACCTGGTTCAACTCAAACATGTACACCCCACTGCCCGTCACCGAGTTCGGGTTCACCGGGGGCTTCATGACGTCGTACTCTGCCGGGAAGGTCTCCGGCGGGCTCTTTGGATCGAAGGAGTTTCGGAGCTTGTACTTGATGGAGCCCAGGTAGGGAGTGGGGGGGAGGGTTAAGGAGACGTTGTTGATGGCCCATTTGGTAAAGCCATTGATGAGGTTCTGTGTGTTGAGGAGGACGAGGCGGCGGTGGAAGGTGGCCGGAGGGGCGGGGGTGCCCATGAGGGCATAGAGCTTTTGGGCGAAGGACTGACTTCGCCGGTAGTCATTCCAGAGAGGAGTGACAGGAGGCGGAGAAGGAGGGAGGTGGGAGGCGGAGGTTGGGTGGTAGTTGAGGATGGTGAGGGCCTGAGGGGTGGAGGGCTTTCTTCCTCTGACACCAATGGCAATCCAGTAATTCTTGGAAGGATCTTGGTCTGTAGTGACCAGCACCGAGTAGCTTTCACCTGAGTATATGTCTATGTCTCGTACAGCAAATGGCTTTACGTAGTTGCCATCTGCCTCCGCCACCACCATTTTGTGATTCTGCATGAATCATCAAGTCCCATTCATACATAATTGCATACAGTACTAGCTACTGCTTTAACTTTAGATTTCGAACTTGGTGTTGCCACTTTTTTATGCAAGGGTCAAATCAAATCAGTGGGGGCTTAATAAAAATAATTGTATAAAGACTTAAAGAGTAAAAAGCAAGTCAAAGCGGGATGACCCCAGTTGCATATAGGAACACATACAAAGGCCAAGCCTAGAGGTAGAGGAAGAAAATAAAAAAGTGAAATTATTGAAGGGACTAATGTATTGGGTAGCATTTGTCAGTATGCAAGTTTTATTAAGTGGAGGGTACAATCACAAGTTTCCCTCGGGATGTGCAGGCAAAGCTTTTCTGATATTTGCGGTCCTGATTTAATTTTTTTAATTGATGAATTTTAAATTTAAAAAATCATTTTTAAAAAAAAAATATTAATTAGAAGATTATTTATATTTTAGATTATCTGTCCAGGAAAATAATTTTTTTAAAAAAATAAAAAGGACAAAAAATTAAATCTGGATCAATCAATTTTCATCTACACGGTTCAAATAAGAAGAGGTTAGGGAAACTGGATTCCAATCACAAGGGGTTGCTATCGATATTTCTTTATTATGCGCTCCACTGCACCCATATCTGCTTCAACTTCGACGTTCCCAGCTGTTGTCCACCAGCCTTTTGAAAAATGACACATTGACTCACAAAAACACACAATAAAAAGAGTGAAATCCACCGCATCCTCCCATTCAAACAATGGCATCCATATATATAAGTGAAGGGGAACCGGGTTTGATGCGTATTATTGGTCTGAAATGGTCAGATTTGATTTTTTAAATTGATTATTTTTTAATAAAAAAAATCATTTTTTTTGAGAATGCACTGTGCTTGATAAATATTCGTTCCTCACCGTAGATCCATGATCCAGAGTGATGAATGGATGGATGGATAAGTTTCATATTATATTATTCCCTCCCGTCCTAATTATAGGACATATTTAACTAATTTTGGAGAAATTAAGAATAGTAGTTAAATTAGTTAATCTTATTTATTTTTCTAAAATGCCCTTCTTTAATAATGCTCAATGCACTCATAATGAACAAAAATATAACTCTGGCAATGCGCAAAACTAGTATTGTGGAATAGAATTCCCAATCTTGTATAGATTTGAGGATCAACAATGGAGCATAATAGAAACTGCAATAAAATATTGACAAAAAAAAAAGAAACTGCAATAAAATGTGAAGTGGCAAACTAATGTGCAAAATGTCATCAAAAATATTATCATGAAGCAATCTCTCCCTCATGTTGAATTTTTTAATCTTTATTTTAAGAAAAATATTGATTGATCATTTTGTTTTAATTTTTTTAAGAAAATAATATTATTGTGTTCATTATTATTGAGAAAATATCAAGGGGGTATTTTGAAAAAAAAATTGACAAAGATTAAAAATTTATCCTATAATTAGGATCAAGATCAACTCCCAAATGTTATCCTATAATTAGGACCGGAGGGAGTAATATTGTAGGACACAATATTTGGTGTTTCATCACTTTCACTTTTTTGTTGCGAATCCCTATATTATTTCATTGTCCATTTTAGAGACTGTCTTCGTTTTTCCCTTGGCTTATAGCTCCTAGAGAATCATATTTACAGCAGTATAATCTGTTTCGTTTCATTAATCCCGATCATATAATAGTACCTCCTGGAGGACTAATAACAGCTTCGTCAATAATTGATCTCGATGGATCAAGTCAAAGCCCAAGGACCCATCTCATCACACAAATCAACACGTTAAATACACTCAGATCGATCGTCTTTAAAAATGAAGAAAATTAAAAAGAAAATTATAATTGGAACCAAATAATTAACTACTTTTTCCTTTTTAAGAAATGAAAAAAACTTGTTTTTTGGTATTAAAAAAGTGTAGGGAGTTCAGGCTGTGTTGAAAGGAGTGACCAAAGTGAAGACGAAACAGGTTAGAAGGAAGGAGATGGAATAATAATTAACATAAAGAAAGGGAAAGAACCTGAATGGCGAGGTTGAGGGAAGCGAGAGCAGTGGAGCTGGCAATTCGGAGGCGGTAGGTCTTGTTGGGAAGGACATGCAGTATTTGAGGAGCACAGGGCTCGTTGCCTCTGAATCTGCACTTCGGCAATGTGCTGTTGATCATACCTCCCGCCATGGAACAGTTGAACTGCCCCCTCCCGTTTATCAGCAAACTCTGTGAATTACGTTCATTATATTCATCCTCATCGTCATTATATATATATGCTTGATCATCAGTTAATGAATTTCACCAAACATATCTACCTGGGGTTCTCCGATCCAACGGAAGGGCTTGGAGGAAAGGGAAACTTCTTGTTGGTGAGAGCTTTTATGCCACCAGTCACTGAGCAGCAGATTGAACTCTCCGTCATAGTGGAAAGGTTCTCTCTTCCCGTCCTCCAGCTCCACTATGAGTGATCCGTACAGGCCTGCCGATCTCTGCATGCCGAAGTGACCGTGGTAGAAGTAAGTGCCAGGCTTGTCCACTTTGAATCTGTACCGGAACGTCTCTCCCGGGTTGATGGCGCACTGCGATATGGAGGCGGTTCCGTCTGCCCACGGCGTCTCCTTCTGCCTGATTCCGTGCCAGTGGATCACCACGCCCTCCGTGGACAGCTTGTTGGTGAGGGCCACGTCGATGGTGTCGCCCGCCTGAGCTCGGATGGTGGGCCCCGGAAACTGGCCGTTGATTCCCATCACAACGTCCTCTATGCAGTCCGGCGAGCCGTACATGTACTCCACCTCCCACTCGTAGTGCCTCACTTTTTCTGCTGCTGCTGCTGTTGCGTGCAGCAGCGTCAGCATGAGCAACATCACATTACTGAGATTTTTCAACCTCATTCTGCAAAACAAGACGAGAGAATCCAACACCAATATTATATTAATACTGCTTGCATGCATAGCATGAATCCCCCACCGCTATTTGTAGCACATCTTTTAACTATTTGCCCTCACTCTTGCCCTATATCACATCCATCTTTTCTTTCTTTTTTTAAACAGAATATATATGCACCCAAGGCTAAGATAGTCTTGGTTATTTTCCTATATTATTTAATTTATACACTTCACATTTTATTTTTGTCGGATCAAAATGCTGCCTTCAGTTCGTATCCTTAACCATAAAATATAATTTATTACAACTTTTAAAAATCATGGGAATAAAATAATAGTGTTAAAAATTAAGTTTGACCATCCAGCGCTTACCACTTAGATTGTTTTAATTTAACTAATGATCTCGTGTTCAAACCCTGGGTTTATAGTTGCCATAATTATTTGCTAGTATATATAGGACCTATTTGGGAAGGTAGTAGAGGGCCGAAAAAGCACGAAAGAAAGGGAAAAAGTACAATGAAACAAAAATAAGGTGTTTGGGTTGACATTTTTTTAAATGAGTTTTTAGACTAAAAGTTAATTTTAAGAAAAAGCTATCAGTATCTACTTTTCATAGTGTAGGTGGATTTTTATCATCATTAATCTAAATATAAATCATATTTACAAACCGACTCTTATTCTATCTTAAATTAGCAAATTAAAAATCATATTGAATACAAAATCATTTCTATTACCGGTAATCAAAACGGCCGTCAACCTTACGAGAGCATGAGATGCGGAATCTTGTCGTTTTCCTACTGCATCAACTTGCTCCCTCGTTGACACCGACACAACAAGGATCATATATTCAAAATATCTCCAGAAAGAATCAATCAAACAACTACTCCATAACTTTTATGTTCCCAATATCCTTCAATTTAATTTATCACTTAATCTTCAATTTGTCCGAAGCCTATTTCAAATATTTGCTTACCTACTTGCCCTACACTCTCACTTCATTAGGCAGCTAGCTAGGCTGTCCTAATTTAAATCACGCTTACTTCATCATGCAGGGTGGTATCAGTAATGAAACTTGGGTCTCCTAGGCCACGAAAACTCGAATACCATGTGTTGTTTGGATTAATTTTTAAAGAATAGTATTTATAATTTATAAAATAAGTATATAAAAAAAAATTTTATCTCGATTCGTCAAAAAGGATTTTTAAAATTACGTTTCAGGTTTACCCAAAAACACAATAAATTTGTTTGGTTAAAGTGAAAGCAGTGAATAAATAAAGATACATACACACAAAAGGGAGTCAAGTTAACCAGCACCATGCATGGATGCCATCCTCAATGGACATCACAATAATGTTCAACTTGGAACACATAGACCACAAAAATCTGTCCATCCAAAAATCAATGAGAACTTATTATGCGTCTCCTTCTAAGAATAATGATATGTGAAAAAGACTAATTTACAGTTAAAATTTCTTCTTATATTTAACTTCAAAACATTTTTATTAAGGATGCTTTTTTTATCTGTTACATCACCACCATATGCATCTAAAATAATAAGGAAAAAAAAGATATTCTTATTATTTAATTGCATAATACTTTTCTTTTTTTCATTGCTTTAATTTGTTGAGCCTGAATATAACATAAAATTTATACAAAACAATGCTATTCATAAGTCATGAATGTGGGGCAACTCAGCTAAAACATGTCACCATATGGATTTCCACAAAAATCCTACCTAATCCAACTTATTCTGCTCTCGCCCATACATCTCGGTAGTCGGTACTATCCTATTCAAACTCCTACTTTTCTTGTGATGCCTTAAGGAGAATATTATTAAGGTCCTAGTTAAAAAAATAATATCATAAAAATCTTTAATGACAAATGAAAGAGTTATTATTTATAAATTGTGGGACTTATCAATATATTGTTTCTTTTTGTTGGAATCTAAATGATATTCTCACTTATTTATTTAATTGTTCTGTATATAACTTATTAATCCGACTTCTTGATGTAGATTTTTCTCAGCCTAAATTATTCTTGAATATCCATCACTTAAAAGACAATGTTGTTAAATAAGAATCATATAAAGAAATAATACTCCCTCCGGTCCTAATTATAAGATAAAGTTGACTTTTTTGGAAAAATTAAGGAAGCCAATTAAATTACTTTAGAGTATTTATATTTATATTTTTTCTCCAAACTAATTAATTTGAATAATAAACTAATATATAATCTAAAGATATTAAAAATATAAACACTCTAAAGTAATTTAATTGGCTTCCTTAATTTCTCTAAAAAAATCAACTCTGTCTTATAATTAGGACCGGAGGAAGTAATACATGTTAAGGGTAAGAGAGAGGATCAATAGTTGATGAAGCGATATATGGCACATACACAACAAGATTCCGACAATCCAAACACTTTTGGCAGGTTTGGGCATATATATCACATATGCATTAATTAGTGGGACGACAAGAGAGAGCTCTTCAATGAGAATTGAGAACGTGTTAAGTTAATTAATTAATTTAATATATTTTCCCTATAAAGTATAAACAATGAATCCTCGTGTCAATCCAATGATCACCCTGGATTTTCGAATTAATCAGCTTTAACAAGGTCATCGCATCAAAAGATTTTTGGAAAGCAGCCAACTTTTTATAACACTGCACCCCAACATATTTTGTTAATTTTAGCTAGCCTGCGTATCCAATAGGATACTCCTCCTTCTTATTTTAAATATAAGGTAAAATTGATTTTTTAGAGAGATTAAAAAAATTAATTAAATTATTTTAGAGTATTCATATTTTTATTTTTTTCTCCAAATTAATTAGTTTGACTAATAAACTAATATATAATCTAAGAATACATAACATATTATATGGTTAAGTAACTTATTTAGCTTCCTTAATCTCTCCAACAAAAAAAGAAGTCAATTTTATCTTATAATTCGACTAGCTCTGAAACCATAATTTCAGAAACACTTTTTCATAAATTTAGACAAAACTCCTCTGACATATTTACCTCATAAATCGTAAAAATTATTATTTAAAAGATAATCCAAACACACACTTAAAATCAGAGTTAGTAATTAATTATGGGGTGACAAAGAAAGATCAAGATGAGATTGAGATAGAAAGAAGCCGCGGTATATTAATTAATATCTTAATACACTGTGGCGTTCTTTACTATTTTAATGTTGAGGAGAAAAGTAGACTGAAGAAGGCAACACGTGAATCATGTGGAAGAAAGCAGAAGGACAAAAGAATATTAATAATGGAGCATGGACCAGGCACGTTCAAATTATATCTCAATTCATCCATTTGTGATATTTTGTGTGTTTCTCTCCTTTAATCTCCTTCTTCTTCTTTTTTAATTACTTTGTCTAATTCTTTTTATAATAGTTTGATAACTAAATTATGTGATTTAAAAATTAATTAAAAATAATAAATATATCAAAAATAAACTTTTTTTTAAGTATGTCATTACTTATAAAGAAAATAAAGTAGCATGAAGAAGAATGTAATATGGGAACAAGCTATTGAATGAGAGAATAGAATTAATTAAAGGCAAAAATAGTAAAAACATATTAAATGTTTAAACAATTTTAAGTTCGAAATTTTAAAATGATCAAAATATTTCAAATTTCCAACTCTTACAAAAAAAAAATACTGGGAGCATTATCATTTTGTTGATATTTAGTGTTTGATCATTATTTTCACTCGTTTGTATTTATGTAATCATTGTCTCACCACGGTGAAAATGAAACCAGCGAGCCCACACGTACGGACCTCACGCTTTTCCAAAACCCTTCTTGTCTTCTCTTTCACTCTTTTCCAAATAAGCTCTGTTCACATTTTGAATAATATATTTCTCTAATCTTCAATGTAAAATCTTATTAAATAATCTAAATATATTAAAAATATTAGTTAAGTTAGTTAATATAATATATATTTTTAAAAAAAAAATCTTAATCATCTTTCTTATTTCACTACATCCCTCTTATTTGATCATTGTTAAGGAGCTATTAATAAGGTTAATTTAGATAAAAAAGAATAAATATATAAAATAGATGTTACATTTAAAACTAATAGATTAACTCCACAATTAGGTTATCGTTAAATGGGAAAAGTATTAAACTATTAATTAAAGTTATATTCATTAAGATAGTCTATCTTAATGCAGGAGCTATGTTATTGTAACCATTTTTCAAGGAATTAACATAAGCATGCATCAGTGTTCATCAATATAGAGTCCGATGGGCAATGAAAGCTTAGGTAAAGGCATTGGTCTTTTTTCATCAATTTTTTTATATAATTATCTGACTGAGTTAAATTCAAGAATCATTGGGCTCAGTTAACACAAACAGCATATGTCGTTAACGCATTGGTCTCCCTAATATTCATATTTTGTTGCAAAATGAAATGAGAGAAAAAGCCTGCCTTAATTAGCTTCAGCTTTAAATTGCTCAGTGAAAGCATATATGAATAAAATTCTTTCTTAATTTTTAAAATTAAAAAAAAATATTAGTAAATAATCTGAAGTTCAAAATGAAAACAGAGATGGTTTGGGTGTCTTTTCCTTTCCTCGAGTTCGTTTGTCCCATTTAATGAAACCAAGACTTGAATTTTAATCTCTTGCAGATAGAATATATTTGTGCACTTAGACTCGACGAATTTGTATTCTCAACATAGTATTTTTCAACTTAATCTCTCGAAAATTTATATCCTCAATTTAGTCACTCACATATAAATATTGTTACATTTAATTAATCTCTGAAAATGAGAATGAGAATTATAAAGAAAAATTAAAGTGAAAATAGAACTATATATAATATAATGGAGCTAGCTAGGAATGAAAGATCAATAGATTTGCATAGCAATTAAATAGTGGTTAGTTAGTTGTTGATGTGAAATGAAATAGGAGAGGATCGAAAAAGCAAAAGCAACATAACAAAACGAAGACGAAGCACCAAAATCTGCGATGTTCTTCTAAAAAGCAATATAAAAGCAAATCATGGGCTGTACGTAATAAAAGCTATCTTCTTTTTAAAAAGTAGAATTTGAAACCTCCCCCCCCGGCAACCACCAACCCCCCCCCCCCTCCAAAAAAATCGTATTCTTATTCTCTTTCTTGTTATAAACAAAAAAAGGTGCTTCTCTTTATATTTGAACGTCAAATATATCCATTTTCAAAAGCTTTTTTTTTTTGTCAATGTTTCAAAAGCAAAATTGAAGAAACAGCAATTCACTATATACATATATATATATATATTAAAAGTAACCAATGAAGATTGGTTCACTTCCTACCTAGAGAAGAGATGTGACTTCAGCGTGTGTTTGGACTAACAGCTCAAAAAAAAAAAAAGGGTTTGTTTGACTTTGATTCTATTCTATTTTTATTTTTTTTCAAAATAGTTTTATAAAATTGTTTTTAAAAATAAGTTTTTATGTGGAGGCGATCGTCATCTGTAGTGTGGTGTCAACAGTGGATAGGTCGCGGCTGTAAAAAATAATAAATAGAAAAACAAAAACAATAAAACACCTTAAAATTGATTTTGTTTTTTATTTTATAAAAACAACTTTCTATTTTTTTAAAAAAACAACTTATTAAAAACAGTCTTTTAAACTAGTTCTTTTGTGTTTAAAAACAAAATCAAACAAGTCCTATATTTTTTATGAAATTGATTAATAATTAAAACAGATTTTTTATTTACCATTCATACTTATTATGATGACAAGAATTTAAATATTATTGTCAATATATGAAGACTTTGTTCGTTAATAATACATGAGTGCTTCTATAAATATTTTTTAAAGTCATGGCCTGGTCCATTTTTAATGCATCCTTAGAAACCGACTCTCTTGAGCTAGTTTATGTAAAAATGATGAAACATATTCATTCTTTTTCTTATATGAAGCTGTTTTTATTATTAAATTACTTCATCCTTATGTGACTTTTAAAATTTATATGTTAAGTGCTTTTCATTTTCTTAAACATTTAGGGTGTGTTTAGTTTGAGGGGAGGGGAGGGGGGAGAAATTACAATTTTGTCTAACTGAAACCTAAAATTTACTTTCTCATTTTTTTTAAATTTTGGATTCTCGTCTAGAATTTACCCTCTCATTCCTTTTAAATTTTGGGTTCCAGCCCAAAATTTAAATATTTTCAACCCAAAAGGTAATTTAACCCCCCCTCTCTTTCCCTCCCTCCCATCCCCTCCCCTCAAACCAAACACACCCTTAAAGTTTTTACACAACTAAAGTTTCCGAATAAAATTCTTCTTTTATATGCATGTTGTAGTATAATTTATAAGGTGCTCATAATATGTGTATATATATATATATATATATATATGATGTCGCTTGTAGGAAGGAGGAGGAGGGATTCTGTTTCATGCCATCCATGATTTAAAGAAGGAACTCATGCACTTATTATATCTATAGAGGAGTTTAAGTCCAGACTTAAGAAAGTGTTTGGTGCCGATTGAGTTAAACTGTTCAAATAGGAAAAGAGGATTAAATTCTAGGAAATATTAACATGTTTAGGGATCTATAAATAATATAAATACTCTAAGAAATCGCACTATTAAAAAATATAAACAATTTCGCTTATTTCTCATATTTTATGACATGTATAGGAGCTACTTTTATTTCAACTTTCAATAAAACTAAAAGGCTGGATAATTACGCTATTATATTAAAAATTTTCAATCCATCTATATGGAAGTTATATCAGATGTTATTTTCCCGTATCATCCATTAAATAGCATAAAAAGATTAACTTTGACTTCGGAAGGTTCATAGAATATAAGAATGGTTTGAAGATTTTTAAAATATAGAGATTTATTAAAAAAATGATATAAAATATAAGTATTATTTTTGGCATATATATTAGCCATCCCTATTGCAGAACGTCCACCAGAGAAAGTGGGCTCATTGTGGATATTTTAATCATGTTATGGACCCAATAGAGTATAATGATGACTAATGATGTTGTTCCCCAACGAAAAATACAAAAGGAAATGGATAAGAATGATGATGTTTCAACGTCCTTTTCGTTGGGCCCAAACACTAAATTGATAAGCCCATTAAAGTGTAAAACTAAGATTTGGTGAAAACACTTGAGTTCATTTGTTAGGTAATTAGATAAAGAGAGACTTGAATTTAGTGCGTGGATCTCTAGTGTCATGTTGCCGCGCTCGAGTCTCCGTTTCAATCCGCTTTCCGCTGCCATTATAGGTCTTGCTATAAGTAGGGAATCTTAAAAAATGTTGACCACTTGTAAATTTTGATCAACAATAGCATCTTAAAAATTTTTAGGAAATATGAAAGTAGTAATTAGATTGTGTTTTTTTAAAAAAAATATTTGAGTATTTATGTTGTCGGAAGATTTTAATAATGGATTCTTAAAAAATAGATGATAATGATGTTATAGAAGTATGATGTGAACTACCAACATAGAGTTAGCTAGATCCCTCTGGGTCTCAGAGGAGACATTCTACATAAATGATTGCGGGGAAATGAGGATTTATATGGAGTAAACGCCTCTATGGGAGAAAAGGGTGGAGAATGTGGGGTGGGAAGTTAGAAATGGAACAAGAGTTAAGTTGTGAGGGGAAAATGTAGCAGAGGTAGAGGTAGAAGAAGGGAATGGGAATCGGAATTTTAATATTGGGAAGGAATATTTGTGTGAGGAGGTAGTGGGAAGTATTCAACCAAACAGAACAGAGTGATGAGGTGGAGTGCTTAAGAAAATCACCTGTTGCTGATAGGTACTATCATTCAGTATATGTGATAGGTTTTGATAGTTTGAATTGCTTGTTTGGGAATGGGAAGCACAAAAAAGTGTTGTTTTAAGCACCTTTTCTCAAAAGTCAAACTCCTTTATTTTTTATTTTTTATTTTGTTCAAAAAACTCCTTTATTTCAAACACCATAAAAACACATTTAAAAAACTAAAACGAACACGTACAAAAAATTAAAAAAAGATATAGAAGGGTGCAGATATTTGTATCATTGTATGGATTGGAATCCTCGTTTGAGACAGATAAGGTCGGCCGAGGATGCATTGTTTTACCCAAATACAGCTGACGCCCACAGAATTAATGGTGGGGTGGAGGCAGGATAAAACTGACTTAAATTATGCTCCCACAGTTTCTAAACCAGGTATTCACTGATATAAAAAAGAAATGCAAATTCAAATTGAAGGGCCTTTTATACAATTTTTGGGCCTTGGGGATACTACTGTGTTTCACCAAGAACATGAAACGAAATACCTTCACAAGTTTGATTTCATAGGTGTATTTATAACATCAAAACACAAAAACATCCCCCCGTCTTTTTTTTAATTTAGAGCTATGTATACTGTATGCATCTAGGATGAAAAGTGACAAGGGAAAGAGGTGTTGCCATCGTCCAATAAATGTAAATAATGTATGGGGCAGCATCCGCCTCAATTAACCTTCGTTATGGTAATATATTCTTTCACAGTTATCCCCCAAAAATTTTTAAAAAATATATTAATTTTTTTAAAAAAAAAAATCCTTGAATACAAGTTATATATTAATGTAAAGAATCTAAAAGATCAAATAATAAACAGGAGCACAAGATATAACCTTTTTTCCACTTGTAATTGGGTAGTCACCTCAAACCGCCCAAATAGACAATTAAATTTGGATAGATCAAGTAATGCGATGTTTTGGATCCGAATAATGATCTAAAACAGGTATGACCAAATGCTCACCCACCCATTGCCATTTCCAAACGAGACTATATAAAATGTTGAACCCCAGAAGGGAGGGCCAAAATATAGATCCAACACTAAAAAAGGCATGTTTCACATCAGCAGATCACAATACACCGCGAATGCTTCTAGCAAGAACTAAAAGTATTGGATATATAGTCATTGGAGAGTCATAGGTTTGATCAGTTACAAGTACATTAGGATTCATATTCTGGTGTTATACTTGTACCCCTTACAAATCTTTTACACATCCTTAGAAGATCACCGCAATAGTTACATTGCCCATATAAAATTTACACACACTACCCGTTACATATACCACTGCCCACGCCCATTACTCTATATGAAGTAATACCTTTCGATTTTTGAATACATACTATATAATTCGATGCAGAATAAGATCTTCTGGCATCATTTTATTCATGAGCAGTTTGTGTCATAACTTGCCAGTCCCAGCAACTCCGGACCTTCCAACCGACGGTTATTTGCAAAGCTACAGATTGAAGCAAAACAAGGTCATCTCACGTATTCAAAAAAAGGCAGGAAAACAAGCAGTTAGAAGAGAGATAAACTCCAAGGAGATGGCAAAATTTTTTGTGCTTTTCCAAATCAATCAGCTGGATGTTGCCCAAATCCCAGTCAGTGACAAAAAAAACTCAGAAGACAATTTTAGCGCTTTTTCCAAATCAATGGACAGGATGTTGCAGGGATAGGTAAAGGAACAAAAAAAGAAATTCTGAACAATTAATTGAAGCAGAATTTTTATCCTTAATGAGCTGTGTGAGAGGTGGGTTCAGGGGGTCAACAAATCTCAGTTCTTCTGTACTTGACAGTAAGTGAGCCTATCTGAGTGTCGGATACACTTCTCATCTAATGGATTTTACGATGATAATTGGAGATACACAATCAATTCAAAACAAAAGGATAACAAACAAAGAGCAATAAGCAGCATAATGAACAAACATGACCAGAAGCAAAATGGATTAGCAAGTCTATTAATATAGTCTTGGCAGTTTTACTGAGGATGGCAAGAGTTTTGTTTCTACTTTATACTTCCTACACATTTAGTGACATTCTATTCTAGTCATTGGCAAACCAAGAATGAGGGGGGATGAGCACAAAGAATGTTTATTTGAATCAAGTTGCGAAAGAAAAAACAATTACTTTAAGCAAAATTTTGCAGAGATGGTATACAAGATATACTACCAAAGGTAAAAATAAAATCACATCCATGGCTGTAATAGTCGGCAAAGGAAGCATATGAAGATACAAGCAACATATTACTCAAAAAGCAACACAAGGGCACAAATAGCAGTTGAATGGCAGACAAAGGCCGATCTTAAATGTAATCCTTACATACACACAGAGCAGAAGAATAAAATGCTAACTTTCAAAGTTAAAAATAGTAATTAAAATTAAAAATAAGATATATTTGAGGACCTACTTTGACAATGGAATATGCTCAAACAGTCCAGTTGTAGGAATTGTTCCGCACAAATCATTGTTGGAGACATCCCTGAAGAGAGAGAGAGAGAATGTTATGATTGTTTACTTGTTTTAAAGCACCTTGGACCATTTTCCATCAAAGAATTGTGTCAAAATATAAAAACAGTTCAACTTACACTACTTTAAGGCTTGAAATAGCAGCAAGCTCCCTAGGGATTGGGCCAGTCAATCTGTTGTCATTAAGCCGTCTGCAAAGAAGTTGATGATAAGAGAAACGCAATTTGCTGAATTTTGTATGGCACAAAACCATTTTTTATTGGATCCAAAGAAGAGTAGCCAGTAGGTATTAGATCATTGAGTCACCACCAAATAATTTAGTATAGTGTCAATGGTTATTGCAGTTGGTTATTTCATTATCTACTATATGTTCAAGATGAGTCATGAATAAATTTAAGCAGACTTACAAAAAGACAAGGCTTTTTAACTTCCCCAAAGAAGGAGGAATTGTCCCTGATATGTTGTTGTTATACAAGTCCAAGCTAATGAGACTCTTGAGGCTTCCGAGCTCCGGAGGAATAGTTCCTTGAATGTTGTTTTTGTACAGCTCACTGCAGCAACAATAAGCATATAGGTTGTAGTCAATAAACAATGATAATTATAAACCACTGTAATGCACGACAGTATCAAATATTTGGAGTCTATCAATACACAATGATCAACCATGGATCAGAATCAACAGAAAACATACAGATACTGTAGATGCTCTAATTTCCCAAGTTCAGGTACCAAATGTCCAGATAGGTTCGAGTTACCAAGATCCCTGAAGAAAGCATCATAAATATGTTAGCATAAACTCAGAGGAAGAAAAGCCAGACTGCTTTCAATCAATTCAGTAATTTGGACTACTCTATCAACATCAAGTGGTGAATTGATAGCAAAATTAATCATTCTCAGGGACACTCTAGCTCTAGTCATTAACATATCTAGATATCGATTAAGTCCATAACTAACGAGATATTGTTGGAAAGCGAACACCTGTTGAAACTGTATAATATGCAGAAACTGAAAAGGGGTATCACAAAGAACTACCAACACCAGGTCAATAAACATGACAAATTAGAGACCTCTACAGACTTTAATCACAAACAGTCAGACAATCCCTCAGTTATCTGATCTGAAGTAATAATCCAAATTAAGGATATCCACAAATTGACCACAAACATCTATTTGTAGAAGCGGGTGAAGAAATTCAACCCAACCATACTTTCATTCAACCCCAACAAAATCGAAAGATAGAGAAAATAGAAGCTATGCACAGCATAGGTAGTCAAGATAGTAGCAGTACATATGATGTCCTTTTCTCCCTCTTCATGGAGCCTCACCCTTGAGCCGATCCATGATAACAACGTGATTTTGAGGTCAAATAACAATGACAAAGCTCAACAAGAATAGAACAACGCCAATAAGCTTGAGCTTACATATCTTAGAGACGGAAAAGCAGGCACTAAAATCACAAAAAGCAAGTAACTAACACAAGTATTGCAAAAGGAAGATCCTCTAATCCAGATAAGGTAGGCTGTGGGTTGACCCCATTAAAAATAGCAAGCAAATATCTAATCCTTCCCCTTGGAAAACAAGAATGAACATGAAAAGGGTGAGGTTATCACCACACAAGAACAACAACCGACGAACGCAAGAAAACACAGCCAAAAAAAGAAGAAAAGGATGAGGGAATACACTCGGGTGACTCGGTTATCCTGGTTGCAGGTGACATGGAACCAAGTGCAGGGGTTAACAAGGGTGGGATCCCAGCTCTGGAGGACGTTATCGGGATCGGACAAGCTACGCCTGAGGGTGTAAAGTGCGTCTCCTTCGGAATTGGCAGAAACGAGCTGAGCTACGGTTAGGGTTAGCGAAACACAGAAAAAGGCCCAAAGGGAGGTCAAGCTTGGTGCTTCCATGGCTGAAGCTTGTCTGATTTGCGATTGCTCCAGGCAGAAGCCGGACACCACCACCTTCTAGGGTTGGCTTTGCCCCTTCTTATTCGCTAACGAATGCTGCAAAAGCTGTGTGGGTACTGCGTAGGCTTTAGAGGGAAATGGAGAGTCAAAAAGAATCTAATCTAACAAGTAATAACACGGCAGTAAAGCATGGAGGCTTTTTCGTGTTAATCACTTTATATATCTTTCTTTCTTTTTTTTGGCCCACAATCACTTTATATATCCATTCTCATAATTTGAGTGTTCTTCTTAAACATGCTACGGAGTTGATATGTAATGACTAGTAAGTTTGACCTCAAATGCGTCCTTTTTAATCTTTAAATAATATTTACTCCCATGCTTTTCTATAAATATCTCCTTTTATTTTTATCTTTTGCCATCCTTTTCAATAATGCCAGTGTGATAGAAGAGATTTTAGAGAATTGGAAGTGAAAATAGAAGTGGAATTGGAAATGAAAGTGAAGATGGAAGTGGGGTTTAAAAGTATGTTTGGTATGATAGTGGAAGTGGGATATAATCATGGTATTTAAAACCGGACCGGACCGGCCGGTTTGGACCGGAAACCGGTGAACCGGTGACTGGTCCGGTCCGGTTTGGGGTAAAAAACCGGGAGAAGGTGACCCGGCCGAACCGGGTTGACCCGGTAAAAACGGGGGTGACCCGGCAGGGTCACGATTGCCCCAGGTTGAATTTTTTATTTTTTTTTATTTTTTTCCATCTTCAAAACGACGCCGTTTTGCTTTTTTTTTTTTTTTTTTTAATACTTCCCTCAAATTCGATTTCTCATTTCTTCCTTCCTTCCCGCGGACGCTTCCTCTCGTCTCTGACAGTCTCCCTCTCTGTTTTTTGTTTTCCCTTTTTCAAACCTCCACCTCCGTCTCCCTCCCTCTCGACTGTCCAGTTTCCGTCACCATTGGCCATAATCTGCAATCGACCTTCCTTTTCCCCTTCCTTCTTGTGGTAGCAACCGGAAAGCTTTAACCTTTACCGGTGAAATGCCCTGTTTGTCGTGACGCTAGCACCACTCTGGGTTTCTGTTTTTTGTTCACCGCAGAGACAAGTTCGGCGGCTGTGACTAGTCAGGTGTCTCTATTTTCGCCGTGACGCCGTCGCCGTGGGTGCTGCCCTCTCTGGGTCGTCGTGGGCGCTGATGACCCTGTGACGCTGTCACACCGTCCGTCGCTCAGGTTGCATTTGTCCGTCGCTCAGGTTTGCTCTTTTCGTTGAAAGGTTGCATTTGTGACTCTATGATCAATTTCTCATTGTGGCTCTTTTCCTAAAAAGTCTCATTGTGGCTGTGATCCTTGAAACTTGAAACTTGAAAGCTTGCGCCTGTGGTCTGTGACTCTGTCAATGATCGAAAATGTGTAGTTGTGCCTTGAAAATATATTCATTGCGGCTGTGATTATGTGGTCTGTGACTTTTGCTGAGAATAATCATTTTCGCTTGCTTTTCGCCTGTGCTCTGTGACTCTGTCTGTGATCAAGTTGCTTGCTTTTGTCTGTGATGGAGTATAATCATTCTCTTGTTAGTTAAGCATTGGGAAAAACCTTTAATTTCCATTTCCTTTCCTTTGTTTTGTTTTTGAATGGAAATTTTTGAATGCAAAACCTTTAACACCTACTTGTGCACTCACAAAAGGATCGATCATCAAAAAGATTACAACTTTGCACTCCCAACTTGTTTTTCTGAGATCATTACATTATATATATATAACCAAGGGACGTTTGAGAGGGACTCTCAGTTCTGAGTTCTGAGACACTGAGACCATTATATTACAACTTGGCAGTGTGCTTGTTAATTAGCTTGGTTTGATTATATATTATATATATATATCACTGAGCTTTTGCACAGAAGACAATTCAATGAGGGTGACCTGCAAGTTTTTAATATCATTGACAGTGTGCTTGTTAATTAGCTTGGTTTAGATTGATGATGAAGTTTCTGGTAAATTCTGAGTTCATTTGCTTTGCCTTCATTATTTTCTTGTAGCTATTTATTTGTGCTCTGTTCTGAGAATTCTGGTTATGGATAATACAAATGCTGAGATTCCAACATCCACTCCTAATGAGAATGCAACCACTAATGCTGCTGGTGCTAACTAATGCTGAGTTTTCCTCTTCGGTTCATGGATCTGGAAAAACTGACCCAGCATGGGCATATTTTGCCCTTAAAAAAGAAGGGAAAGTAAATGTCTATACGTGTCTTTTTTGTACATCAAGTTAGAGAGGAGGCGGAATAAATAGGATGAAGCAACACCTTACTGGTGTTACTGGTCAAGTTGCTTCTTGCAAAAAGGTTCCTTTTGATGTACGTAATAGGATGCAAGAATCTTTAAAAGAAGGTGCAAAGAAAAAAACCTGTAAGAATGTTCATGAGGACATCATTGAAGATATAGAAAGCAACAATGATCCAATTGCTTCAACTCCAATTACGACAGTCCCTGAGAGTAGTGCCAACAAGAGGAGAGTTCCTGGGAGTGTTGAGAATTATTTTCCTCCTAGGACAACCCCTGGTTCACAACCAAGCATAAAAAGTGTGTTGTCAAGTAAAGAAGCTCAATACAAAGCCAAGATGGCTATCGCTGAATGGGCTATTGCTAATTGTGTTCCATTTAATACTTTTGATTGCCCTTTATTCCAGAAAGCTCTTGACGTTGTTGCATCGATTGGGCCTGGATTTAAAGGCCCTAATGCTTATGATTTTAGAGTTAACTTGTTGAGAGATTGGAAAAAAGAGTGTCAACTACTTATTGAGAGTTATCGAGCTAAATGGAGTGAAAGGGGTTGTACACTCATGGCAGATGGTTGGACTGATGTTAGCAACCGAACTTT
Organism: Inga leiocalycina; assembly: GCA_963242795.1. Classification (NCBI taxonomy): domain Eukaryota; kingdom Viridiplantae; phylum Streptophyta; class Magnoliopsida; order Fabales; family Fabaceae; genus Inga; species Inga leiocalycina. The sequence goes on from OY725325.1 coordinate 73,309,224, forward strand.
GATAAATTTTTTAGTCTATTCAACACATGGCATGGTGTTTGTAAAATCAGTGGATGCTTCAGATTTAGTCAAGGATGCCAAAACTTTATTCTTGTTATTTCGTGAAGTGATTGAGTGGGTTGGTCCTAAGAATATTATTCACGTGGTGACTGACAATGCATCCAACTATGTAGCATGTGGCAAGTTGATCAAGCAAAGTTATAAAGCAATTTATTGGTCACCGTGTGCTGCCCACTGTCTAAATCTTGTGTTGAAAGATATTGCAAGCATGCCTCATGTGTCTGATCTTGCGACAAAGGCATCTAAGATAACCATATTTGCTTATAATCATATGGTATTCTTATCATGGCTAAGAAAAAGAGATGGTTGGAAAGAAATTGTGCGTCCAGGAGCAACAAGGTTTGCTACTACTTTCATTACTTTGCATAGCATTTATATGCATAAGCATGACTTGCAAGCTTTGGTTGTTGACAAGCATTTTGTTGAGCACAAATTAGCAAGAAGTGAAGCTGGGAAATTGTTTAGTGCTATTATTTTGGATAGTCGATTTTGGATTGATTGCTTCCAAGTTGTGAAGATCGTGTCTCCTCTCATAAAATTATTGAGAATTGTTGATTCTGATGAAAAGCCTTCTTTGCCTTATATTTATGAAGGTATGCAAAGGGCCAAAGGGGCAATCAATGAGATGTTTGCTAAAAGTAAAGAACAATATAAGCCGTACACAGATATTATTCAGGCTCGATGGGATAAGCATTTGAAGGGCCACCTTCATGCATCCGCATATTTGTTAAACCCTGCATTCTTGTATAGCCCTACATTTGTTCAGAAACATAGGGTAGTGCAAGGTCTGATTGATGTGTTTGAGTCATACTCTGGTCCAAGTCATGACTATCTTACGACGATGCAGCAACTTGTTGTTTATCGCGATCGTAAAGATTCATTTAATAAAATGTCATGTGAAAAAGCAGCCCAGAAACTAGACCCATGTAAGTAACAAAGTATACACATTTAATTTTAAGTGCACTTGTAATTATTATAACATGTAATTAACATTCAACTAAATATTGCAGGTGAGTGGTGGACATTTTATGGGGGTTCGGTTCCAGAATTGCAAAAGATTGCCGTGCGCATCCTTAGCCAAACTGCTTCATCTTCTGGGTGTGAGAGAAATTGGAGTTTATTTGAGCGTATCCACACCAAAAGAAGAAACAGATTGCAACATGAAAGACTAAATGATTTGGTTTATACGAATTATAATCTACGATTAAAGAATAGGTAAGAAATAGTTAATAACTTAATATAGGAGTTCTAACATAAGAAATACTTTTGCAAATTATATTTGATATTCTTTGTTATTGTAGGAGTACATTCAAGAAGAAGAAGACTGATTATGATCCAGTTGACTTTGAATCAATTGACAAAGTCGACTTTTGGGTGGTAGAAGAAGACACAACTCCTGACTTTGATGATACAGATATAACAAATCTTGAAAGTGCTGCTACTGCTGCTAGTAATGAAGAAATTGAACAAACTTCAACTTTTGCTGAGGGTTCTGAAGGTTTGTATCTCCTATTATGATTTATGATTATATTTTTGTATAAGTAAATACTTACTTATTCATTATTACTTGTATAGGTGGTGAAGACATGGATATTCCTGAGCCTCCGTCATTGAATGATGATCATGTTACTATTACTAGTGTTTTTGGTTTTCCTCGTGCAGCTTCTCCTCTTAATCCTTTAGATTTGAATATAGTCCAACACAACTTTGAGGGCATTGATTAATTGTTTTGGTGCCTATGGATTTGAATGACTATGTTATTAGACTTTGTTTTGGTTTTTGTTTTACAAATAGGATTGGGGGATGCTCTTTGTTTTGTTTTTGGATTTGCAAAGAGCTTTGAAATATTTAGGCTTAAAAAAATCCTTATGTACTTATTGATACTTATTGATACATTTAAATTATATATATATGTATATTTTTTATTGACCCCGAGTTGACCCCGGTCTGAACCACTAACCCTTGACCCAGTGCCTTGACCGGTTCAGTGTCCGGTCTGGTTTTCAGTACCTTGGATATAATTTTTAATAAAAACATGTATTTGTAATATGAAATTACCAAAATACCCTCCAACAAAAAAAAAACTCTTCCACCCAGAGACCATAGTCACCATCGACGACCCACGTTTCACCAGAAACTGACCATCGCCAACAGTAAATCATCAACCAGAAAACATCCATCCATGCTCAAATCATCAATCTAAATAATATATAAATCAAACCCAAACTCAAATATCAACCATCAACACATTCAAAAATCAGAGAAAAATCACAATCGAAGGGAAAAAATTCAAAATCGAAACCGTCGTTTCATTGTTGAACAAGAACCAGATTTCTTGCTCTTTGATGAACAAGAAAAAAAATTGCCAGATTCACAATCGAAGGAATAAAAATTCGCAGATTTGCAATCGAAGGAAAAAAATTGCCAGATTCGCAATCAAAGGAAAACAAATTGCAAGATTTGCAACCGACGGCTCTTGCTCCTTGATGAACAAGAACCAGAGAGAAATCAAAATCGAAGAAAAAATAATTGAAAGGAAGATGGAACTTCTCGTTGTTGCATGGTGGTCATATTAGATTTGGGAAGATGGAGGTTCAAATGCAATCAGCGTTGCTGTCGTCTTGGTTGTTGATGTGCCGTCGTCGTCACTGTTGATGCGCCGTTGCCACGCGCTGTTGTTGCGACGTCGTCCTTACCCCCTTTGCCATCCTTGCCACCACCAGTTGCCAGGAGACAAATGTAGACGACGAAGAGGGAGGGAGCGGCTGAGGTTCAAGAAGACAATATGAGGGAGATAGAGGCCGGCGGCGGCGGCAATGAAGATCAACAACAATGAAGGATGTAGAAAGTGGGAGGGCAGGTGGGGAATTTGGACGGTGGAAGTGGCGGTGGAAGTCACTTCTCAGGGGTGAGTGTTGGAAGTGAATTCCGTCGATTTTGGTGGAAGTCACTTCCACTAAAAAGCCACTTTCATTGCACCAAATGGACAAACTGGTGTAACTCACTTCCACTTCCACTTTTTTCTCTTGATTTCTATGCTATCAAACGGGCCCTAAATATCTCAACATTGATATCAACCAGCCCTATAAAATTTTGTTGCCCCTATGAATGTTATTAAAGCCTTTAAAATCCCATGGTGGGCTTGAATAGTAAAATTTAAATATAAAAAATGATAACAATTTGATTTAAATATATTTAAAATTTAAATAATTAAAATTAAATCCATCAATATTCAGTATTTATCATACTCAATAAATAAATATTTATAAATTTTATATATAAAATTAAATTTGATCAAATAAAAAAAGTTAGTATGAGTTTAATGGTAAGTTAACAAGACTTTATAAGTTTACAACGTGAAAACAGTAAACTTGATGGATGAACTTATGAGTTTGACCTAATTTACTGTTAGCATGAGTTTAAGAGTGACTTTCTACGATATTGTAAAGTAAAAATATAAAAATGATAAATTTAGAGAGTTAACTTACGAGCTTGACAATGTATGTTACAACTTTTAGATACTATTATTATATTAATAATTGATTGATTTTTCATATATTTTCTCTCTTTGTTTAGATTTAGTTTTCTTTTTTGGCAAACGGCGGATTGGATTCATTGAATTGGTCTGGCTGTTCCCACTAACTCCTACTGCTGATTAAATATTCTGTGGATTTGGTAACATTTTGTGTTGACCACTAATCTGCATATTAAAATGATATCTCCATTTTGGAAAAAGGAAAACGGAAAAAAAAAAGAGATCTCATTATTTTATTACAAGTGAGGATAATAGTAAAGGATACTCTCAATCAGAAGGCTAATTAAAAATATCTTTTTGTTAATATTGGGATAAAAAAGCACTAGTTTGTTGTTGTTAATATGATTAATTCATTATTAAATTACCATAGACTAAATAAGTAAAAAAGGCTGGGTCATGGCTTATGTGTGAGAACAAAGCAGTTCATCCACAATTCACTTGCTTCGAAATATAAAATTATTAATATTAATTGGAACAATGAGGGGTTTGGTATGGGGCCGGTAAAAGAAAGGAGACGCATCCTCTTTGAAAAATGGGTTTGGTATGCAACACTTTTGAGCAAATAACCCTTTTTGTTTGCTGAAATATACGGTGGAAAATAGCATCCCCATTTAGGCCAGTAAAATATTTTTGCTCCTACCACATCAATAATGGTACTCTCTCATGTTTTTATAATTGGGTGGAGCAGTTGAGTGCACTAGTGTGATAGTGTCCACTAAATATTTTGGTCTTAATTTGACCATTGAGTGATGTCCTCAACCATCAAACTTGATCCTCCTTCTCATCATTTTTATTTCACAGAGCACAGCGGGATGGATGGTGTGTTGAGCAGGGAATCTAATGAAGCTGCAGATTCCTTAGCAAAGAGGGCTTTGTTGGAGCCATTAGTGGCAGTGTTGAGTCATGATGTAGTTGCTTGCTTTGTATTTGTATGCCCAACCTACCATTGCTCATTTCTCACTTGTGCCTAATTTTCGGGATGCCATTTCAACTAAAATTTAAAATTTACTGTCAAATTCCTTCATCTAATTATGTTAGTCAAGGAAGATATTTTTGATTTTTCATTTTAAAAAATTGGTAGTAAGAAGTGCTTACTTAACTGGCAAAAAACAAAAAAAAAAGTAGTGTTTACGTCAAAAAATAATTCTGTATTTGCATCTCTTATTAGTTGATTGCTTTTTAAAAAATAGGAAAATGATAGAAAAATGCTTACAAAATTGATAAAAGATAAATAAATATGTTCAATTTCAATAAATTTAAAGCTATTTGATTTAAAATTTTGAAATGTGGCAAATTTTGAGAAATTATTTAACTACATTTGGTTTTTTTTACTAATACAAAATTCTCAACCCCCTGCCGACTGAGAGAGCTCCAGCGCCGACGATCGGTCCCTGGAGTTCAGATGCCGGCGACCGGTCCCTAGAGCTTTGGTGGTTTCATATATTTTTTTTAAATTTCTGAAACAAAAGTGGTCAATATAGATACTTGAGTTATTAATATAGATGCTAAAGTCATAAAAATGGTCGATTAGTCGACCGAAGCTCCAATAGTTTAATATATTAACAACTCAAGTATTTATATTGACGGCTTTTGTTTGAGAATTTTTAAAAAAATATATGAAACTGTTGGAGCTCTGGTTGACCCAATTTACGACTTCAGTATCTATATTAACAACTCAAGTATCTATATCGACACTTGAGAAATTCAAAAAACCATGAGACAGCTGGAGCTCCGGTTGACCTTATTTACGACTTCAGTATCTATATTAACAACTCAAGTATCTATATTGACGACTTTTACTTAAGAAATTCAAAATAATATGAGATTGCCAAAGGTCTAATTGGCCCTATTTATGATTTTAGTATCCATATTAACAACTCAAGTATCTATATTTATAACTTTTACTTGTTAAATTCAAAGAAATATATGAGAACGTCGAAGCTCTGGTGAATGGTCACCAGAGCTTCGGCAGCCAGTTGCTTGCAAAGTCACCGAAGCTCTAGCGATGGCCTTTGCCACTGGTCACCTGCGACTGACAAAGGGTTAAGGATTTTTTATTAAAATAAATTAAGGATAGTTTGATAATTTCCTAAATTTTATAACATTTCAAAATTTCAAATTAGTTCTTTTAGTATTATTAAGATTTAGCATATTTATTTATATGTTACCCATTTTAACAGTGTTTTTTGGTTATTTTCCTAAAAAATATTGGTTACAAAATTGAAAATTAGCCAGGGGAGAGAGATCGTGTCAGAGAGTCCAGCAAGGAACCGAAGCTTCGTTGCCCCAGTGAATGCGGGGCCCGCCAAAATCGAACGAGCTCCATCTTTCTTGTTTCCCCAATTTACCATCATCCCAAGTCCGATCAATAGTTTCATTCGGCGTTAATGCTAGAGGTGTTTAAAGTGTCCTGGTTCTGATTGTTCGGTAGGGATAAGCAAAAACCCGGTGGTCTGGTCCAGTCTGATTTGATCCGAGCTGGTTTGGTCTGGTCTAATCCAGTCCAAATAAGCAATATAATGAAATCGGACTAGACTGGACCAGACTAACTGGTCGGGTTGGATCGGGTTCCAGACCAGGGGACCAAACCACCTAGACTGGTCCAGTCTGGTCCAGTTCAATTTCTTAAAAAATATTTTTATAATTTATAATTTATATTTTATTTTTATTTAATATTGTTAGAGTTTTTTTAAGGATTTATAATCAAGTTTTATTTCTTATGATGATTTTTATATGATTATAGGTATTTTTATTATCTTAATTATATTTATCATGTTTAAATATTTTTTCTCAACATATTTTTTTTTATTGTTGTTGAATGTTATTGGATATTCTTATATATTTATAATGTTTTAATTTTTGGTGACATATTTTATATTATTATAGGTATTTTTGTAGTCTTAATTATGTTTAATATGTTTAAATTTTGCCTTCCAAAGACAAAAAAATAAAAAATAAAAAATAAAAAATATTAAATTTAGGTCATGGATTACCAGGACCAGTCCAGGTAGTCCAACAGACCCGGTCTGGTCCAACCCGACCTCGGGTTGGTGCTGTACCAGACTAGACCACGGACTGCTTTGTGCAACCCGAGATCTTCTCAAGACCAGACCTCGGGTTGATGTCAAACCCAATCCAGTCCAGTCCATGCTCATCCCTATTGCTCGGTTTCGGTCTCGGGCGTTTTGATCCCGGAAATTTCCAATCCCGACTGAGAACGGGATCAGGAAAACCGGGACTGGGATCTATGGGACCCAGGACCGGGACCGGAACCGGAACCGGTCACGCACCTTGTAATCTCGGTCCCGGTTTTTTTATTTTTTATTTTAAAAACTAAGTTATTATTTTATTTTTGTATTTTTTATCCCATAATTTAAGTTATCATTTAATAAAATGTGTATCACATATTTAGTTGGAGTTAAACTGTATATATCGTGATACTAATATTACTATATAATGTATAAAAATAATAACAAAAATGATGAAGGTGATCATAATAATAATAATAAAATGTTATTCTTCAATTCTAAATCAATTTCTGTGATTATTATGATTTTATTAGGTGTTAAATAATTACTTTAAACATTAGATTCTAGAAAATTTAAATAATATAATAATATTTTTTAAATTTAATTTTTTTAAAAAAAAAACCGGAATTCTCGGTTTGATCCTGGTCCCAGCCAGAATTAACGGGACCGAAACCAAACCGGGACCAAAACCACCAAAAACCGGGAGTGATGGATCCCGGTCCCCGTCCCGGATTTAAACACTCCCTACCTAATGCACGGCATACACCCGTCATTTTGGGATAGTCTCTGTACAAGACCGTCAAATTAAAAATGAAGCGTCCGGACACGAACTCACCCCGCCCCGCGTGACATGTAACCCACTTTCGCGCGCTGCCCTGCCATTGTTCTATTGGCCAAAACAAACTCTATGACTATGACTAATCTCATCCGTTCATTTCATGATTCATAAATCAACGAACGAAATCTATTACACACACTCTTTGCTGCTTCAAGCATTCAGTACGTTGGGGAGTGTGGCGCAATCAACAGCTGATATCACTCTCATTCTCTACTTAAAGGGGAAGAGAGCGTTCTCTCAAATCATCCTCCCAAACAATTTCTCTCTCCCTGGTTCTAGGGTTTTCCGTTTTCCCTACTCTCATAGTTCTGTTGCATTTGTGGTGAGGATTTCTTGTTTTTTTTTTCCCTTTTTGCTTGGTGCAGAACTTCGTGATCACTCTTTCTATATAGATACATATTCTTTCATATGGGAAAAATGCGGTAGATATATTTGGTTTTTGGTGGTTGTCTTGGGTTATGCATGCGTTTGTTCGGTTTGATCTTCTTTGTTTTACTGTTTACTTGAAGAAACGTTTCTAGTTTGTTCTGAAGCTACATTTTGAGTGACTGAAGCTTTAGCAAGGAAAACCCCTTTGCATGAGCTTCGCTCGTTGCTTTGAGTTACTGTTTGCTTTGTTACGGTGTTTTTCATTGTTCTACTTTTGGGCCTTTTCGTTTCCTTTTTATTTTCCGTCTCCTGAATGTGTGAGGCTCTGTTTGTTGCAATGTGCAATGCTGTTCTGTTTCTGTTTTAGTCTTGTACTGCCTTTGGGTATATCTATTCTCCAGTTGTGTTTTTCCGGCAGAGACGCCTGAAATTTTTTACACAACGTAAATTCTACGATATCTCAGTATCACCTGATGCTGGTTACTGGTTAGCCTACCTATTTCCACTGCATGTGTTTTTAACCAGTTGTGGTTCATTTCTATAAGCTAATCTCCGAAGAGTGAGTTGCTTTATTTCACTAGTTCCTGTATTGGATTTGGCTCTGACTGGTTTGTCCATAGTCTTGCTCTATCTCTTGGAGCCATTGCTTAAACTGTTCCTATTATTTATGGACATCAAAGTGTTTGATCATGAAAACGTGCTAGGCGTCTTTTGGTCACTCTGAATATTTTTATCCCTTCACTTCCTTTCATATTTCCCCAACAGTTGAATTGCTTACGTGGTAGTTTTAACTTCCTCTGCCTTTTTGGAACGTGTTGAGAGAGTTATATGATATCATTTCTATACGCAGGGTATGGATTCATTTGAGCCAGAAGGAAATGGGTCGGAGGGCACGTTGCCGCCGCCACCTCCTGTCCCACCAAATACTGTGCCGGTGATAGCTGATCAAGGACTTCCTCTTGAACCTGTCAAGAAGGTTTCCCGGGTTCCAATTGCCAGACGAGGATTGGGATCCAGAGGAAGTAAATTACCTCTTTTAACTAACCACTTCAAAGTCAATGTTAAGATCAACGATGGCTATTTCTTCCACTACAGTGTATGTTCCTCTTCTCTTCTTGGATTTAATGAGGCATCTGTACTGACCATTTTACTTTTTTTTTCCCTGAGCAGGTATCATTTTCTTACGAAGATGGTCGCCCTGTAGAAGGTAAGGGTGTTGGAAGAAAAATCATTGACAGGGTGCAGGAGACTTATGACTCTGAGTTAGCAGGGAAGGACTTCGCCTATGACGGGGAGAAGAGTTTGTTTACTGTTGGCCCTCTTCCTCGAAACAAGCTTGAATTCAATGTTGTTTTGGAGGATCTCACATATAACAGGTTTAAATACTTTGATCTTTGTTGACTCCATGGGTTGATTTTATGCCTTCATTTTAGCTAAATGAATTGTTGGTTTTCCTTTGTAGGAATAATGGCAATTGCAGCCCTGATGGTCATGGGAGTCCGAACGAGAGCGACAAGAAGAGGATGCGACGCCCAAATCGTTCAAAAACATTTAAAGTGGAGATCAGTTATGCTGCTAAAATCCCTATGCAGGCTATCACTAATGCACTACGAGGTCAGGATTCTGAAAATTTTCAAGAAGCCATCAGAGTGCTTGATATCGTATTAAGGCAACATGCTGCCAAGCAGTAAGTAAATCATGCTCTTTGTGGTGGTGTATTTGTGCATTAAAATGCAAAATAATTGTGCACTGTCTGTTGCAGAGGGTGTTTACTGGTTCGCCAATCTTATTTCCACAATGATCCAAGGAGTTTTACTGGCGTTGGAGGTGGTGTTTTAGGGTGCAGAGGATTCCATTCAAGTTTCAGAACTACACAAAGTGGTTTATCACTTAATATAGGTTAACTATGTTCCAAGTACTGTATCTTTGCAATGTTTGTTATATTTTGCTGATACGCCTTCTTTTTATTTTGTTAAGATGTATCCACTACCATGATCATACAGCCTGGGCCCGTGGTGGACTTTTTAATTGCCAACCAGAATGTGCGAGATCCTTTTTCAGTAGACTGGGCAAAGGTATCCAAAATTTCTGAATATTTCCCACTTGTGCTTCTTTGGTTTTTTAATAGAGGCATTTTGTTTAATCAATTCTGTAAACAGGCCAAAAGGACGCTTAAAAATCTGAGGGTTCGGACTAGCCCGGCCAATCAAGAGTACAAGATAACTGGGCTGAGTGATCTCCCATGCAGAGAGCAGACGTACCTTTTTTTCTCCATTGTAGTTTTAGAGTGTTATCTTGCATGATGAGTTGAGAGTTTTAAGAGTCACGGATTGTGCAGGTTTTCTCTGAAGAGCAAAAGTGGAAAGGATGGCAGTGATGACTCCGAGGAAGTGACTGTTTATGATTATTTTGTTAATCATCGTAAGATAGAGCTCCGTTATTCTGGTGATCTTCCGTGTATCAATGTCGGGAAACCAAAACGTCCTACTTTCTTCCCACTTGAGGTGCATTGAGGGTTTATTTGTCTTGTTAAAAATTCAGTGAAGAGTAACAATTATTCTCAAGTACTGATTGTGTTTTTCTGGTTTGTTTTCTAAGCTCTGCTCTTTGGTGTCCCTACAACGTTACACAAAATCACTGTCTACACTTCAAAGGTCTTCGCTGGTGGAGAAATCTAGGCAGAAGCCTCAAGAGAGGATGAGAGTTTTGTCTGATGTAAGTATAATTGTTAAATTGGATGATAAAATTTTAATTCATGGTTAGATTTGAAGAATCTTTCTCTCGTTGATGCAGGCTTTAAAAAACAACAAATATGATTCTGAACCCATGCTTCATAATTGTGGGGTTTCAATAAACAATAGCTTTACTGAAGTGGAGGGTCGCGTTTTGCAGGCTCCAAGGGTATTTCATTATTTCTTATCTTAGTGCTGTGAAGTTGTTTATTCAGTCTCTTCGTTTTATATATTCTCGTTTGAAAGCTATTTGCCACAAACTGTGCTTCAGGTTTAAAAAAATCATATCAACGTACGAAGTTTTATTGTTCATATCGGCGGCAATTTATTATGTCGTTTCCTGGTTGAAAGAATTTTATAGAACTACGACTTCATTTTGTGATTACCTCATATGTGATTGTATTAATCATTATCCTACTCTTCCTGACAGAGCTCAGGTTGTTTGCTGTTGTGTTATGAAGGCTTGCATGACTGACGTCTTAAATATCCTTGATGAAGCTCGTTTCTTTGATTATATTTTTTTTTGAACCCGTCACTACTCACAACAGAGTAGTTCCTTCGATATTCCCTTAGGGTTAAAAAGTAGCTATTGAAATGATAGTTGGGTGATTCAGTTTTGGTCGGAAATGCTTCTTGTTGCATGCTTGATATAAAATTGGTCACATGATGTTTGCCTTATGGAAATTGGTTCATGAATCTAATTTTAAGTTCACGAAAGGGGCCAGAATGTTATAGATTTATAGAAGGCGGGTAATCATATATTTGGGCAAGTTTATTTATACAACCAGGGGTGCTATTATAGTCTTATTTTGTCCAACCTTTTGAGTTTAGGTAATTTGCATATTGGAGTAGATATATTATATCCTTTATCCTTCCTGGTTGTGGCTCCAAAGTGATTATGATTTTATCTCATTTAGTTGATGTTTGGTGACCGGGAGGAGAACCCAAGAAATGGGAGATGGAACTTGAATAATAAGGTAAGTAAACCTTTTTGTTTCTGAAAAAAAAATGTTTTGATAGTCTATCTGATAAGGAAAAGGGAAACGGAAAAGTATCTTAATGCCAAAGTTATAACAATGTGAGCTATTCTGCAGAAAATAGTGCAGCCATCAAGGATAGAAAAATGGGCTGTGGTGAACTTTTCTACCCGTTGTGATACACGTGGGCTTGTGCGAGATTTGATTAAATGTGGAGGAATGAAAGGAGTTGTGAGTTCCATGGCTGCTTGGTGAAATATTAAACGAAAAGCTTGAATGTATTACTAACGGAATTCTGGTTTTGTATATTCTGGCAGCTCGTAGAAGAACCATTTTGTGTCTTTGAAGAAAAACCTCAGTTTAGACGTGACCCTCCTGTGATAAGAGTGGAGAAAATGTTTGAAGAGATCCAGTCGAAGCTTCCTGGGCCCCCCAAGTTCCTTCTTTGTCTTCTTCCTGAACGGAAAAACTCGGATCTTTATGGTTGGTGATGTTATATGATTGGATATTGTGTTATTGTTATCTGTGTTTATCTGTTCAGTGCTTAATAGATGTAAATAAAATGGATATTCAAGGTCCATGGAAACGGAAGAATCTTTCGGAGTTTGGAGTGGTCACTCAATGCATAGCTCCTACAAGGGTCAATGACCAATATCTAACTAATGTTCTGATGAAGATCAATGCTAAGGTATATTATTGTCCAGTATAGTTCCTGTTATGTTTTTTTTTAATTACCCAATTGCCCATTTAACTTGAAAACTTGCATTTTCTACCCTTTGAATTATTTTATTCTCTTGTAGCTTGGTGGTCTGAATTCAATGCTATCAATTGAACATGCACCGTCAATTCCTGTTGTTTCCAAAGATCCCACCATCATTCTTGGCATGGACGTGTCACATGGATCACCAGGACAGTCTGATATCCCTTCAATTGCAGCGGTAACTAATAGTTGTTCCTAGGTCAATTTATGACTATATTATTTCATAATCGAATATACATACATACATATATAAAAGTTGGGATATAATTATTTAGGATATTCTGTTTTCTGTTTGCCCCCGCTTAATGCTAAATTGCAGGTAGTCAGCTCTAGACAGTGGCCTCTGATATCGAAGTATAGGGCATGTGTCCGTACCCAGTCTCCAAAGGTTGAAATGATCGATAATTTGTTCAAGCCAGTGTCTGAGAAGGAGGATGAAGGCATCATCAGGTCTATATTACGTTTAATCGGGACCCTCCCCCTCTATTTTTAGTTGTCCAAGATGATTGATCTGTACCTTTTATTTTAAAATTCTTTCGGGGGTTTCTTTTGTTCCTTTTTTCTTTTTTGGCCAACACTTTTGGGGTTTTCTTGATGTCCTATAGCGGTAAGTGTTTGATGCAGACTTATGGTAACTAATTTTTTGAACACATTTTGTTTTGCTGGCCTGTCCATCTGTTAAAATAAACTTTCTAGCTGATGGGTTTCCTTAATTGCAGGGAACTTCTGATTGACTTCTATGCAACATCTAAGAGAAAACCACAAAATATAATAATATTCAGGTACATTTTTCTTTCAGAGGACATCTTGTACAAGAATTCTATTTGCATTTCTTATTTAACACTTCTTCCAGTCCTTAATATATGATATATTTTCCTAATTTGATTAGATTAAAAAAGTTAGTTAAGTTAATTAATATGACATGTATTTTCTAAAACACTCTAGTCATATTCCTTAGTTTCCTCATTCCTCGTCCTCCTCCTTGATTATTGTTGAAGGAGCGTCCTAAAGATTAAATTAGGAAAAGATTGACAATTATGAAAACTATGTCTTATATTTAAGACTAAGATCAACTCCCCAAAGCGTCCTAAAGATTAAATTAGGAAAAGATTGACAATTATGAAAACTATGTCTTATATTTAAGACTAAGATCAACTCCCCAAATATGTCTTATAATAAGTATCAGAAGAGTACTATGTATTTTTTTGTGTTCTTGATAATACTGGTAGCATGGTACATCTCCCTGTAAATAACTTGGTTCGGGAAGTAGCTTCTTGGAAGGGGTTTCTTTTCCAGGATCAAGGGATGCATCCCATAATAATGGACACCTTTGTTCTTTTTTATCTACTGTTTATGTTGGAAGCTATGTGTGTATTTGTCCTCTAGCTACCATGTAACATGTTAAATAGTGAGGTTTCACAACAAAAGTACGTGGTGTACTAAAATGCTGGTATGTTTCAGCCTCGCCCTTTACTTATTTTTTAATTTTTTTATTAAAATAAAATTGACGTTTATTCAGTGGTCATCTAAATGGCTGCATTAATTGTCCCTTGCAGTTGCTAGACTATAGTTAAAACAAGAATGACATCAGCTATGTGGGGGTTCATGATTTGGGCATTTTACCAACGCTTATTGAAAGAACTTATCAACCAAATTCGTCTATATTATATAATTAAAATGCTACATCTGTAATAAATCTTTAATGCCTGTAAAATGATTAGCAGGGGGCAATGAGAGAAAATAAAATTTCTCTTTTTATTAATCTTACATGCTTTACTAACCTTTTTATTCCATATACCAAGTATTCATGATGTTTGATTTCATCCATATTAGAAAAGGTCAATCTTATAGATTTAGCTGGCGGTAAATGTAAATTATTTTGATAAAGAAGTAAAAAATTAAAAGAATGTGTTTCTAAATTGTCTTTATATTGATAAATTAATAATTACAAGGCAATTTTTTGAATATACAATAAACATAATTGTTTTCGTAAATTTGATAACTTTTTTTTTTTTTTTAGCGGGGGGAGGGTTGTAAATCAACCTTTAATTAATGTTATATCTTTCTATACAGTTTTAATTTTTAGGACTTCTTAAGCTGCCTGTCTTGATTGCTTCAGTGAATGGCGGATGTTGGCATTTCAGTGTCTTGTATGTTATGATCATTCTTGTTAGTTAACCTATTTAGAAAACTTGCAACCTCTGGTGCTTGAGGCATTTTAATGTTCCGTTAAGGGTTGCTCCTGAGCTTCTATCTTGTATCTTACGTGATTTTTTTTTACTTCTGAAAAACATAGGGATGGGGTTAGCGAATCGCAGTTCAATCAAGTGTTGAACATTGAACTCAATCAAATCATTGAGGTTTTTCAGCTGAACTATGGTTTTTCAATCTAGAATGTTTTGATCTTGGGCTAATCTCTTTAGTTTTGTGCTTTTTAGGCCTGTAAATTTCTTGATGATCAGTGGTGTCCCAAATTTGTGGTGATTGTTGCCCAGAAAAACCACCACACAAAATTTTTCCAGCCTTCATCTCCCGACAATGTTCCCCCAGGTATAATATTTCATACGACATCTTAAATGATCTATTATTTTGCTGTTCATGTTCATTTCACTCTTTATTGGTTTGTGTGGTTTTTCAGGAACCGTTATTGATAATAAAATATGCCATCCACGGAACTATGACTTCTATTTATGTGCACATGCAGGAATGATTGTAAGTATTCAATTCCCCCGTTTTTTAATTTTTCATTTTGATTATTGGTTCATTTGTTTTTAAATTTTGATAAACCACAATGGGAGCTACGGCTCCTCATTATGTTTTAAGGTTCCTAGCACTTGTAAATTTTAGACAAAACAATGCTTCTTTCTCTTCATATATACACGCACATATCTTGTTTTCCTCCATATTTCTTTTTTATTTTTGGGAAATAAATATTGCTTTTGATCAGGTAGATGTTTTCTTGAACTATTGTTAATATTAGCCCGATAGGTCCAACTAAATATTGCTTTTGCTTCAAATCAGACTTACAATTCATGATTCAACTCTACGATTTGTAGTGAGTCATAGAACGAACAATATCAATTGATTCCTAAACTGGCAATTTATATGGGAAAATAACATAACTTTTATGATATGGCATGTTTTGAAGTATTGTCTTTTCCTTTTGTGAAGAAAAAAGCGGATGTTATTTGAACTTCTTTCAAGAATTTGGTGCTCATAGATATTGAGTTAATTTATGACACAAGTTGAAGTATTTCCCAACTATTGGGTCTGATTTATGTTGAATGTCTGTGCAAGTTGTTAAGGTAAACATCATATATGTCATGATTTAAAGTTTCATGTGTTGAAAGTATGCTTTCTGATTCGTGATATTTGAGTTTAAGACGCTGTAGAATTAAATAGACAGTTTTGGAAATTAAGAAACTCCAGGTGACCGGGGTCTGTTGTAAGTCATTTCTTATCTTGGTTTTGGAGTCTGTTATAGGCCACTAATGTATCTTATTCCCCTTTGTCCTTCTCAAGTGAGACGGGAAGACCTGTGTTGAAGTGTTTTTTTTAAATCTCTCCCCTCCACAGACACCTCTGCACCATGCTGTTGGCTTCTAGAATAAAGTTGGTTTTCTTTTTGAGTTTGATTTGATTAGAAGGTTAAAGTGTGGCTTAGGTACAAGGATAAGTGGGTTGCTTTGTTTTTGAAAACTTGCTCCACAGGGAACTACCAGGCCCACGCATTACCATGTTCTGTTAGATGAGATTGGCTTCTCGCCTGATGATCTGGAGGGACTTGTGCATTCGTTATCATATGTGTAAGTACAAGCTTGAATGGTGATTGCCTTCTCATATGATGATTTATTTATGTTAATCTACATCCAAGAGGGTATTATATATTAATAATAGATTATACGTTTTAAACAACAGGTATCAGCGGAGCACCACTGCGATATCTGTCGGTAAATTCTTGTAACTCATGCTATATATATAGAACTAGATGGATATTTGGTTACCTGAATGCTACTGTTCCTTGGTGAGTTTATTAACATCTGTGATCGCAGTTGCTCCAGTATGCTATGCACACTTGGCTGCAACTCAGATGGGACAGATGATCAAATTTGAAGAGAAGTCTGAGACTTGTTCGAGCCATGGTGGGCTGTCATCTGCTGGATCGGTTCCCGTGCCCCAGTTGCCCAAACTGCAGGAGAACGTCCGCAACTCCATGTTCTTTTGCTGATCTCTTTTCAAGACACACACAATGCTGGATTATATAGTTATATAAAACTAGGATCAAAACTTGCTTTCTGGACCCAATTTAAATTAAAGTATGCCGTCTATCGGCATCAACTTTAGCCGTATCTTGCACTCTGCACCTTGTGCATTTTTAACTTACTACTATGATGCTTTCGCTGAATTATCTGCTAGTGAACTGAAATTTTGGTACAAGTTACTACGACCTATGGTTTGGCTTGGATGCCGAGAGGCAATGCAATTATTTTGGGAGGCCTTAAATGACGGAAATAGCCTCATCCTTATTATTGAATTTTCAATTATATTCTTTATCTGTGCTGCTATATCTCTTATAAAGTGATCTAGATTTTGAGTGTCTCTTTTCCGGTAAAAATCTAGATTTTTATCTGACTACAAAGGAAGTGTTACTTTTGGTGAAACATCCGGGTCTGGTTAAGAAGATCAAAAGGTGAAATTGGAACTTTACAGTTGCAATGTATTTTAGGGGAACATAGTAAAATTCTCTTAGGTTACATTGAAGGGTAGTCGGCCGAGAAAAAATGGTTGGAAAGGGGCTTAGCTTCGCCTAATTATTTGCATGCAGTTTCATTTGTTTTTAATTTCTTAATAAAATGGCTAAAACGACCCTCTTCCTCTGCTCATATCCACCCCCATGCCTCGGTTGTTTCCAGCATACTGTCTATAATAGAAGGTAGCAAATTCATGCCTAGTTTGCCTTTCTTTTACACATGAATGAATGGACGCATGTCTTGAATTGCATGCGTATGAAAATCCCAAAGATATATAGAATCTGTTTTAATGAGTAGGGAATTTGTGAGCCTACTAAAAACATTCTCCAATCATATTGCCATCCCCTGTTCGTGGTTTCTTCTACTTCCCACATACAGCATCTCTTTTCAGATTCGGTTTCATATTTTCTGCTTCAACTATAAGTCTTTCTGGTTTAATCTTTTCTCTTTAAAATTCGATTTGCCTCGTAAAGGATCTATAACTTTATTTTTCTTCAATGTTATTGCCCAATCCTGGACTCTATTTCATGACAATATATTTTCAAGAGACTGGATTATTGATAGGAGGAGAAGGAATGTCTTCTGGGAAATATGGAAGTTTGCAACTCACCAGCATTTCGAATCGCTATGTATGACCATCAAAAGGAAAAGTTTAGTCTAGTTAGCCGGAAAGAACTAACAAGAGAATATGAACCCAAATTACAAAAGTAAAGCTCTTTCTCCCCAACAATGGAGCTAGCAGAGAAATTCTATTTATAAAAAATATAGTCAGTGTTGAGCCTTCAGAAACTCACTTAATGTTTTGTTAAAGATTTAAATTTTAAATAGCAGCTGCGGCAGACTGCACATATTCTCTCATTTTTTGCCGGACGAAAATGGCGTTCCGTTACCGGACCCCTAGCCCCGTCGCGTCACGGGAGAATGATGATGGGCGGCATTGAAAATTGCCGAGGCGCGGAGATTGGAGAAAGTGAAGGCAAGGCTTGAAAATTTTTTGGGAAAATTGCGAGCAGGTCCCAAGTAATAGAAATAATCTCAATTAGATTCATTGAAATCATTAAATTACAATGAAATCTTATGAGAAATGGGTAATATAAATTTTAAATGTGAAAAATACAATTTTACCCTTTTAGATCTATTGCTTTTATAATGTTTGACATCTTGCATGTCTAGATTCATATCACATGAACCAGGGGCATGGGTTGGAGTGGTAGGGGCTCCTCCTCCCTTAACCATTGGTCGAGGGTTCGATCCTCGCTATGGGTATGGAAAAATGTTAAATCTCCTGGTCAGCCATTCCACCCATTGAGGTGCCCACAATTTGGCGGTTCGGATTAGTCTGGGGCTGTCGGCCCTGGGATACCGAATGATGAAAATAAAAAAAAAGATTCACATCACATGGCACACCCCTTACATGACACATTGACACCTGGATGCTCTACAGGTTGTTTCTCTATTTTCTTCGCTGTATCTAAATCGTCGAATGATATCTTCACCATGATTTACTTTAATCCAAAGTTTAATTTTTTTCTCATTTGCCAATCAATATAACCATGATTCCTGTTAGTTTAAATTTTAAATTTTTTTCTCAATTATCTTCCATATTTAATATATAAATATGAATTACTTAATTCAGTTACTCAATGTTAATACACTCCTTGCATGAAACCTTGACACTTTGCAGGTGCTTACTCTATTTTTTGTTCGTTATATCTAAATTTCCAAATGATATCTTCATCATGATTTCCATTAATTTAAAGTTTAATTTTTTCTCATTTGCCTATCAATATGACCATGATTCCCATTAGTTTAGATTCTAAAATGTTTCCTCCTTTACCTTCCATATTTTATATATAAGTCTGCATTACTTAATTCAATTACTCAATGTCATGTATAATTTAATGTTATGATATATATAAAATCTTAATTAATTAGCAATCGATATAACCATAAATGCTAATTTTAAATTTAAACTATTCTTATTTTACGTTCTCTGCGTCTTACTCCACATCTTAGTTTATTTCCCATTTTTTCTATATCTATATATCGACCTAAACTACTTTGTTCATGTAGTGGCACATGAAGCAAGCATTCTTTGTCTCTCTAAATACCAACTTGTTGTCTTCGTGGGGAGTGGGATGGCTTCGTGGTGAGTGGAGCGATATATTTTCGGAGGCTTTCTCTTTTGCGTTTGATAACTATCATGATGCTTTATATATATAGCCTTTCCATTTGTGCTGTTATTCTGTCTCTTCTCTCCACAATCGCTTTTTGAGTTAGTCTATCCTTCTGTCACCTATGACTTATACCATGTTTGATGTTGTTCATGCTATCAATCCCACCCCTTGAGAAAATTGGTTTTGCATAAAATTATAATGGTGATTTATATATTGGTCATATGATTGCACTCTTAGGTGGGAGTTCTGATCCTACTATAGCTAGAGGCCTAGAGCAAATTGATGAGATGCCCTCCACAGAAAGCGAAGTCAAGATTCCCAAGAAAGTGAATCTCAGCATGTGCTTGGTATTGGTTTGTCTATGAGCATTTTATAACCTTTGTATTCTTATGTTGCTTGCCTAAGTACAAGTAATCATTTTTAACTTGATAATCTATTATTGCTCACCCGTATCTATTATTGCTCACCCGTTCGAGTTTCTACAGAGAACATAATGCAACCTTCTTCGAGTAAAAGGAGCAGCTAGCCCAACCAATCTTTAGCACAATCACCCTTATCAGATATAACAAATAGTGAGTGTTTACTGTGTGTAGCGTATATATGTATTCTGTTGTGAAATGGTAGATAGAGGCCCATAAAGTTGTTCAATGTTTTGTTTATTGTTGATTATATTTTTTTAAATATATGTTTGGGTGTATACTTTCAAGATTAGCAGACGCAAAAAACAAACAAAAGATGCGTGGGTAGGTTCCAGTAGAATTTGGGGTAATTATTTACGCCTTTTAGTATAATGTGAGGGAGAATGTATTAACATTAAACTAATCCATCAAAGAGGACGAAACAGACGTCAAATATGATTTGCCTATAAATCAAAATGAGATAGCTGCCTTAATTGTTGGAGACATTGGATCAATAGAATAGGGTCAAGATATAATAGTACAATACATAATTGGCTTCCTTAAGCGCATTCATGAGACTCACCCTGACTTCCTCCCACTCTAGTATCTATTATTATTCCCGCATGGTGTTGGTGGCTACGAGGAAAAAAAATCCTCATGTTCGAGAAAGAAGTGTCAACCTAGGGAAAAATACATACGTCTCAATGTGGGAATATTTTGCATACCTTATCCAAGATAGAATGGAGAACTGGTAGTAATACTACATAGAGGAAAACTTTTCCAACAATTTATAGTGAATACTTACATGATGATGGAATCCTAGAGGTTGGCTTACATCCGAAATCATTAGAAACAACTCCGTGTAGAGTTATATAGAGGACAAAAGGATGTTGTTTTACTTGGTGAGACTGAGGCTGTAGCAAGAGGAACAAGGATTTTGCCATCATCATTCACAGGAGGAGCTCGCTACATATTAAATAATTATCAAGACGCCATGGCTATTTGTGGAAGGGCCAGGTACCCTGATCTATTTATCACATTTACCTGCAACCTAGGGTGGCCAGAAATTATGAGATATATACAGGATTTTGACACAAAGGTAGAGCACTTGCCACATGTTCTTGATCGGATATTTAAAATGAAACTAGATCTTCTTATGAAAGATATAAAATAAGGGGATCTTTTCGGTCCAGTAAAAGCAAGTAAGTTATTTCCATATGTATTAAATACTCACTATTTGCATAATTAACTTTTACCCAATGCATTTTCTAATATTTTAATTGTGTGCATATAAATTTATATCATATTTATTAACCCAACTATTTCTCTTTGTAGCTTTGTACACAATTGAATTTTAAAAAAGAGGCCTACCCCACACTCATTTTGTTTTTATAGCAACAGACAAGAAGATCATTACTCCTTCTGATGTTGATCAAGTTATTTGTGCTGAGATACCAGATAAGGATGTTGATCCTAAGTTATATCAAGTAGTTAGCGACTTCATGATACATGGTGCATATGGGACTGCAGATCCTAGGTCTCCTTGTATGAGTAAGGGCGCATGCAGTAAACATTATCACAAAGAGTTTAATTTAACCACCATCATTCATAAAGATGGTTACCCATGATACAAGAGACCAAACAATGGAAGATAGATCATAAAGAAAAGGAATTCCATTAGTTAACAAAAGTGTTGTCCCTTACAATCTTACTTGCTGTTAAAATATCGGGCTCACATTAATGTTGAGAGATGTAAAGAAGGTGACTCCATCAAATACTTAATTCAAATATGTGACTAAGGGGCATGATTGGCACTACAACCGATTTTTATTCCCAGTCTTCATCCAATAATAGTGATATGGTGCATGATGAGATCAAGATGTATTGTGATGTTAGGTATTTATCACCATGTGAGGTTGCATGGAGGATTTTGGGGTTTGACATTAACTATAGAACACCAGCAGTTGCAAAACTTTCTTTCCATCTTTCTAGTCAATAATTGATTATGTATGAAGAGCATAAGAACTTAAATAATGTTGTCAATTGTAATATTGGAAAATTGACCCAGTTTAAAGTGTGGATGAAAGAAAACAATGATTTTGAGCCTGCACGGTCATTAACCTATTCAGAGTTTCCTACAAAGTTTAATTATAAAGAAGATTCCCACAGATAGGACTTGAGGAAATCAAATTTTGCTATTGGCTGATTGTATTTTGTTCCTCCAGGGGCAAGTGAAGTCTTTTATTTACACCTTTTGCTTGCATATGTTAAAGTTACAAAATCTTACCGCGACATATAAATAGTAGATGGCGTCCACTATATAACCTTTAGAGATGCTTGCTATATGAAGGGTTTATTAGAAGATGATTAAGAGTACATTAATGCTATATCAGAAGTTAGCCACTGAGCCACACCTGAATACCTTTGCCATCTATTTGGTACATTGGTCTTTTGTAATTGCATGAGTTGTCTTGAAATTGTATGAACTCAAACATGGAAGTTAATGGTAGAAGATATATTATATAGGCTACTGTATTTAACTAATCATTCAGGTACAAGTAATGGCATGATGCATTCATAATTATAGCTTCCTTCTATAAGTTTATATGTTCATCATTATGGTGTTAACTATTTTCCTTCATTGTATAAGACCAGCCTAGATGAAAAAGAATTACATGATCACACATTGTTGGAACTAAAGGAAGCATTGCGTGCAAATGGTAGAAGCCTGTGTGATTTCCCAACCATGCCTTATTCAACCATGCCTACTGGATTATCTCTAGGGAATAAACTCTTGATTGCTAAAATGAATTATAGTTTAGAAACTTTGTCACATGAATTACAATGTCTGCTTCACAGTCTTACTTCAGAGCAAAAAACCATATATGACACCATCATTGACGTGATCAATAAGTCTATCAGGGGAATGTACTTCATTTATGGTTATGGAGGCACTGCGAAAACATATATGTGGCAAACATTATCTACATCACTGTGAGTGAATCACAAGATAGTATTAACTGTTGTATCAAGTGGAATAGCCTTACTTCTTCTTCCTAATGGTAAGACTGATAATATCTCAGTTTGCCATACCTTAGATTATCACAGAAGATTTAGTATGTAATATTAATCAAGGAACCCAATTGGCTGAACTATTATCTCAAACTTCTCTTATCACCTAGGATGAAGCCCCCATGGCAAACAAATTTTGTTTTGAGGCATTGGATAAATCATTTCCTGATATCATAAAATGAACAGACTCACGTGACATATCAAAACCCTTTGGTGGTAAAGTTATTGTGCTTGGAAAGGATTTTGTGTTGGAAATTGTGCTCTAGTGGCCAATCATTATACTTTGAATATTATTATTCAATGAACTATTCCATTTTGTTATCATATTATTTGCATGTTTATTGTGATAACTATCATTAGATAAATCATAATGATTGTCTTAAAGTATGACTTTGAAGAGGTATGAAGATATGAATCAAAGTCCTAGGCACTTGTAAGAGTATAAGGTGCTGGACTGACCCGCTATGAGAAAGCTGCATGGATCAAGTCATAAGCTTGTCTCATGTATAACCACGTCACTATGCCCTATGACTTGAAATCATCATGGATTCCTACATGAGAGTCGTTCAGCTTTGACCTAATCAAAAGTCACCTTTGTCCGAGTGATGATGAAGGCTATGTTCGGGCTTGGTGGTTTTCATGCAGAGGAATGTGAATGGTCAAGATGGAATTTTTCCCTCACATTAGTAGAGAGATATTACTGGGCCCCTCGATAAGTGAGTCTAAGAAATGTATGACCATATTATGATGGAAATGAGTTTCCATTCCTATAGTCAAACCACTCAGGGATCAAAAAGTAATGGTTAGGAACAGGAGGATGATATTCTCCATGCCCCATCCTTGACTGAAATATCGCGTGGCAAAAGGGACGTGATATGGTTGTATGATAGGTTGCATTGGTTTATCGATCCTCATATGAATTGGATAGTCGTAATTTCTTGTTAGAGGCTGCTTACGACTTGTGGATTAGTATAGTTATTAGCCCACTGCCAACTTCATATGGACCTACAGGGTCACATACAAAAATAGCCCAATATGAGCTATAATGTTCAGATTCGTTGAATCTAAGATATATCTAAATTTAATGAATGTAATGGTTAATCTGAGGTCGACGAATATATATATATATATATATATTCAAAAAGAAAATTAATAATGTTATATATACATATATGTATTTTCGAAATACATACATACATAGATATATGTATGTGTGTATATTATATATGATAATATTATTATATTGTGTTAACTTTAAATTTAGCTTTATCTGATAAATTAAATTTAATAACTAACATGATATAGATATAATATCTCAAATTTAATTTATAAATATAAATTAAATATATTTCCATTGGCTCTTTATTCAGATTAAATAAATAGGTTAATTAAAACTTTTGGACAAATTTAATTAAACCATATTTATTTAATTTGGTTATTAAAAGACAATTAAGTGTTAAGTGATATGATATGGATTTCGAAATTAATTAAGATTAATTTTAAAAATCTAATATCCATCATAAAATAGAAAGCCCTAACTAGTTATTTAAAAGGGTAAGCTAGGGTTTTCTACGGTTAATGAAAAAAGCAAGATAGAGAGCTGTGAGAAAAGAAAACTCTAGAGAGAGACATTGGCGATGCTAGTACGCTGTTCATGTTAGATTCCTATTCGTGTGGATACTGGTAGAGGGAGCTGATCCGAGTTATTAGCTCCTTGAGATCTAAAAGAAAGATTGAACACATATGAAAGGTACGCTTCTCTATTACTCGATTTAAACATCGTTGACAAATCCGTAGTAGGGATTGGAAAACTTGTAAATTTTAATTTTCCGCTGTGCCTACCAATCTCAACATTTTGGACAAATACTCCCTGTTATTCCTAGGGGTCGCTATGAGGATACTGTTTTTGCTAGCATCAATGCTTCTTACTTATGGAAGGAATTCAAGATATTTACGCTTACAAAAAACATGAGGCTATCCAGTTGTGCTTCCTCAGCTGATAATGATGCTCTCATTGGATTTGCGAATTGGATCTTATCAATTGGTGATGGCACTATTCCCATGGTGAATGACACTGATGACTTGATTATTATTCCTAATGACTTCCTCTTGATGCCTAATGATGATTCGTTGAAGTGTATTATCCAATCTACACACCTAGAGTTACTACACCATTTGCATAACAAGGAGTACTTTAGTGAGGTTGTCATCCTTACTACTACCTTGTCTGTTGTGGATGAGGTGAATAATCTCATGCTTTAAATGCTCCAATGTGAGGAAATGGTTAACTTAAAGTGTAGATAGTGTTTCTAAACAAGATGTAAATGTCAGTTCAATCATCGACATTCATTCGGTTGAGTTCCTAAATAAAATCACTATGTCAGGTTTTCCAAACCATCAATTCAAACTTAAGGTAGGTGCTCCTATAATGCTCATAAGAAATATTGACAAATCCATGGGACTCTGCAATAGAACTAGGCTTATTGTGATTATGTTGGAGAAACATGTTCTTGGATGTGAAATCTTAGCAAACTCACATTCGAACAAACAAGTTCTAATACCACGTATGCCAATTACTCGATCTGATTCAAGCTATCCCTCCATGCTTTATATACGCCAGTTCCCTGTTGTCCTTTCTTTTGCTATGACTATTAGCAAAAGTCAAGGTCAAAGCTTGCTTAGTGTTGGATTATTCCTACCACATCCAATGTTTACCCATGGTCAACTATATGCAGTTGTTTCACTTGTTAAACAAAAAGAGGGGTTGAAGATTCTAATTTTGGATAGTGATAGACAAGCCACAAACAAGACTTCTAATGTTGTGTATAAAGAAGTTTTTTGTAATATGTAAACCTCATATGGAACTCATATTTACATTTAAGAGTTTTCCTACTTATTATACATTTGAGCATTCACAATGTATCATACTCACTATTCCTGCTCATTATGCAGATTCTGAACTAGTTTAAAACAAAAGTTGCAATGTTAGGCTTAGCTTTAAAAAAAAGCTGGAATGTCTTAGCTAATCAAAAAAACATTACAATCTTCTCCCTCACCATGATGGCGTCTCACAACATCGGAGGCACCGTCTACACAAATCGTCTTCTCCAATCACCGTCTTTTGGGTTGTAGTTGCTGGTCATCGTATTCATCAGTCCCTGCATCAACTGCTCTCATGGTAAGATTTGGAACATTTATTCCTTGGCTCTCACCCATGCTCACTATTTTGATTTTTGGGTGACTGAGATTCTTTGGTCATTCGCTCCTCCACCTTATTCTCTCTCAGTTTTTTGCTCTGGATTCCTTATTAGAGATGTGTCGCTCTACATCCAAGGAAGTGGGTCAATCCAAATATAATCCTCCCCTTCCAATCTCTCTCACTTAGGTAGTTGATTTCTCTTATAGCTCTTATCCCAAATAATCTTGTATTTGACGTCAAAACTTGTTGGGTCTCGTTCTGTTTAATTAAAGGGGATGTTCTCTAATTATTTTATTCAATAATTATTTTGTAGTTCAAACTCAAATTTAAGAGATGTAATTTGAAAGTAATTCTTTCTTATGGGCTGCTATAATGGAACTATTATAGAACATCTAATGTTATTTGGAGAGTTTCATTAGTGTACTGCTTTACTGATCTAGCTTAGGCTATGAATTAAAAACATAATATGTTGTACAGAATCACCATCCATGTTCAAGACATTTACCGCCACTATACCAAAAAATAGAAGACTTTCCTACTTCAATTTGAAAGGGCAATCCATATTATAGCTCATTAATTTTTTGGATACAACCCAAAAGGAAAAGAAGCACTTTGTGCAAATTTTCAATTAGATCATACTAATGTGAGGATATTAATGCTTGCATGGTAAACTATTCTTATAGTCCATTGATCCCTTGTTATCATAGCTTTGTCTTTAGCCTCTATTTGGAATTGATAGAGACTAATGTGTACAAGAACTTTGCTTAGGATTTACAAATGAGAATTTCGCTGCTGCTAAAGAATCAGATGTTAACTAGCATTAACTCCCCCGCGCGTTGCGCGGGGAGCAGTTTTGTAGGTAATTTATTGCGCTACACATTCTAATGCAAACACCACATCATTATATGTAGAGAAAACATAATATGACCCAAAGAAACTAAGTACATTCCAATGCCTACACTCAATAGTTGGATCACACTAATGTATAGGATCATGGCATAGACAACGATGGCAACGTCAATTGCAATATTAAACGCTAAAGCTCATTTCTAAAGATCGTTAGCATTGACATAATGTAATATCCCGATTTGTGATTAGGACTGATAACTCTGATAATCATTGAGATTAGTGTAATTAGGCGCTTTTGAGTTAATGTAATGTGAATCTTGTATGTATACATGTGGTGTATAAGATCAAGGGTTGTGATTCCTTGACCGTGGGTCGGAATCCTGTGCTTTGCGGTTATGTGAGCTTTTGAGGGAGTGCTTATGATGATGACATGTGGCTTAAGTTGGACCATTGGATATGGCACTAGAGGACAAAACCTCACTTTTCTCTCATTTTCTCTCTCCTATTCGGTTGGAGGCATGGGCAAGGGAGGGTGATGTGCTTCATCATCATCATTGCATCTCCTCATCTCTCTTTCCTCCATTTTGGGCGCTGGACAAACAAGTAGAGGAAGAAGAAAAGCTTTGATTTTGGTGAGTTGTGATTATCCTTTGCTCCAATCCTCTTCTCTAACATTGTTCATCTCAATGAGAGCTTTATGGTGATGATTGTAGAGCCTTGAATGGTGTAGATTGGGATTTTGGCCGAAATTTAAAGTTGAGGAATCAAAGTTCTGAATTGAGCAAAGAGAAGAGGTAGGCATTTAGAGCATTTTGATATATTGTCTATGATTTTTTGGCTAAGTTTAGTCAAATCTGGAATTTTGCCCTAAATATGCCTATTTTTGGAGATATGAAGTTCATTGTGATTTATAATTGGAAATGATGTACTATGGAGTTAATTGAGTATTGAATATGATCTGGAATGTTGGAATGAGTTTGGATGAAATTTGGGTAATGTGTATCTTAGAGACCTTAGTGTTTGATTGTGGTCAAATTGAGTTTTGGGGTGTTTTTGGTGTTGCCATTGTGTTCCCTAGTTGGTGCTTAGAGTGTGAGAGCATTGGGAAGAGTTTGGGAACCATTTGGAAGTGATTTTGACCATCTGGCGTTTTCTGGTTTTCTGCACTTTTGGGTCTCTGATACACATCACTCGAGCAGAGGAAGAACGTGCTCGAGTGATGCGCAAGTTTTTCCCTTTGTGCTTCGAGTTGCCTGGGTTTTCTATGAACACTGCTCGAGCACATCGCTTTGTGCTCGAGTGAGGCTGTGCTTCTGGTGCGAGTTGTGCTTGCGGGTTCTCACTCGCGAGTAAGGTGCTCGAGAGTGCCTTCTCACTCGCGGGTGTGAGGTGTGTGCTCGCGGGTGTGCTCGCGGGTGAGAGGGGTGTGCTCGAGGGATCCTGGTCTTGGAGAGCATTGTGTGTGCTCTCGGGTCCTCACTTTCTGAGTTTCTCTCGCGGGTACTCGAGTGAGGCATTTAGCCTTGTGCTCGAGTGAGGATTTGTGCTCGAGTGAGCCAGTTCCTGCAAGTGTCTTTGTGCTCTCGGGTGCTCACTCGCGGTCTCACTCGCACTTGTGCTCGAGTGATGTCCGTACTTGTGCTCGAGTGAGAGCATCTGTGCTCGAGTGAGATGACCAAAAATCTGTGTTTTTGCCTTCGAGTAAGGGGTCTTTTGGGTAGGTTCTTCCAACCCTTTAGGCATATGTTTAGGCCTATTTTAGTCACCTAAAGAGTCCTAAACGATAACCAACTTAGAGTATTGTTGAAATATGATTATGGAAAAGAAATTGATCAAGTGTCCCTAATTTGAATAGGATTTGACATCTGTCGAACGCGTGAGCCCACTGTGCCAAAGATTATCAGGAAAGATTCAGGTAGCGACCTCTCTCTTATACTTTATGTAAATGTATTGTATGTTTGCCTATCATGCATTGTGTGCTGTTGCTGCTTCGAGATGCATTGAGATACGTTGTGGAGCTTTGTGTACTGTGGAGCATTGTGCCTTGTGATGCATTGTGTCTGGAGATGCTTAGTGATACATTGTGTCTGGAGATGCTTAGTGATACATTGTGTCTGGAGATGCTTAGTGATACATTGTGCTTTGAGATGCTTTGTGGTGCTTTGTGCTTTGAGTTGCTGCTACATAGTGTTCACCGCGAAAGCGGGCGTTGTGCATATTGATTACCGCGCGAGCGGGCATAGTGTTTGCAGCGAAAGCTGTCATTGTGATTACCGCGTAAGCGGGCATAGTGCATTGTGATACAGCCGTGAGTGCTGTCGTCTGTGGCGCGAGCTATGGATCATTGTGTTGCGGATGATGTTGGTGAACATGATACATTACATGCTTTGTGTTTATATATCGTATGAGTGAGTTGTTGCTCTGGGATTCTTTAGAATCTCATTCCTCCATATGACTAATCTTTTCAGATAGGGCAAGTGGCTCGAAGGAGAAGCGACCAACCCGGAGTGGTTAGGAGCTCTTAGGGACATTCAGGACTTTGGGATAGTTGGTTATCCTTACTTTGGATTGGGATTGCCAAGTGTACATAGATGTAAATAATTATTTTGATTGTGTAATCCCCTTTATGGGAAAACAACTAAACCCATGATATATATGTAGTAACCCGGGGTTTGCCGGGATTTTGGTTTCCGTACTTTGATATTTATTATGTACTCTGATTTCTCAAGTAGTTATATCCGCACGTGAATGTGAGACCAAGAACATATATATATTTTGAAAAGAATTTGAAATACCCCATCTCTTGGATGTGGGATCATAAGTTGTGATTTTGTTTTATTGGTCTCTATTTCACTTAAATTTCGTAATTCGGATGTAATTACGGTGAGGGGGTTACACATAACATAATGAAATAAACTCCAAGTCTAACAGGATAAAAGAAGAAAATTAAGTACTAACCAAAAGATCAAACTATGGTGCCAACTTTATTGCATGGCATTAACTACTCTCAGTGCTTCCACGTAAATATAACCAAACTGAATCAGTGGTGCAAATTCCTGAACACCTCCTTGTAAACGACATTTGTGGTGGTCCTACTATTACCATCCGGATTAGTAGGGACATATAATTTCAAGCCATCCATGCTTCTAACCCTTGATAATGCAACATATAATTGCCCATGTGTAAATACAGGCTTAGAAAGATATACCCCGACATGACGAAGAGACTGTCCTTGGCTTTTGTTGATAGTCATTGCAAAGCTAACATTAATTGGAAATTGCCTCCTTCGCATATGAAACGGCCATTTACTTTCAGAAGGTTTCATGTCCATCCTGTGAATTAAAACTTTCTGATTTGGCTTAGAACCATTCAATGTAATGGCTTCAATGACATTTTTGCCTAGCTTTGATATGCGTAGCCGAGTACCATTGCATAAGCCTGATCCTTGGTCTATATTCCTTAACAGCATAACAGGAGTTCCCACTTTCAACGTGAGCTTGTGGGGTGGCAAACCAGAGCTGGTTATAGTATTCAAGAATTCAGTTGTGTATAGATTGTCAAAGCTATCACTGTCATCTGTAGATTGACAAACAGAGTCAGAACTGAAAAATTCGTGAGAGTCACCAGGCAACAGAGCACACATATATTCATTGATTTTATTGACAGCCTCTATGGTGGGTGCCAATATTGCTCTATCATTGAAATATTCATTGTTTGAAATGTTGTCCACCAAATTTGTGTAGGTAGCTTGTATAATGGTCTCTATTGGGTTTTCAGAATCTGGTAGCAAGAATTGTTCTGGAATCTCAATATGATACATACCATCATGTGAATCACCTATATTCCCATCACCAACATCTAGAAGCCATTGACTAAACCATTGTAGCTGATTGATGTCGGTATTTGAAGATCCAGTAGTCAACCTCATGTTCTTTGTAAGGTGGAAGATGGTGCAATGATCCCATAAGAATGAAGATGAAATACATGCATTAACAATTGAAGCCCTAGTACCTTTTGGTATCACTGGAAGAATTTGACGGAAGTCACCACCCATAATAATGCATTTCCCACCAAAAGGCAAATCTGAATGCATAATATCTTTGAGAGTACGATCAAACGCTTCTATGCAGTACCGTTGGACCATAGGAGCCTCATCCCATATGATTAACTTTGTGGATACAATTAAGTTTGCAAGCGCTGAGTTTTGTCTAATTGAGCACATTGAAAACTCAGTAATTTGTATTGGAATTGTAAATCGTGAATGAGCTGTTCTACCTGAAGGGAGTAAGGTTGCTGCAATCCCGCTTGATGCAACAGTCAATACAATATCTCCTTTACCACGTAATGTACAAGTCAATGCATTCCACAAGAAAGTTTTCCCTGTACCACCATAGCCATGAACAAAGAAGAACCCTCCTGATGATGAGTGTAATGACATCATAACAGTATCAAATATCTTTTTCTGCTCATCTGTAAGAGAATTGTGCAATGTTGCAGCTTCATATTGAAGGGCAATTCGATCATAGCTCAATTCTTGTAATATGAGATTATTTGTAACATCAACAATTGGTGTTTCTTCTGGAGTTGGCAAGCTTGAATAGTCATTAAGGCTCTTACCATTATTCCTAAGCATAATATCAATCTCTTTCAAGGCAGCTTGTTCTTTGTCATAAGGAGATATTGAAAATTCTGAAAGGAACATGAATAATAAATCAGTATAACTCTACGAAGCATACCTTAAATAAACATATGGGTTAGAAAATTACTTACGTGAATAATTGGGATGATCATGCGGTATATACAGTAAATCCTCAGATAGGAGCTTCGAGCACTTCTTCCATACAGAGTCAGGATGTTGCAAGCAGCTACAAAGAAGCATTGTTACGAAAAGTTTCCTCAATGAAGTACCGGTTGCCCACGTAGATGCTTCTTCAATGGCATTTATATATTCTTTATCATCATCCAATAGACCTAAAGCATCACATGCCTCTTTGAAAGTGTCATATGTGACTCCCTCAACAGTCTTGATGTCATCAAATGATGTTGGTCCTCTTACTTTTGTTAGTAAAATTCGCAAGTAGTACAACTCTCCAGTGCTTGGAGTTGCATTTGCAATCCTACCTACACTAAATCCTTTCTGTCTACGTTTCCATTTTCGCTCATTCCTTTGATAGACATAGTGTTGTGGGAACTCAGCATAGGTAAGGCCAGCTGCAAATGTATCTTCATCATTGATTTTCATCCAAGATAAGAATTGTGATTCACAGACTCTTGGGTTGTCTAATAGCTCTGAAACATCATCAATATTTTTGTAAATTACGTACTGTTGATTTGGAAGGTGGAAACTTAACCTTTCAACTGCCGGATATCTGTGGTGAATGTCAAATCCGAAGATTCGCCATGCAGCTTCACATGCAGATATGTACCTAAAGTTATAATACTGTTGAATCTCATCAACAATTGTCTCACTATTTCCATTCCCACTTTTGTCAAATATCCCAGCTACAACTCTATCATTGCCTTTACTTATGTACTTAAAAAGATACTTGATCGCAGTTGATTGGTTACATTTTTCAACATTGATATGAGCTTGAAACATGGCCAGTAGTAAAGGATTGTAAGGGACAACAAAGCGATTATCTAAAGGTATACCTTTAATTTCAATGAATTTACCA
Organism: Inga leiocalycina; assembly: GCA_963242795.1. Taxonomy (NCBI): domain Eukaryota; kingdom Viridiplantae; phylum Streptophyta; class Magnoliopsida; order Fabales; family Fabaceae; genus Inga; species Inga leiocalycina. Next base: position 73,341,645 of record OY725325.1, read on the forward strand.
TCATCTCTTCTTCGGTAAGTAGGATAACCTTCCTCATCAACAATTGTATTTTGATTGAATTTCTTGGGAAAATGCTTGCTGCACTTGTTGTCATTCATACATGGTGACTTAGGATTGCATCTTCCACAGGGACCATGAATCATGAATTTTTTGACCAAATCATACAGTAGAGGTGATGAAACCTTGTCTGGTATTTCTGCAGTAATAACTTTATCTATGGCTTCAGATGTTAAAATCTTTTCACTCCTTTCAAGGAATAGGAGTATGTGAGCATGTGGCAAACCTCGCTTTTGGAACTCAATGGTGTACACTTCTGAAAAAAACATGTGCAAATCATCAGACATGAGAAATATAGGTTGAGATAATAAGTTGATCATGACAGTAACAAAGGCTACAATTGTTTGTTGGTAATATATATATTTTATATATAGATAAGGAACTGGATATCTTACCTGCCCGTATTGTTCCAAACAATTTCTGCTCTTTTATAACTTTCATGAGTGATTGTAACTTTATCTTGAAGAATCTTGAAAGAATGTCAGGCCTATCTGAAGCATTTATTGAATGGTCTTTACAGTATCTTGCTATTTCAGGCCATACTGGATTACATGTGAAAGTTAAGAAGATATCTGGGTAGCCAGCCCATCGACATATGGCCATAGCATCTTGGTAATTTTGAAGCATATATCTAGCTCCGCCTGTAAATGTAGACGGTAGAATGATCCTTTTTCCAGTTGATGTAGCATTTGTTTCACCTCTGAGAACAGCCTCAGAAAGCCCTTGGTATAAATCAGCCCTCAATTCTTTCTGATGTGTTCTAATCCAAATTAATCGTTGAGCTTCAATCATTGTGTACCCGTCAACTATGAATTGTTGAAGCAATCTAGAGGCATGTAGCAATGTAGATATCTCATTCTCTCTGTTCATTAGCCTGAATGCAAAAAATTCCCTCATGCTTAATCTCTTCTTTTTCTTAGTTGTGTTGAGAGTCTCTTCTCTGTGTTGAATGTCATCCCTATAACCATCTTCACCGTAAGGGAATAAAATTGGATATTGGAGTGGTAAATAGGAAGGAAGTAATTCATGGATCCGTTGTGGGAAGCCTGAATGTTCTTTAACTATTATGTCTCTTACATTGAATTCCATGTCTATGTCACCAAGAATTAATGCAGCTATTTCTGAAGCAGTTGGGGTGTTATAAGTCCTTCCATCATGTTGTCTGGTACTGACCAGGCAGAGTTTTAACTCATTTGATCGCTTGTTCTTTAACATGTCTGAAGCAAAACGATATTGTTTCACGTAAGGATTGACTTCATCCAACATTTCCTTGATATCCGTGACAATGTTTGTATCAATTGTTGACTCCTTCTGATGCTTGCTGGAAGGAGATATGAACCCATGTTAGTATATGCCTTACTGCAAAGATTCAAATGTTGGACAAATTTGAATTAAAAATTACCTGACTGCTTCAATTCGGTTCCTCACCTCATTCTCTGTATTAAAAATGTACAACTGCGAGTAAACGGGACGTGAACCTTCATTAGGCAATAAACTCCCTATGCTATGGTGGTTCTGACCTGATATAACAAAACAATATGGACCACAACCAGTATTCTTGGAATGATCAATCTTGCCTCCCATGGAAGTAAATGAGAACATGTTGTTATACTGTCTTATATTTGCATTGAAGTTTTTTGCCTCCGAGGTGTTCTTTTCAAGGAAGAGTTTTTGCAGTACAGGTGGAGGTGGCTTCATGTATGGCAAGACAACTTTCCCATAGAGGCAACACATATTGAATGAGTTGGGAACCCTTTTCTTGTTATCCTTTTTAGCTCTTTCATTATACCAAAAAGAAGCATGGCAGTATTTGCAGGTATATGTCGGATGACCTTCATCTATATAGGCTGTACAACACCAAGGTGTATAAGATATTTTAAACATTTTTAAAGCATTAGACAGATAAATAGCAGTAGTACTAAACGGATCTGTATTTTAAAATGACTACACATATATATTACTGGAAGAGAAGAAGGGTATTTCTTTAAAGGAAACATTCATTCAATACTGATATTAGTAAGGAAGCAATTATTACAAGGTACAAATTCGTAGGAATTTTTGCTACTTAACCCTATATGTTCAAAAACAAATTAGTATTTTTGCTCCATATTATTTTTGAGTATCCCTTGTAATATTAGAATGTAGTTCGTTTCAAAAGCACGCATTGATGAATTATTACGTTATCAGACAAGAGCAATGAGGTTTAATGTTCTTTTTTAAGTTTTAAGGAACTTAATTGGATGTAACTTATTAAATAGCCTAAAGGATTGAAGGAGTACTTTTCCCTATATTAAAGGAAATCATCGTGTACTAAAAGTAGTAATTTATGACACATTGTAGAAGAATTCTGTTGGACCACAAAATACCTACCTTCAAGCTCAACTCTGTCACCTGCAGCTATGGCGCTGAAATAATTGGCTGGATGATTGTGGTCTGCTATTTCATGATCGGTCTCATCTGTTTTGATTCTACATGTCAGTTCACAATGTACAAGCAAAGTTGAATTTGCTACCGATTAAATCAAATTTGAAAGATGTTAAATTACATGGCTCTTCCTCATCACTTGAGGATAAATCCCCATGGATATCTTCATCATTGTAATCCAAATTAATCTGAATATGTCTATAATGTTTGCCATCAGCTGCAAGTAAAAGCAAAAGAATGTCAACACCATTCAGTGCAAAGATTGTTATAATCTGCATAGTTATTTAACAAATCATCATTTTAAGTCAAGCTATTGCCATTGCATGTCTTCCAAACATGTACCTGTGTAGTTTGGTGCGTTTGGACGGATTATGAGGCTTGGAATAGTTTCTTCAGTATTGCAACTTGGGAGGAACTCTTGTCTATAATGGTCACTCATATTACTAGTCCCTATTCCACAAAATAATATGATATCAATATCAAAATGATTAGAATTACCAACTGTGTAGCTCTATGAATCAATATCTGGATCATCGAAAAAGAGCTACACACCTGGACAGCTGACAAGACTACTGGATTGTGGTATAGTGGAACAGTTTTTAGGACCATTATTGCATCTTTTCTGTGCTGGTCTCTTTTCCCTGTCCTTAGTAGTCAGTTGTCTTTTCAATTTACCACTGTTACGCTTGGAATCATGTTCAGCTGATCGAGAAAAAAAACAGATTAGGGGAATAATGTCAGATCCTGTTATATGTGCATGCATTTGGTCCACATGAGGCAACCATTATTGTAATAGAATTTCACAACCTAAAGCAAAAGTGAAAGGAGTAAAGAGTGAAAAATTCAATAGATAATCATTGCCATGGGATACCTGTTTGTTCTTCTACTAAGTTACTCCTCTGATTAGTAATATTGGTGTAGTGATATATTTCCCTTCTCTGATTAACTGAAAGCAGTTCTAGTTGCTGCCTTGTTTCTGCTAGCATATATACATTGAACCTTCTAGGATTTAAATAGGGCCCTAATATTAGAAGTAAATGTTGAACAAAAGAAAGGGCAGAGGAGTAACTGACCTGAAGTTGTGGAGCGAATACTGGTAAGTGTAGATGAACATGTGGAATTAACAACCTGTTGACGTACTGATTTCTTTATTGGTCTTTCTGGTTCAGCATTACACATTAGGGCCTTTAGTCTTCCACTTCTTCGCTTGAACACTTGGTCTACAGGTTCTTCAAATATCTTTTGTTGTGCACAAAATGTCCCTCCATTTGAGTTTCGGCACACTGATTTTTGATTTGAAATACAACAGAACATGACATTTAACTCAAGAATCCACATGTCCCATCTTTTGGAAATATAATTAAGCTAGAAGATGAAGTTCCTACATTTAGTATTACTTCATACCTGAGGCAGAACCACGTGGAAAACGATTTACCAAGTTCGAAGACACATGTGTTATGTCTTGCAAAATGCCTCTTTTCCTTCCATTTTTTCCTAAGCACGCACTTCTTTCTGGGCTTACCACTGCAGAAGGTTGAGTATGTGTAGCCGAAGATGCAATTTGATTTTGCAAACCAGATGAACTTCCTTCTGGTGACCCAATACATCTAGGTGGAGTTAAATCAGTCATGATGCATCAAAAGGTTTGTGATTAACTGCTTCCTGAGTTAAGGTATACAAAGAAATCACCACAGTAACCATTGACACGTAAAGATTCAAGCTTCTGATGTACAAAAAAAGTAAGAACTCATGGCAGTAATGGAATATACAATTTCATGGTTATTTAGTAATATGATAGGAATGCAAAGTAAATCCATCCAACTAATGAGAATCTTATTACCTCAAATATTGCACTGGAACTCAATGATTGATCTGTAGCCATATATTAAGTTGTAGAAGTTGATACTGTTGAAGTATTATAATTGTCATGGTAATCTCCAGAATTCTAAACTGCTCTCATATAGAATTTCGGTTCTTCAGAGAGGATGGATAATTAGTCTAAGCTGGGAGAAGGAAAGCATAAAACGTGTTTGAAGGGTCTCTTCTCCAAATGTCGATGTTAGTAATCAGCAAGACAATGACAGCACAGTTTGCTGGTCACTACTTTCTGGATCCAGAACTTTGTTTTTTTCCTCAAAATTTGCAGTCACCAAGAGTAGACTCTGTATTCTTTTTTTCCTTCACAGTGAAAGCATCTTTGACTCCCTCAGTGTGTATGTAAGACTGAAAGTGACAATTAACAGTATGTATCCTATAAAACAAAATTAGTCTCTATCACAAATATGAGGACTGAAAAATTCTGCTATTGTCATATAAGAGGAATGTATTAGTTATCATGCCAATTGACACAATCAGTATATGCTGAAACAAACAAAAGTCAGTTGTAAACGTTTCATTTCATGTTGAATTTGAAGAATGTAGTCACTTGGTCTTTTACTCACAATTAAGTTGATCAATGTTTGACTATCTTCTGTCACACTTAATCACTGTTAAGTACTGTTGTTGGACGAGTAATGGAGAAGATAATTGTGTACTTTGTCATAGTTAAACTTAATTTTACTGTAATGCAGACTGTGGTGATTTAAGAAAACGGGTAAGGAAAGGTTTAATGCAATTACTGCAGTACTACACAGACGTCTAAGCTACAGGCAAGCTTAAGTTATCAAGTACCTAAGAGACGATGTATATTGTTTCCATTATATTTCAATGAAGGACGTGTAATCATGAATTTTGACTGATTGTAAGCAAGTCTGTCTAATTATAATCGTATGGGTATAACGAAGTTATCATGGTAATTGCATGATTATAAAGGAGGCTGCAAGCTTAAAATGAACTCTCTATGTTATTTGTGCCATTGAATGGTCACCATGAAATCTGCATACTTATAATAGACAGGTTTTATAGTTTTCTTGCTTCCATGAAGGCTATGGTCGCATATTGGCATGCTCGCTTAAGTTCAATCTATCAGTTCCACTTTGTTACAATTTGTTAAAATATTCATTTCATAGGATTTGAGGGTATTTTGGTGGCTTTGTTTTAACTTTGACCTCATTAGTTAGTATTTGGATCAGTAGCGAGCATGTAGGTTTGTCTTGTTTCAGAAGATGGAATTGTAAATGAAACAGCAATCACCAGTTGAATAAGTAGTACAGAAGCAAACATCAAGGAAACCGCTATCCCTAATAAGCATGGAAGTGAAAGTGCCTGGCAGCCTATGAAACATTAACCATAAACTGAAATGAAGAGAAAGCTTGAGGAAGAATTAAGACGACCATAACTGAGCCTGAAGTCTATGGGATTAATCCCCTAAAATCCTAATGACCAACTAAGGCACACGAAATAAGAGAAAAGCTTAAACATAAGGTTGAGGTGCTGGTTGTCAATGAATGACTTGAACAGCAGCTTGAGATACATAATCTCTTGCGCAGTGGGAGCTACTTCTCTTGCTTAACAGCCTTCAACAAAGGTTCATCACTTGCTAGCTTTATGGTTGTTGATTGGTGTTCCTGGGAGCTTGACTCAGCTATATTAACATTTCTCTTCAAGTAACACCTCCTTTTCCCTTTTGATATGGTTGGAGCAACATTCTTCATTGATTGAGACAATGGATTGTTTACTGAATCAGGACTTCCTTCATTTATTGGGACATATATGGGAGTGACAATGGCAGCAGCATTACTTCCTTCCTCCGAAGTCATCTGGTAAATATTTTACAAATAAATAAGCAAATTAGCTCAGATAAAAGTTGTAACTGTCAAGTGTAGAGGCACATTAAGCACAGGCACACCTCACTGACTTGATTTGCTAGGCTATCTGTTTGAAGGTCGTCCTAAAATTGTATTATTGAAACTGGGTAAGTCAAAGGAACTTAAAAAAATAGCATAATGGACTGAATCATTACCATCGTATGGGTTAACGATAATTCAGTAATATATGTGTGGCTACCTGATTAACTACTCCATTGAAATCATTTTCCAAGTTCTCACATACAGTAAATTGAAGGACAGATATATTGGATCCTGTGTGCTTGGAATTAAAATCATTAAGCTTCAACTTAAGCAGCATAGTCTTCCCCACAACTAAGTCACACTCATGAGGAAAGTCATATTCACGATCATCCTGAAAGGGAAAAAGAGGCGGTGATCTTCAACTGAGTAATTAACACTGACATAAATTGGGTAATATCACTCTTGTAGGTTTATTATTCATGCCTCCTTCAGAATCATCTTCAACTCAGCAACAGATTTGCCCAGCAGTTCAACACCAAGCTTATCCCAGAAAACTACAGAAGCTACTCCAGATTCATCAGCAATCGTATAGTGAACTTTAATCATGCATGTCAGTTATAATATCAACGTCAGGATCATGCCAAAGAGCAGAAAAAACTGACAACATCAAATCATTAACTATACTTCGGTTCAATTGATTCTGGCTTCTTCTTGCACCCAGGACAGATCAATGATTCTCCTTCCTCTCTAAGCTTTGATGAGCACTTCCCACACCCATCATAAACCCATCCATGTCGGGTCTCCAATTTTTGCATTTTACAATTCACGATAAAAGTCTGACCCTGTTGGAGTAAAGAAAAGGAACATATATGTCACAGTTTGAGAACTTGTAATCAATAAAAGCATACATATAAGCTGATATGTTTTGCATACAATCTTTTGATCAGGGATGTGGGATATCAAAATCTTGTTGTTGTTCGATAGTAGGCTTGAATTGGACAGCTGGCTGGACTGGTTTGGCATGAGTTGGCTGATATTGGGGGTTGCAAACGAATCACGGTTGGCACTATCAATGTAAAAAGAGACATATAAACATTAAGTTTATTTGCTGGTATAGCATATCGTTGGACATTAAGCTAATATCATGCATATAGGAGTTGATGTGACCTTTCAATGAGTTCTTTGACCTCTTTGATTGCAGGATTGAAAAGGACTCTAGTAGCACTAAAAGAGCTACAAATTTGCGGCCTACCTGAGAATGGGAGCAAACATATCAATTTCCTATTTGACTTACAGTGAAGCATGACTGAAATCTCATAACTGTAAGCCAGGGTATGATTTGAAGGAATCATCAATTTGAGTCAGAAGCATGTATGCAGTGCTACCTTCATCCGAAAAAGCTATCCTCACAAGATTCAAAACAACCACAACTGGTGTTTCCATATTCTCCAACTGTGACATATATGCATTGGTTGAGCATTCATCAAATAAAACATATTCAATGTCATTGTTCCTGAGCATCCATAAAAGTTTATTGTGAAAACATAGTTTTTCATTATGATGAACTCAGCAAACCAGAAGAAAAACATATAAGTGAAGCTTTAGGAAAATTCCTACTCAATATCAGTGAGAACCATTCTGAGCTTGTTCTTTGTTTCATTGTCTCTACGAAATTCTTCTAGTGACCCAATAGATCTGACAAATGCAATGACATCTGGATAATAACAATAAGTAGTCATAAGACCACTTGGACAACAGCAATAACTTGGAAGGCACAGTTATGTAACAACATCAGATTAGTCAAGCATTTATTTATTCATGATCAAATGTAGTACCAATCAAGTAGTCAGCAAATTTTCGTTCTTGACTCTGGAGTATTTTAGTGATGGGATAAAAGGTGTAAGGATGGAGAGGAACATCTGCAGTTTGGTGCTTGACAAAGGTTTGCTGAGTGAAGTTTATTTTGAAGGGGTGGTTGGTGGCTCTGTACGGACTTGAGTTTTGAGAAACCAAGAAGTTGGCAATGAAGTAAGTGTTTCCTTCGGTCAAGGCTTCTCTAAATCTGGCATGAAGGTTCTTTGGGATCACACTTGCCTGGACTTTAGTACCCTGCAAACAGCAAGAAAAAATGAAAGGTTGATAAGAACAATAGTACAAGAGTTTTAAGTTTGAAAAAATTCGGAACTGACTGGCAACAGTCAAGGAAGTGTATAACAGATTGATTCCAAGCATGAATCATTCCAAAAAACTGACCTCCTGATCAACTAAAATCATGCTAAGGCAGAACAAATCAGATGGTGAATTTTTTTGGTATACATTCCATCTCCTAAAGACTCTAACAACAACACTCCATCTCTCTATTCCATCATGTAACTGTTTAAGCATTAAATGAGGGGCCATGGGTGCAAACACAAGAAATAGATATAGATGAGAACTCAGTGATCTAAGAGAGGATACTCTGGAGATGGACACTTGACTGGCTTAAGAAAGGCTGAAGGACAATTTATAGGCTTCAACGACCTGAAAGCATCACACTTAGGGGCAAGTTCAAAAACTGGTTTGAATCAACAAAATTGATTTTTTGGACTCCTTTACTATATTGGCGCCAGTTTCAAACTTATCTTTTCACATTGGTATATGACAAATGCAGATTTGAGGCATTTTAATTAGTGGCCACAGTATTGGTTCAAATTAAGGATTTTGCTCGCAGGCCAAATTCCATATCATGTGAGAGGAAACTGGTGCTGACAGGCCAGAAAACAGAAGCAAATTTAGGAACCAAAAGCATGAAAAACATTATTAATGGCCTGGACATGAAATCATCTGTCAAGATATGTGCAGGTCCATGCACACTTGGCGGCAAGTTCAAGGACCAAGTTTGGATCAATGAAATTGATTTTTTGAACACTTAAGTTAATTGGCACCAGTTTCAAAGGAATCTTTTCACAGTAGCAGATTTTAGGCATTGAATGAGGGGTCATATTAATGGTTTGAATCAAATTTCGATCTAGGAATAAGTTCAAGCAAACCTGGTCTATTGCAGCTGTACTGTAAGTGATTCAATAAAAAGAAATGGTCAGAATTACATCAAACTGTGGTAAGTAAAACTCAGAACTTGTGCATACCATTCAAATGTTAAGAGAAAAGTGAAGGTGCCTTACATATTATGGCTAACGGGAGTCCAGAGAAGGGAAACTGGTCAAAGAAGGGTAAGATTGCATGTTTTAGGAAATTGATGCAGATAGGCAAAAAAAGATACGCAGCATTAGGAACCAGCCTTATAAAAGACATTATTAATGGCCTGTGGATGCAAGCAGCTGTCAATATATGTGCAGGTCCATGCATACCATAGGTCAAAGCATATTTTCATGATTAACTGAAAACTACTTTATTGTTCACGCAAAAAAGTAACAAACAATGACAGATACGGCACGTAGCAAATGGAAATACAATGACATCACATCCAACCCACGCCAACTGAAAGGGATGTATCAAGGTATTGTTGGTTAACCTGGTTGGAAGTCAATGAAACAACAAAAGGAATTTTTTAAAATCGAATCAATCTTGTTCATTTTCAAAATGAAAATATGTGTTAATGTTTCGGTTATGGCTTTGAGTCAACATGGGCAACAGCTGTGCACAGTCAGCAAACAGTTGTCATAAGAGGACTGATGTATCCTTTGCATGTTTTTGTCACTGAAGGCCAAACCCATGGCATACGCAGATAAAGTAGACTATGGGAACAGTTCCAAATTGGGTGCTGGTTATTAACCATCAGACATGACTTCAAGCCTTGCCATCTGACTTACGGACATTAACCGCTGTGTAATGCATAAAAGTTTATTATGCTTATTAAACAACCTATAGTTGAAGTGATTAAAAATAGCCGTGTCCAATGTAAACACAGAAATTAATCATGAAGTTAAATGCGAGTTACAGGATTAAAATAGGTTCTATATAATGTTTACAGGATGGAACAGGACTTTGCATGTTTGGAGGGAAAGTGGGGTTCGTAGTCTTCATATTACATACGGACCTCTGATTGCCCTTTGACTTCAATTTTTCCAGCACCATAATGTTTTAAGTTCACCTTATGATTTATTACTTCTTGGTTCAAGCAAGTTTCCACATTTGTTTACATCAGGTTTATTGTTGTCCGGGTTATGTTTTATTTAAGTAACTTCCTTCCATTTCAAAGTTTGTATGTTAAGTTTGCTTAAGTTTCTACCACCAAGTTTTTAAACTTGTGTAGTCACAATAGTACACGTTAAGCCACTATGGAGGTTCAAGTTCTTCCCTCTCACTGTTTCATAAAAAAACGAACAACGAAGAACTACATCAGAATCATGTTCTGACTCCAAAAGACTACAACAATGTAGATATTTGATTTATAAGACTTAAAGAGTACATCATCTCACACCCCTCAAACTACAATCATGTAAACTACACTGATTGTGCTGTTCCTCCAGTATTCAGTGCCCTCGCAAGCTACCATGAACTCCAAATCTGAACTCGAAATGTGACAGAACATCATCCAACACCTTCAAATCGATCTCTGCTGAGACCTGCGAAAGCATTACAAAAATCTGAGTGTTGTCTAATACTACATAAGAACAGGCATTACTACAAAAATATGAGTGTTGTCTAATACTACAAAAATATGAGTGTTGTCTAATGACTACCTCATCGTGGAGGAAGAAAGCTTCCATGGAAACAGTCTCCAGGCCAGTGTTTGTTAACGAAACAAAGGAACTACAAAACGCATGAAATATTACACGGTCAAGCTTGAATAAGATGCTACTTTTGAGAACTCCACAGTGCAGGTCCTCCATGGAAGCTCCAATCTCCACACTGCCACTTATGAGAAACTGTGTCTTGCACCGTGTTCCTGGACCTTAAAGTAAAAAAAACCCACCATTAGTAGAAAGTTGGCACAACGTAACACAAGTACAGCATAGTAACCTAACAAACCAAACAGGGGCTCCATTTCAAGCATGGACCAATATGATAACCAACAAACTTGAGCTTTCGTTCCTTGGAACTAACCTAGCATGGACATCTGCGTCAACCTCCAAAATATGTCAGGCGTTCCACCATACATAATATGACATCGACCCGAACGAAGCCAAGCCATCGCGTCAAGGTACATTTGTAACAAACTCCTCATTAGGCCTGTTCGAACAACTTGCAAGGGGAAGAGCTAAACAGAGAGGACGATGGACTCCTTCTATTTAATAGACAGGTAATGCAAGAAATACGGAAGCTTCGATATGAGGACACAAAATGCCAATGGAACAGTATAAAAAGGTGACAACATGGCGGGAAGCTTTGAAATATCAGATACGAAATTCAAATCCTCATAAAGCCGACTGCCCTTAGTCGAATCTGCTAGCTCTGCATGGAGCCCGAGGTTTTTTTTTTTTTGGAAGTAAGCTGTTTTCACCTTATGAACAGTGAATTGAGTCAGGAGCCAAAGAGAGCCGTGTCTGAGCATTCGGCTTGGTAGAGTACAATTAAGAGATATATAGATGTGGAGACATGTATAGTTGATATCTGCATATTAATGTTAGACGAGAAGTTAGCAGTTTTTGGTCTTAAATGATTCTTATAATGGAGTGAGATGGAGTAAAATAGTGCAAGATTAGAGTGACAACTTTTCTTTTCCATATTTTCAAATAGAATCTTTTACTTGTTATTCACTATATGCTGTACAAACTATATTATTCTTCAATTGTTTCCTACTCAAGGGCACACAAATATGGACATGAATTAAATAAGCTGTCTATGAGAAATTTGATTTTAATAAGACTAATCACTATGAAGAGGAAAAATCTTAAGATGAGGAAGAATGTGATCAAGAGGATGAGGACAAAAAGGAATATGGAGAAGATGAATTAGAAGAAGAAAAACACAATGACATGGTTAAAATAATAGAGGAAGAAGTAGAGAAAGAAGCAAAAGAGAAAGAAGAGAAATGATAAGATGGATAAACAAAACTGAAAGAAGAGAGAGAAGAAAAGAGAGACTTACAGGTTGTAATGCCCCGTTTGGTACGGTGAAAGAGTTTTTATGGAAGTGGAAGTGGAAATAGAAGTGGAAATAGAAGTGGAATTGGAAGTGGAGATCAAAAGTTTGTTTGGTATCACCATGGAAGTATAATATAATTTTTAATTAATCTACTAATTTTAAATTTGAAATGACCAATACGCTCTCCTTATAGAAACTCTACCCTCCACCAAGACAACTAAGGCCACCGTAAAACAACCACCATCCTCCACCGATAGCCACCACAAAAAACCCTGGCAGTCATGGAGGGAGAGGATAACAAGAAATCAAACCCCCATAACAAGCAAGAAATTAAACCAGAAATCAAACCACAAATGAAGAACCGAAACCACTGAGGCCATTCTCAATCATCGTTAAACTCTTCCCTTCCACAGCGTCCAAGTGTGCAAATCTTTCCCTTTATCACATTGACCCTTCACCTTCATTCTTCTTCTTTGACCTTCACTCCCAAACCGCCACCGCCAAACCAGATTTCATAGCTTTTATAGAAAAATTAATGCTCATTTCTTGAAATCGAAAACAACAATTAGATTGACAATTAAAGGACAAGTTAAAATTGAAGAAACTTTGGGTGTGAAGGTAAACAAAGAACAAGTACCGTTTTGGTTGGAGAAGGGTGAAAAGACTCGCAGAGGGTAGAAGATGAGTGACGCTAGAGATTGTAGAGAAGACTCGCAGAGGGGAGAGATAAGGACATTGGAGATTGTCAGGGGAAGGACGACTATAGTGATTTCTGGGGGGAGGACGTCGGATATCACCGGAGAGAGGGATACAAGTTTGCCAAAGATCGTTGGGGGATGAGGATGCTGGGGAAGGCTTTCAGAGGTGGGAGAAGATTGGACGGGTATAATGAACGAAAAGGATAAAATTGGAAATATGTTAAATCATTAAGTGTATAATAGTCTAGAAAATATGAGTTCCATGGAAGTGACTCAGTTTTTAGGGGGTTGAGATAGAACCCATTTCCAACCATTTTGATGGAATTGGAGCTTCCACTTTCACTTCCCTCCATCCAATTTCAGACAAACAAACAAGTAATTAAATATCCTAATTCCGCTTCCACTTTCATTTCCACTTCCCTCCTCCTAATTCCCTGGTACCAAATATAGCATAAGAGTGGAAATATGTTGTAACTATGGATAGCCTTCTTAATAACTTAATTGCCAAGCCAATATCCATGACTCTTTTGTACAGTTCATATGTATTGATAATAATATTTTATATTTGTTAATAACAACTTGATTCAGTAACAATAACAGGTGTTATATGATTTTCACAACTACCCAATGTTAGTGGCAAGTTAGCAGTATGGCAGTGATGACAAATCATAGCAAACTAACACTATTTTTTCATATAATAGATGTTGGTATTTTTATCTCGGGTAATTTAGATGTACTTATCATCAGTTGCTCAGTGACTTAGCAACGCATGCACCCTGACTTGTTAGGGCAGGCTTGTTAAAAAAAATGATTTTAACATATCATATATTCTTATCTTAAATATGGTTATATAACACATGTTTATAATATCATCTCATTTAACTTAAATATTGTTATATGATAAATGTTGGTCTTTTTCCAGATAATTTAAATGTACTTGTCATTGATTGCTAGCCATTTTTAATGTCAACCTGCAAACTTGTTACTGACAATAAAAAAATATCTATATTAACAACTGTTGTAGCATGTATTAATTACCAACTAATGTCAATATGCACCACACACTTATTATTGTTAACTAAACTAGCTATATTAACAACTGTGATGTCATGTATTAACAAGTAATGTTAATTTGCACCAAACACTTGTTATTGACAACTAAAATAACTATATTAACAGTTGTTGCGGCATGTGTTAACAACTAATGTCAATGTGCATCATCCACTTGTCATTTATGGTACCATGACTTCTCATTTATGGCAAATTAAGTTGATAATGCATGCCTAGTCACATGTCAAACGATGGTTCTAAAATATGATATAATACATTTTTTATATACTCAATTTACCACATAAATCAGATCAACGAATGGACTTATGAAAAGTTGCTCACATACTTGTCAACGCCGGTTGGCATTTTAATCTTATTTTATTTAAGATTCCTTTCTCTTCCATTTATTCTTGAATTAAGGGGTAAAAATACTTATAAATTTTTTTCAAAAATGTACCTGACACCATAAATTTTTTTTAGGGGCAATAATACCTATGATTCTATGAACTAATCTAATTGAGAGCAAAAATGCCATCTTCATTAAATATTCAAATTACCGTTACGTTTTGATAAATGGGCCCCACATTTTTATTTTTAAATAATTATTTTAATAAAAACTCTCACTAATCACACCTCGTCTCTTCCTCCCACCCTTTTCGGCTCCTTATCTCTCTCCCTCTCCCTCTCCCTCTCATAAGCTCTAATAGAGGATCTGCCTCATCAAGGATTAGACCGGCGAGATCATCTAAATCCACTGACATAGAGTTGCGTAAATTATCTATCATGCATCTTGGAGTAACAACAACAATATCCAGCATTAGATCTCAAGGCCGCCTCTTGTACCTTTATAAACAAACCCCCAATGACCAGGCAACATCTTATATCAATAAATTAAGCAAGCTTCTCTATCATACTTAGAACTCTAGCAACACAAAAAATTAAGTGTTCTCCTTCCACACCTCTAGTATGGCCATTAGTCCCAAACTTCCACACTTAGCATGTTTGGATTAACTTTTGAATCATAACTTTTATGATTTAAGAGGTAAGTGAGAGGAGTTTCGTCTCATCTTACGGAAAAGAACTTCTGAAACCATAGTTTTATTGTTTTCCTTGGATTCCGTCAATGAAACCCCTCTCCCCCCTCTTTTTGCCACTGAAGATAATCCAACAAAAATGGACGAAATTGAACCCCTCAATGAAACCCTCCTTCCCTCTGTCTTCCTCTCAATCAAGATCCCAACAGAAATGAATGGAAAGGAGGTCAGAGTTCATCGAAAGAAGGTCATATTGAGTACCTCATTGCATCTTCCTTTGCTGTTCAATATTTCATCTTTATGCTTATTTCATCGTCTCCCCTTGTTGATTCGATATGTTGTGTGCTACTTGTTCAATCAGCTTTCCCAATAGGTTCTCACCATTGATTACAATGATTTATGGGTTTTGATCTCCAGATTTGTGTTTGATTTATGGTTTCTAGGATTGTTCGATTTATGTTTTTTTAGTTATGTTTTCGATCTGAAATTTGGATTGCTGGAAGAAGGACAAAAAAATCGATTGGGGGTGTTGGGATTTCTCTTTTAGGAAGCACTATTAGCTACCTAAATCTGGAAAACTAAACTCCAAAGATCCTCTTTATTTTTATCAAAGTGATTGTGGCTGAGAAACCTTGTGTCTTTTGTTTAATTTTTCTTGCATGATTTGGTTTTTCTAGTTGCAGATCCAAAAGATGAGTTTTGCCTGACATTCTGTGATTCAGATTGGAGAGGCAAATAATCTTTCCATAAGTGATAGAAGGTTGGAATCAAAAGCACCAATATGATGTCTGAGATATAGCACTGTCTGGTTGTTTTCTCTATCATCGAAAAAAATATCTTCTAACAAGACAGTGAGCAACAATCTGTGCAAAGACAGTTTTTTTTCCTTACAAAATCCATGTTTGATTGGTAGAAGGTAGGTTGAAAACAATCAAATACGCTATTTTCCAAAAAAGAAAATTATTAGATATCGTTGGTACTGATGTAGAGACTTGGTGCTTTTTTGTTGTTTTTTTGTCGTTGGGGAAAAAAATCCTCAACAAGACAATTTGTTTTTAATTTGAGTCAGCGATGTGAACTTGATAGTAATGACATGGCTTAATATCATAGCCACCTCATCATAAATCAGTCAATAAACTGTTAAAACTAACATTGTTAACGGACATGGGTAACATTGTTACATTTTAATATTTTTGGAACAACAACATTGAGATAAAAAAAACTTTTGTGAATGTTTGGGAAACACCAAACCGTAATTTTAGAAGTTATTTTCTGTAAGTTGAAATAAAATTTTTTTCATATACTTATCTCATAAATCATAAAAATTATTCTTAAAAATTAGTCCAAACACACGATGCAATGTGTGGATGGTATATTCTATTCTTATTCTATTTCAGAAGCTATTTAACCCTATGAATAAATAGTAACGTAAAAGATGCGATGTGTGGATGGTATATTCTATTCTCATTCTCAAGCCTCCTGTAATACTCCTTTGGGTTTGGCCCATTTGTTCCTCAAATTTGGAGCTATTTCTCAGTGACCGCTTCAGTTCTTACTTCGCCGCCACCCGTCCCTGACCTTCTCCGTCTCCCAAGGTATTCAGCTTTCCCTCTCTTCCTTTTCTAAGTTTCTATTCTATTTTCTTTTGTTCCTACTCTCGCACCTCTCCTTCTTCCACTCCGTTCTCAATCTTGCGCCGCCTACCCTCAACCCCAACTCCACCGCCACCGTACCCTCTTGATTTAACGTCTTGAGTGATAGTCTTTGATTCTAGTCTTGTGTTTTCTTGGTTGCGTTTTTCTTCGAGTTATAACTTTGTCGACAAATTCATGTGTTTTTTAAAAAGCATAGATTCTTTCTGTTTGTAAAAATTATTGCCTTGGTTTACCTATGTTTATAAACCGAGTCTGTCCAAGAATTTTGTATGCCATCGGATGAATCAATATATCAGCCACTTCGCCTTTATTGCATAGTATAATTGAGGTAATTTACTGCTACATCTTTGTTAAAGATTGAATAGCTCAATGCCATAAAATCTTGAACTACGTAATTGAATAATTGATGGATTAAAGTGCAACAATTTAACCCTTGCTGAGTTTCCGCCTCTTGATTTTACTGTTACAACTTGAGAAGTAGTGAGGGTGATAATTTTAAGCCCAAGAGCAGTTCAAACATCATTTTTTTGGCGCCAACTTACAAGCATCTAAATGTGTTTCTCTCTTGCTATGAATTGAATGAAACATGCCAGAGATATATATATTTTCGTTGTCCAATGCGCAGAGTTTTTCAAATTTGATTGTAATAGGAAAAGCAATGTTCAGTTTTCAGTCCGCGCGTCTCTACTTTTTCACATGGAAACATCTCAATTGAAAATGATGTCTAGTTCCAGTTCCAGTGAATTGAAAGCTTTTGTAATACTTTTGTTCTTAACTTCTGTGATAGTTCAGTTACATAATTTAGAGTCTGGTTAAGAGTGCAGGTTTTAACATGGTTGAACAGGGCAGCCAGAGGACGAGGCCAAACATACTGGTGACTGGCACACCAGGGACAGGAAAGACAACAATGTCCTCTGCTCTAGCAGAAGCAATCCAACTTCGCCACATCAATATTGGAGAATTGGTCAAAGAGAAGAACTTGCATGATGGATGGGATGATGAGCTTGATTGCTACGTCATTAATGAAGACTTGGTTAGCTTCTATGTGAATCAATGCTGAAGAAAATATTCATTTGCATTTTTTGTTTAATTGATAATATATGTGTAAATGGATGAATTTTACCATTCTGCCTTACGGTATTGAATCAGGCCCAAGGTGAAACACACAAGACCTCAAAAGGCTAATGGATTGATAGAGTTTGAATAGGTTCATCTGATTGAGTATGTGTTTAGATAGCATAATAATTAGTAGGATTAAAAATGGCATGTATCTGCATAGAAATACATCAACCTAATACTGTTTTTTTGCAATGAAAGTTAACGTGATCATTTAAAATATTTTTTAGTTCCCTTTCCTAACACCATAGATGCTAGGTACCCTTATTTGTTACGTAAGGTGGTACTTACTTTGTAATGATTTTTTTTCAATTTCTTCTCTTTGTTATAATTGTTTCTGTGGTTGGGGTTCAAGGGAGTCCGTTTGTTAAAAGTGGCTTCCTTCAATAGGGGGTTTAGGGCCCTTTGTCTGATTTGAATATTCAATATTCATGACTACGTAGACAACATTTCATAGAGAATTTGCTCTGGTAGCCGATCACCCCAAAATATTTAAAAGAAATTGTTTGGTTAACTAGATATCTTTTGGGCCTAAAACTCTATAGTATGCATTATTAAAAATTGTATGCACCTGAATACCAAAACTTTGGAGTATGCATTATTAAAAACTTTATGCCCCTGAATACCGGAAAAAGACTGTAGGCACCCGTTTCATGCAATGTTTTATCATCAATTGCAGCTGTGTCCTCTTATGGGCCCTAAACTTGTGGTCTAGGGCTGACTCATTGTGTGTGTGAGGTGCGAGAGTGAGAAAAGGGGTAAGGCATCAAGAATACATTGTGGATGGGGTCAGGAGGAGGGTGGGGGGTTAAAGTATGGTGTGGAAGAGATTCAATCAGACTCCCCATGTGAGTCAGCCTTGGCCCACTAGTTAAGCGTCCATCATACTCTGATCCCTTTGGAGTCATCAATGATTTGCTACCTCCCCCAGTTTTATTGTTCTAGGTCATCTGCCTTGGATTCTAATGGACTCATGTTGCTTGGATTATGTAGGTCTGTGATGAGCTTGAAGACATTATGGAAGGAGGAGGGAACATTGTGGACTACCATGGCTGTGATTTCTTTCCCGAGCGATGGTTTGATTGTGTGGTGGTACTTCAAACTGATAACTCTGTCTTGTATGACCGTTTGAGCAAGAGGTATGGATGACGTTGTGAATGATGATTATTTAACAATTAATTTTTGTCATCATGCAAATTACACACTATAAACTGTGTGACAGAGGGTACACTGAGTCAAAGCTTTCCAACAATATTGAGTGCGAAATCTTTCAAGTTCTGCTTGAGGAAGCCAAAGAAAGTTACCCAGAGGACAGAGTTATTGCATTAAGGAGTGATACTGTTGAAGACATAAATGTAAATATTGCTACTCTGACAGAGTGGGTGGGAAACTGGCATCCCTGAACTTAATGGCAGAAAACTTGATACAGCAAAAGCGGGACCCTGTACATATTGTTTATTTGCTTTGCTGTGTCTTCTTTGTGCTGTTTTCCTTTTGAGGTTTTTTAGTATTAAAGGTCTTCTGCCTGCTGTTTTCCTCCGTTGAATTGCTAGCATGGAGTTATCTTTAAAGTTATTTCTACTCTAAGTTGCAATAATTCAAGATGTATGAACATGGGAACTCCCTCAGAAGCAAGCTTTCATTCTGGTGTGGGTTACAGCAAAAGTGAAGTGAGATCTTGCGTCAGACAAGCTGACAAGGTACAATGATATGTACAACGTTGCGCATTAATCTGGTTTGAGTCCGACATGCATATGGTCCTCTAATTCAGCAGTGTGAAATCAATCTCGAATGCTTGTTTACCGATCAATCCTCAAATACCAGTGAGGAGCATCTTTTAGCGTTTGCCCGATGCCTTTATTATACGTTAAGACTTATTAATTATCATCTCATTTTTATTATCATTTTTCCCCTTGCTTCTCTCTGAACATATTTGCATTCCAATTTTTGACTTTTTGTAAATGTAAAAGATCCAACTTGACCTAGTTAGATCCTTGACATAAAAAGAAGACATTTACTTGCAAATTTCAAAATAGTAAAAGAAAACATTTTTTTAAAAAAAGTTCTCCATGCAAATTCACTCTTTTTGGAGTGGTGATAAAGTGTGAACGACACTACACTCTCTTGTGCATCCTCTAACTCTATCGCGTGGGATAATCCAATTTGCAAAGAGGATAGCCTTTAAAAACGGCCTAGCACGTAAGTTGAGTTTGCAGGAAGTAATATATTTGTCAATCTGGCCTGTGTTATTCTTCTTTTGATTTAGTTTGATGCATGATTTGCTCTGGCAGGCCTTCATCAACACCTTCAGGAAGAATTCTGCGGCAAAACCCATTGATTAATTGATCACATTGGGTTACAGTAAAACTAAGTCTTATTCCAATTTTGGCAAAGCTATTAAGTACAAAAACCTTGCACATCTTTCCGATACCATTCCAATTTAAAATAAGGACCCCCCTCTCTCGCTCTCTTCTTTTTTTTTTTTTTGGGTTTCTTTTCTAGACTAGTCTATCAGCTTATGTACAAGACATCCTCCTCAAAGTCCAATGACCCAGAAACAAAGGATGCATTTGGAAGCTTCGGAAACGTTGGGAGACTTGGCAATCAGCAGCCCTCGCACAGGCAAGGTTTCAGCAATCCAAACCAATATTGAACAAACAAAAAAAATCTTGCTCTTTGCGTTCAAATTAAAAAGCAGGCTGCTTCTTCCTCCAACTCACTGTCATGTTAGATTTCAATTCAAAACTGGGGATGCCATCAAAAACTCAGCCAAAAGGATTTGTATTTCTCATTGTTTAGTTTATGTCCTCTTTCACCGTCTTCCTTTCTTCAGCTCGAAAGTCCTCCAAACTACGGTATTTTTCAGTGAGTAATTTATCTAGCTCTGGGTGTTTGCTCAGCGGTTCTTTCTGGTCCCGTACTGCACGATAGTGGTGAAATGCCCTGCCATAACCAATAGAAATTAAGTAGTTATAAGTGATTGATAATGTAATAGCCCCAAACAAACCGAGATAAGTTACAACTGTGCTGTAAAATTTTAAGATGAAAGAGATCATTAATTACCAGTATTTTTCCAGGCCATACAAATTGCCCTTGTGGTAAAAATCCAGAGTCAACTGTTCGAAATCCTTGTATAGATCCTCTCTGAATTCCTTCTCCAAGCCATAACTGAAACAAGGGATTGCTCAAAATCACAAGAGGAACTACGTGCACAACGTTTTTTCCTTTTAAAATGGTCATTTCAGAAGCAGCTTAATCTGTTTTCTACAAAATTCTGCATATTTGCAGACCTGACAACTATTCCCTCGGATATTTCTGTAACGTCAGCCTAGCTCATACACTATCATCATTTCTTGTTCCTATTCCTTTTTTTTTTTTGGGGGGGGGGGGGGGGTTGTTAATTTTGCACAGCAACTAATGGAATTAGCTGTCTGGGATTCTGATGGAATGCTGGACATGTCCTTGTGAGCAATTTCTTCTGAATCATTTTTTAGTTTTGAAACAGAATTATGACAAAAACATCGTGGCAGTGAGAGTTGCACTATTCTCTGGTGGTTGAAATATGCTCTTATCTACTTGCCCTCCCGTGAGTAATAAGATAGGGTTGAGTTTCTTTGGTACACGCACAGTTATATACAAAATTTCCTTGTATGACATGCATGGTATGGTTTTATTAAACTTTGTGCTGTTCTCCTGGTGTTGTAGCTTTGCCCCAACATATGTTATGAGACAGAGTTGTCCAGGCCAAAAAAGGAGGTAGGATTGTGACTCTTTGGTGCTCTACAATCATGGCTTTATTCCTTGTTTGACATGCGAAAGGATAAGAACTTTCTGGCACTTGTATTCTCGCAGTTTTTTTCAGTTTCTCTGAGAAGGATATGTTATCCTCCTCATAATATTCCTTGTCCTCTCAAGTAAACTTTCTTCTTTAATATATTTATACATAATAATAATAATAATTAATTTGATCGTAAATAATTAAAAATATCAAATTACTGAATTAGTTTATTCAGATTGAGAGGAATAGAAAATAAAAGGAAAATGATGGTACTAACTTAAGTTTATCAAGCAAATAATAAACATTAAATTTGATGCTATTACCTGTAGAATCTGAAAAGGCACTCTATCCCGTAATAATAATTAGCCAATGCATCCTCCATTGCTAGTTTCTTAAACTCTTCGTACATAGAAGGAACAAACATGTTTCTGAGAAAGTATGACCAGAACCTGTATAATGTATTCATTTCCTGCATAGACAAGTAATTACTACTGAAATAAGTAATTATGCAATTGAAAGTAATGTCAGAGTCCAGAAAATAAGTATGCTAAATTTGTGAGTAACAAAAAGGGTGTATATGAAAGAAGTGTAGTGTTACTGACGAAAATTCAGATTAACAAGACTTCATGAAAAACTCAACAAAAGATAATCACAACATAGTTAACTAATACGAGCAGCAATCTTTGTTTAAAAAAATGCATAGAACCAAAGTAAAATGTTGCAAAACTTGCATGAACAATATAGATAAAGACTGAGAAAAATGCTAATATTGAAAAAATTAATCAACCCTAATACCACCCAAGAAAATATAATTAAAATACACTAACTTCATTTAATCCTTAATTATGAATAGTTTCAAAGGAGATTTAGAGTTTTAGTCCACCTCACTGCAGCCAATTCCAAGTTTCTTTCTATCATTCAGGCACCGCTTATGATACTTGAGATACCTATAAGGAAAATAGTCACATAAATGACATGGCAGTGCACTATATCCTTCACTCTACAGGTCCTCATGCACAAATACTGTAAGAAAGCAGTAGTACTATCCCTTACTTCTGATGTTTGAAACCATTTTCTTCTAAAAGTTGGTGACTCGGATGCTGAAATGGTGGAAAAGACTTGGGCGAGGAACCCACAGGTGGGCTACTTCCGGAATGACTCCAATGGGGTGAAACACTCAATTTGGAAGGCCTAGGGCTGCAAGATAGAGAAAATTATTGGAAAGTTTCACATTCATCGAAACAAAACAATCAAACCATAAATATAACATTTCTTTTAGCATTTATGACATGCTCCTTGTACCAATAACACTCCATGTTATTACTCAAAAAACAAGACAGCAAAAACCAATATCACACTGTAGAGCTCAGGGAACAGACAATTCCAAACTGACCCATGATTTTCAGGAGGCGTAGAAGCAAAGAAAAATCCAACCGAATTACTTGGTGGACTTTCAGATATAATTCCCAAAGTGTTGCGACCAGTTCCATGATTTCTAAAATTGCTAGAGAAAAATCGCTGCTTATGAGAAGACTGCTGCTTGAGAGAGCCTTTTTGTTTCCTCCGGAGACTGGTGCTTCCAGACTCTTCAAGGGCATTGCTTGCACTGGTATTTTCTCCAGTCTTTGTATTAGACACTACTCCTGGAGTGTTGCTTGTAGATTTTAACTTTCGATCTCTGTTATCAAAATTATTCTTTCTTCGATTTGACCGTTTATTTTTAAGTTCCTGTCAATAATTATGCGGGTAACGTTAATTCAATGTTGAAGAGATGATGAAGTCCTGGTAAAAGCAAGAAACAAAGATAGCTTTTTAACCTGTTCATAGAAGTAAAGACCATCATTTATTTCAGAAGCAAGTTCGCTGGAAATGGATTTTGGTTCTTTGTCACCAACTTTAGATCCTTGTTTAATATCACTATTCTGTACATTAAAAATAGAAAATAAACAAATAATCCATCTATACAGGCTCAACAAAGAGTATCAAGAAAAATCATAATGCTTTAGTTGTGCAGTTCCAGCCCCTAGCCATTTAAGAACCCAAAATTTATTTAAATTTTTAAATTTTTGCAAAGGTACCTGTTTTATTCCTCCTACTTTACGGAAGAAAACAAGTAAAGGAGATGAAGCAAGGGGCGAAGAACTGGTTCGGAAGAATGATTCTTTGCTTGTGTAAATGATTATAATCTGTGCAGGTATTTATATTGGTTTATAGGGGGCACAAAACAGCAAAATCCTTAATGACTGATCCCACTAAATCCGCCTCTCATCTCTCTAAATTAGCATCTGGTCCTATTTATGATACTTCATAACATTTACAATTAATACCGAATATCCTTCTTCAAAAGAAATGGTGAGTTACAATATTTCAAAGAACATGGAAAGAAGGGTGCATTCCTTGGGCAGCTATGCCACCCTTATCCATACCAGTCTATCTAGCATTTGTTATTACGATCCTCCTCTCTGGAGTCACTTTTTAATAGCTTTAGCTTTTGAGATGAAATGTTCTCAAAAAGTTTCTTCATGTGTCAATGCCTAAACATATATTGTGGGATGAGAAAAGACCATGTCTTCCCCATGGTGCCTTTCTCACTATTTATTCAGATAAGTGTTTTTGCCAAATATGTGAATGAGTGGCCCTGTAGCATTCTTGTGCTGCTGGTTACTGGATCTTGGTAGGGTTTTCTTGTGTTATATAATGTTCTATGCTCTTCTGAGGGGGACATCCCGTCATCCTCGTTTGTAATCTTCCTTTTTAATAAAGCTTTTGTTCTAATAAAAAATAAATAGTAACCAGTTTTTGAGGGGAGAAGACACTTTTTTAATTAGCTTATCAACAAAATACCTGGGTAACAATTACAAGTCTCTCAACATCCTGGTCATTGACAACCACCTCATCATCTTCATCATCGATCCTTTTAGGCAACAAATTCCATCAGATGAATGTAAAATCAAATGTAACAAACTAGTTTGCACTTAAATGGCAACAGTGTGACAATAACTTAATCCCATTCCATATGCGATCAGAACATCTCAAACAGAAGATATATTCATGGGTTTAACAGAGAAAATAAAAATCTTCCTCTCACATTAAAAGGAATAGGAAAATATCAATCTTGGATGAGCCCAAGAAAATGTGATTGGAACTACTGAGAAAAAGAATTAAAATTGAGTATGTTGCAGATTGCACATTTTAAAATATGCAAGAATCATCTTATTCTAGTTTGAAAAG
This sequence comes from Inga leiocalycina, assembly GCA_963242795.1. NCBI lineage: Eukaryota > Viridiplantae > Streptophyta > Magnoliopsida > Fabales > Fabaceae > Inga > Inga leiocalycina. Next base: position 73,366,443 of record OY725325.1, read on the forward strand.
GAAGCAAACTTCTGTGAGATGCAGAAGCAAGCATCCATCCTCTAATAATCTAGGAAGCAGCAATAAAGGAAGGAGATTGGGGATAAATTTAGAATATAAATGATAGGGAATAGATAAATGAAAATAAATATTACATACATTAACAACCCATTAATAGTTCTAAGACAAAAAGTAAAACAAAAATCATCTTCAAGATTCTTTTTGGCCAAAAATGTTCATGATATGTACAAGATATCTTTCAGGGGGGAAAACATTAACAAAAAATAAATGCACAAATATAAAATACCAATCTTATGTTCAATATAAATTATTCATTATGGTTGAGCAAAATATTTCATCTTGACTATTTAAACCGGCAATAGGCCAATAGCTAGTGAGTAGTTTATTGCCATATATCCAGGCTTCTCATCTCCCTAACTACTGCTTCTGTTAATTATGAAGCTTTTAATTATTTTCATCTCTCTAAATAAAGATGTATTTGCATAAGAAATAAAAATGAAAGCTTTCAAGTGTAAGGAAAATATTGCAAAAGCCCTTGAATGATTGGCCAAGCATAAAACTGATTTGTTGCTACAATGCATTTTAAGAAAGAGATTTTCGGAAAAGCAGAAACTTGAGCACCAACACCGAGACACAATGACCACATACCTCCCATACATGTATGGGTGTGCCAGAACAAAAAATCTGTCTCCCATCTGGGCATATGCCAAGAATGGTCTAGACTTTCTTGAACCATGGCTCAGGTGGATGACACTAAAGAAGTGGAAAAAGGGTCTAGAAAACTCAAGCTTATGAGAAAATTACATCTCGTTTTAAATTTTCTATTTTTTATGTATCACATATTGTTTGAATATATTTTAACAATAAGTGTCCACAATCAAATCTTCTGCAAGACATTTTCAAAGACCTGAAAATTTTGACCATGTCTGTCTCCCTCCTTGTTATCCAAGCCAGATATCCCCCCCAAAAGCCATCACTATGACATTTTGACCAGTGTAAGAATTAGGTGCCATACCTTCTAGTAGAAGAAAGATCAGCCTTCTTTGGCACCTTGTTTTCGAGCTCTATCTCCTCATCAAGCATAAATGTAGTTGCAAAATCATTAGAAAGATCTTTGACATCCATATCAGTCAGAGCCTCCATGTTTCCAGTTTCATTATCATCAATTTTTTTTGGCTCAGTATCTTGCGAGCAGATGCATAACTTATTGCTGCTCATGTCATGATCAGTGAATTTGACACTTTCATCAGTTATTGCTTCTGATTTATTATTGGAAAGATGACGCTCAGCATCATGTTCTGTGTCTATTTGTGAAGTTTTTGTCCCATTTTTATTTGGTTGCATCTGTTCCTCTAGAGTATTAAGAGTTGCTTCAGCAATTGCCTTTGTCCTGTCTCCAGTGGCATCACTATTTTCAAAATATTTGGTCGCATCATCTGCAGGTTGGTTATCTTGGCTCTGCTGACTCTGAGCCATTGATGTTGCTGAATTTCCTGTGGAATCACGAATCCATTTTGACCAACGATCGCGTCTCCTAATCTTTTCATCCTATGTAATAACACAGGCTACAATTAGAACTAAGAAAAATAAGCAATATGCAGGCCAAAAACAAGAATGAAAAGAAAAGAAAGTAATATACAATATAAATCTGATGAAGATATCATGAAATTGTCACGCTTTTGATGCTTTGGTAATATAAAGCTAGCTCCAAAAGCATTAATATGGTGTTCCTTGTATGTAGAGTCTACAAAGAGACAGGGTTTAAATATCTCTTAAGTTAAAAAACAAGGGCGTTTTAACCCTCTATTTCATATATTGAAGCCATATTACAATTTAGCTTAAACTTAAAGAGCCCAAATGATTTTTCCCACCACCTAACACTTTTAATTCCTCAAAAGTTGCGTGCATGTAAATTAAACATGCGAACTTGAAGAAGTGTTCCCCAAACATATTTCTTTTAAAATAATTTGATAAAACAGTAATCTATGTGTCTTCGTTAAAATATTGAACACAAATTATACCATATCAAGTAGCCTTAATTAAATGACAATGAGACAGGGTTTAATATAAGAAATTGTCACGCTTTTGATGCTTTGGTAATATAAAGCCAGCTCCAAAAGCATTAATATGGTGTTCCTTGTATGTAGAGTCTACAAAGAAACAGGGTTTAAATATCTCTTAAGTTAAAAAGCAAGGGCATTTTAACCCTCTATTTCATATATTGAAGCCATATTACAATTTAGCTTAAACTTAAAGAGCCCAAATGATTTTTCCCACCACCTAACACTTTTAATTCCTCAAAAGTTGCGTGCATGTAAATTAAACATGCGAACTTGAAGAAGTGTTCCTAAAACATATTTCTTGTGTTCCCCAAACATATTTCTTTTAAAATAATTTGATAAAACAGTAACCTATGTGTCTTCGTTAAAATATTGAACACAAATTATACCATATCAAGTAGCCTTAATTAAATGACAATGAGCATAATGCCTGTGCCAAATTTATCCCAAGAAAAAAATTAAAAACTTTCTGCCCAATAGAAAGAAAGAAAACTTAACACCATGTTATGCTTGTCTTGAGATGAAACAACTTAATTGAAAAGTTTCAGTGGAATTATACAGTAATTTGAATAACATACTGTTATGGAATATGTAAGAGTTGTTAATAGGGACTTGAGTGAATAGATTAGATTAGTGTAAGTAAGGACTTAGGTGCAAAAAAGCCATAATTAAATGGTGGTTAGTGAATAAGTGCCTAAGTTAGTTCTAGCCGTTGGGAAGGTCGGTTGTCATGTTATAAATAGCATGAACAGGACCCATTGTATCAGTTTTGCAGTCTGAACATTCTCTAAAGGAAATATATTCGAATCCTCTATTCTTCTCTTTTCTCTCTAGACTTCTGTTCTTCTCTCTCTTTCTCTTTTCTGTCTATTTTCTATTCAATACCATAACAGTGGTATCAAAGCTCGCGTTCTTCGGCTCTTCCACTGCAGCGTCTGGTGTATGGTTCAGACTTGATCAAGAACCGGCAAGAACATGGAAGAAAGAATTGCATCCATTGAGGGGCAATTACAGAAACTGAATGTAGTAGATGAACTCCAAGACACGGTTTTGGGATTTCGAGACGAGGTCTTGGGAGTTCGAAATGAGTTGCGGGCGCTGGTGATGGCTGCCTAGCGAAACCACGGTGATCCTCATCACAGGCATGGTGATCACGGTAACGGGGGCAGACACCATCGACCAACCCAGTTCACGAAGATGGATTTTCCAAGATACCAAGGTCAGGATATAGATACCTGGATCTTGAAATGCGAAAGATTCTTTGAATTGGATGAAACTCTTGACAATTTGAAGGTCACCATGGCTTCGATGAATCTTGATGATCCAAGTTTCACCTGGCATGTTGCGGCAGAGAAACGGTGGCAACGACCACCGACGTGGGAAGAATATGTAATCTTGCTACGAGACACGTTCGGTCTTCCGGTGGACAAGCCCATGAGTGATCTGACTCGATTGCGTCAGACGGGTTCACTGGTAGAATTCAACATGAAGTTCAATGCTCTTTCAACGAAATTGGAGCTCAACGAAGAATATCTGGTTGACATCTATATGGGGGCCTTGCGCGACGAAATAGCCGACTCGGTGTTGCTATTCAACCCATGAACCCTGCGAGAAGCACGACGTCTGGCGCGAGTACAAGAGATCGCTGTTAATCGGCGAGAATCAAAGACTGGGAGTGAAAAAACATGTCGGCAGATGACGAATGTGAAAGAATCTGTTATGGTATTGAATAGAAAATAAACAGAAAGACAGAAAAGAGAAAGAGAAAGAGAAGAACAGAGAGAATAGAGGATTCGAATATATTTCCTTTAGAGAATGTTCAGACTGCAAAACTGATACAATGGGTCCTGTTCATGCTATTTATAACATGACAACCGACCTTCCCAACGGCTAGAACTAACTTAGGCACTTATTCACTAACCACCATTTAATTATGGCTTTTTTGCACCTAAGTCCTTACTTACACTAATCTAATCTATTCACTCAAGTCCCTATTAACAACTCTTACATATTCCATAACACATACAAAAAGAGAGTTTAATTATGTATACTCAAGGTTTTGATTCGAACTGTTTAAGTTGATTAAAGAACAGAACTACTGCCAACAACTGAAAACAAAGTTATATGTTCAAGCATGCATAGTTGCAGCCCCCTAACTCATGCACAAAAAAAGATCCAATGATGTGAAAGCTGGGCCAGTCCTTGAACTAGCAAAATCACAAACGCGGATGTAGGTAAACCGTGATTGAACCGGTCATAAATTAATATATTGAATATCACATAAAAATGAAACAAACCGTCAAACTTGGAAAAGCAAAAACAACCAAGTCAAGTGAAAATCTAACCTGCACTTCTATGGTATTAGAGCTCTGCAGCGCATCAAGAATGAACGGTATGTCCTCGCTCATCTGCTTAACCTTTGGAAGTTTTGATAATAGTATAGCATCAGAATTACATAACTAAAATTTGAGAAAAATATAATATACTAAAAAACCTACAACTTGACAATTGACATTATATTATTGAAAATAATACAGATTATAAGAAGCATCTGCATAAAGCATATATTTTAAGTGTGTGTTCGGATTACCTTTTGGAGAATAGCTTTTACTATTTACGAGGTAGGTATGTGAGAAGAGTTTTTTCTCGATTTGCGGAAACGGGATTTTAAAACCATGGTTTTGCTGATACCGAACACACTAAAAACTGTAACATCATTAGGAAGCAAAAAATTTACAAACAAACCCTTTTAAATCCAGCTACAGTGGATATCGGAACCCATCCATGGTCATCCATCAAGGAAAGAAGATAATGGTCACTCTGAAGATTTTCATCGCTGCCAAGAGAAAGCACTGAGGTCAGCAGTTTGTTGAATGAGCAATCTTTATCACATTGCTTACATTGGTATATTCCCAGTATGTTGATTAACTTGTTTACAGGAGTCCTCAAAACATGTTTAATGCTCATCAAAATCGTTGCCACTTTTTATGGCACAACTCAAAATTATAAAGCCTGATAGAAAAGGCAATAATTATCTTAGACTTGGTTATTGTCCCTTCTCAAAGCAACAAATCAATCATCTCTTTGTATTTCCATCTAGCAGTAAAATCAATTCATTCATCCTCATCTACCAGACAATAAGCATATTTGGATCAGCTTTTTTTTAGAAAATAAGTGCTTATTACGTAAGTCGAGATAAAACTCCTCTCACATACTTACCTCATATACCGTAAATCACGATTTATAAGCATTTATAAGTCAAAAATAAGTTATCCCAAACAAGCACAATGTTGATATCCAATGGTCTAAGTTAATGACAACCATCAAGATGAAAACAATATTAACCAAACAAAAAATTATTAAAATACAGCAAAATGTTTCATAAGACTTATTTAGCCGTAGCCAATAGCACTTGTACGTTAAAAACCAATGTCCACAATTGATTTACTGACCTGAAATAATATTCTATCTGTTTAACAATGCTAGCCCTCAAAGATATAGTTTCTGGAGGCATTGGCTGAGATCCTGGATTGACAGGATACGGAACAAAATGACGAGGATGCGCTCCTCTAATAGAGCCTGGGGGTGCTATGGGGATATACCATACAGGTGGAGGTCCTAAGCAAAAACAGAATCATTGAGGTACGGAACCAACCAATGGAGGAATTCAAGAATTATAAAAAATACAGAGATGTGTTCCAAATCACTCAAGACAAATTCCTGTGCAGAGTTCTGCCTATGAAGAGCCAGAGGATCATGAACGAATATTTACCTGGGAAGCTGGGAGCAACCATGTAACCAGGAGGTGGACCATAAAATGGAGGTCTTATAAAGGTCCTTGTTCCCATACCCTGTTGCATAGAAATGTTTGTTCTAGGGGGAAATGCCCTTTGATGATGCCAAGTATTATTTACATGGTCAACTTGTTCCTTCATATGGGGTCTTCCACTAGAAATATTAACATAAGCATTTGGATCCCCTTGCGCAGATGGCTGAACATTTTTTCCATCAACAGCATGACCAGTTGGAACAAAGGCTTGTCTTGGTGCCTGAGATGCAGGCTTTGCTAAAGGATTTTCAGCACTTGGAAAAGGTCCTGGTCCAGGAGGAAAAGCATAGCCAGGAACAGCTATGTGAGGTGGAGGTACCATCGCATGAAAAACCGGTGGGACTGGTGGTTGATGATAAGCCATTGGTACAGGAAAAGGAGGAGCACCACTGGAGTTGCGCTTAGAACCTGATTTCTGATGACGTGATGATGAGATCTTATGCAACGAATTAGTGTTTCCCGAACCATTTGACTTCTGCTGAACAACTGGCCCCTGTGATGATATGGACGAGCATGTAGAAGCAAAGCATATTTAGTATCAAATTTAAGACTCTTGTGACATTAAACTATTACTTAAATGTAAAAAACATAAGACTAATGCTTTTTTTTTGTGTTTGGGGGGGGGGGGGATTTCAATATCAGACATCTGAGCAATTTGTTAAAGCTTTAACGCGTCCAATTATCCTCTATGCATTTATCATTGAAAACTACTTCAATGCTCAAATTGCTGCCCCCATACCTTCCCATAACAGTCATTTCAAAATGAAAACGTAGTAACATCTCCAGACCCATAATCATCATATGATATTCTTACATAATTCATTAAATAATAATTTGGAATGTTCAACCAAAATTTCAAAAAAAAAAATTGATAGTTCAATAGCAAAAAATCAAAGTGATACATTTTTCTTTCAACTCGCCAAATTTTATAGACCAAAAGATATGATTTTCAACAGAGCACAATGGCGTCGTGCGATCCATGTAGACGACCCCACCTAGTGGGATAAAGGCTTTGTTGTTGTTGTTGCCAAATTTTAACTCACGACAAACAATTTTAAATTACTTGAGCAACACAAAAATCACCACCTAGAGACAAGCATGTCAGAATTATTCCACCAAAGCAGGATAAACACAATGACTGAGAAGATATAGGAAGACATCCGTACATGAGGATGCCCTTCTGGAACTAAGATTTGCTTTTTCTCATGTATTTACATTAGAGACCAAGTACAACAACTACATAGTATAATTGTTGAAGACTTTAACTCTTCTGCGTGCACATAAAAAGCTCAAAATCTTTGTTGCGCATTGGCATACTTAATTTCAAGGAATATAAAACATTAACTAAAAATTTTTATTGACATCCATCATTTCAAGGAATATAAAACATTTCTATACAAGTCATTTTCTATAAGAATCATTTCAATACATTTTAAACCCATGTTACTACATTCTAATTTTGGATCCTATATAAAAACAAACTTGACAAATTCTAGAAGTGTGACAAATAGCCTCACCATGAAAGAAATCAGAGAGGATCTTGCCTATAGTCGAGCAGACTAACCTAAATGGCATCAAAGCCTAAATGGCGTCAAAAGGTTTCTTGCTAAGTATGTGGGTCCATATGGTCAAATCAGAACTTAGAGATTTTTTTACCAAAGGAAACTTAAAGGTTGCAATAGGCCATGGCTGATGGCAGAGACCAAAAGGCAAGCCAACCCTACTCCCAACCTCCCCCACCCAAACCCCAAAAAACAGATTCCCTTGTCCCTACTTACCAAAACTAGACAAATTAGCCTCAATCCCACTCCCCAATGGGATGCAAGAACACGAGAGAATCCCCAAATACATGCAATTTTTTTTTATATTAAGTAAAGTTTTGAAATGCCGCAATAATAAATTTTTAAAATATTCAAATAAAATTTATAAAAATAGACATAGGTTAAAGTTTATTAGTATAAATTAGAAGTATTTAATTACCCATTTCCTGTATGTTGAACAAAGTTTCAGGTGAGCCACATTGTTTATGACTTATGAATAATACATCTTACAATAGATTTTATATTTTATTGATATATTGATATTAATAAGCTATAAAGACGTACATAAAAGTAATTGAATAAAATGAAAGATGTTATAGTAATTTTAATATAACAAGTTCCATGAGAGATGGTCCCTGTCCCCAAATTCTAGCGAGGGGAAAATATTTCCCCATTCTTATCCCCTAGGGGGGAAATTGTCCCCATTCGTATGCAAGGCAACCCCTATGGGAACCATCCCAACACAAGAAACGGTCTGTAAATTGGATTAGGAAGACAACACTTGGAGAACAGTTTTAGTGAGACAAGGAAGTTAAAATATAAAAGGATCCGCACTTGATAGCATAAGAGACAGCTCGAAATAGAAGCGTTAAAGCATTATTATAGAATATGGATAAGATATAGTTGGTTAAGCTCCTAAGTGGAGAAACTTTAAATAAACAACAGTAACGGAAGGTAAAAGAAATGACAAAAATTCCAAAAGTCCTCAGTGGCCAACAACATAAAAGCTGCCTAACAAGCAGCTCAACAACAAGAGCAAAAACAAAATTTGTGGTCAAAAATGCTTTTGAACAAGAGACAGCATTAGTTATAAATTTTGCGAGCTTAAAACAAGAAATTAAATTTAGAAGTAAACTAGATAATGGCGTTTTTCCTTTAAAAGTAAATTCTATCCTGATTTCTAGCATAAAAACATAGAACTGAGCTCAAAAAAATCATCAAATTAACAATGACATTATCACATTTCATATCAGAGACCATAATGGTATCCAAGAGAGGTTAACCTGCATAGGTGGAGGCCGTGAAGCAGTCTCCCCATAGATTCCAACGGCAACCGATGTATCCTCGAACTTGGCTGCAGTTTCAGAATTCTTAGGACGTTGGGCATCAGAGAGAGCAGGCCAGGACTCAGCGCCCATCATAACAGAGACATCACTTCCGTTCCCATCTACAGCAGGAGTCTTCCACGGCGATTTGGGGGCATTAACCTCCTTCTGATCCTCGCCAATCTCACTCTCAGCAATCACCATCACTTACAATCAGCTAACTCTCAAACTTGGCCCCGTAAGCCTTACTCTCTTACCAAATTACAAGTCACAGCTTGCAAAACAACTGGAAGAAAGAAAACTAAATGATCAACTAAAAATGTGAAAATACGACAGAGAGATAAATTTACTTGCCACTTGAATCAAGAGCTATCATCGATGACAGAGCAGAGGAAGATTGAGCACAGGAATCCTGAGCTGGAGCAGCAGGAATCCAAGTGGGTCTTCAGTAAAAAGCAGGCAGTGAAGTTTTGATCAAGATTGAAGGCAGGGTTAGTAGGAGAAGAAGTAAGGCGGGTGATAATGGGGTTCGTATGGTGCGGTGGGAATTAGGGTTTGTGCGGAGATTGAGGGTGAGTATAGTGGCTGGTTTGGGTGTGCTGTAATCAACTATACGGAGTTGCAGACGCGGACGCCTACAAGTGCGATGAACAGGTGAAGGGGGGAGCTCGACGTTTTAAGGGCTTATATAGGGGTGCCCTATTATAAGCAAGTGTGGACTGTAACTCATTGTGTGTTTTCCATTGGCTGATGGCCACCTCAGTAATTGAAAGACGTAACAAGCAAACAGTGACACTCAATGGAGACATTTCTCTCCCGTGTCAAGACGGCGTGGGGCCCATGAGTGCCCCTGCGATGAAATTAAAATTATGATTCGAACTAGATTAAAAAGTACAAATATTGATATTCAAACATGTATTCCATGGAAAAAAATTCTTATAAATTCTAATTATGTTTAAATATTAAAATTATTATTTATTACTCCATTTAAATAAATTGTTCTTCAAGTTTTATAAGAATTTATTTTTAAATTCGTAAAAGGTTTAAATAACTTTTGCAGCAATTTTTGAAACATGAAAAAATTATTTAGATCATTTTCTTCTCCCTTAACTATAGTTGGCTTAGAGGGAAAAGTCATCGCAACTCCAAATTATTTTTAAGGAAAAATCATTGAAAGGTCCTAAGGATTCATAAAAACCATAAAAAAGTTTCAATGCAAATTCTCAAATCAAAAGTACTTGTGATTAATTAAGAATGTGAAGTGACTAAACTACCCCTAGTAAATTAAAAAGGATGAAATTGTGACCTCCTCGAGCTTGCAGCCCCCTACTTATAACTTCCTCAACATTTTTGTGGATGCCAAGAGGATTGATCTGATCAAGGACATAGCGAAGGAGTATGATTTCATCTACAACAAATTGATGAACACAGAGCTCTTGTTTGTGAGCTCAGTGGTGAAATTGGAGTCGGAGCAGTTGTCGCAGATAGCAAAGCAGGTGCAGAACCTGTAGGGGAGAAAAATGTGAGGATTAAGACCGTGATCAATCCGAGGTTGGAGGCCGGATTCACCGTCAGGTATGGGAATTATGGATCTAAATTGATTGACATGAGCATGAAGAAACAACTTGAGTATATTGTAGCTCAGCTTGATATGGGTGACATTACATTCACTGTATAAGCCTATTTACTGTACATGTTTATGGTTCAATTCTCAGGGGCGTTCACCTTCTTTCTTTCCCCTTCTTTATTCTTGTAGTAAAAAGTGTGTGTTTGTGGAAACAATTTATGGGTTTCAATTGCAGTTATAGTTATGGTTGTTGCAATTGTTAATATAAAGTGTATGTTACAGATTGTCATGAAAGATAGCTAGCTTTATCATTATGGTAGATGCCATAAGACTGGACACACAATAAAGACTTGTAAAAATATAAATCCAAGCTAAAAACAATTTGTACATTCATATATTTGCTTTTGATAGTTAACTTTTTTATGATTATGTCTATATGCACCTTGGATTAGTGACTTCTTATGACTCTTTTTGGTTTTTTTGATGGATCCAGAAGTTGGTTTAATTACAGCATAAACAAGGACATGAGACTATATTCATATTTTGAAATGATATGACATTAAGTTAAATAAGTAGGTGGAAATAGTCATTTACTCATAGAACTTAATATTTGGATGTTATATGATATTTGGATAAGATATGATATTCAGTCGTAAAGGTAATCTCATGAAGTTGTCAAAATAGGCAGAAACAGTTGTTCAAATCCTGATATGCAATTGTGACAGGTGGGACATGTGAAATTCTGATATGTTAAAATCAGCTTGTTAAAATAAATCATGTAGCTATGAATATATGCATTAGGACTTATGAAAACCGGCGTTAGCCCTTGCCAAAATTGCCACATGTAGTTGTGAAAGTTGAGACTTGTGAAACATGTAATGTCATGTAGGCATGAAAAAGTTGTCAAAATAACTCATCAAATTGTGAAAATAGGCAAAATCAGTTGTTAAAATTGTCATATACAGTTGTGAAAATTGGGACTTGCGAGACTTGTAATCTTAGTCAGGTATAAAGAAGTTGTTAAAATGACTCATCAAATTGTGAAAATAGGCAAAATCAATTGTTAAAATTGTCATATACAGTTGTGAAAGTTGGAACTTGTGAAACTTATAATCTTAGTCAAGGATGAAAAAGAAGTTGTCAAAAATAACTAATGAAGTTGCGAAAATAGGTAAAATCAGTTGTTGTGAAAATTAAGACTTGTGAAACTTGTAATCTCAGTCAGGTATGAAAAAGAAGTTGGCAAAATGACTCATCAAGTTGAAAAAATAGGCAAAACCAGTTGTTAAAAAAGGAAGATGCATTTATCAAAGTTGGAACTTATGAAACTTGTAATCTCAGGTATGAAAATGAAGTTGTCAAAATGACTAATGTACTTATCAAAACAAGCACAACTAGTTTTTAAAATTTTGATAAGCAGTTGTGAAATTTCTAAAGTCCTCCAGATATGAAAATGCAGTTGTCAAAATGATTCATGCACTTGTCAAAATTGATTTGGGCAACATAGCCACTTCACATTTCCAATTAATTAAAAAAAATTCCTATGGACTTTTTTGATTTGAGAATTTGGATTGAGATTTTTTTTATGATTTTTTTGGATCCTTAGGACCTATAAGTGATTTTTCCTATTTCTACACTTGTTGGCAAGAGATGTGCTAGGTGGCCAGAAGGCAAAGCTTGCTTGATTCGTAGTAATTTCAAGGGCAATGATTGGAAGTTAGGCAATGAAATGGGTTACAGAAGGAAGGTGGACAAAGAACATTATTTTATGAAAAAATATATAGTTGGTCCAAAAAACTCATTTAAAGAACAGTGCGAAATATCAAATTATAAAAGCCTGAAAAAAAATACAAAATGAAGGAACAAGAGATTGAGATCCCGAGCACTCATTCTGAACTAATGCCCATAGGTGAATCAAGGCCATTAAGCCGATCATTTGCCGGTCTATTAGCAACACAGTTTTGGTTCCTTGAGATGTGCTTGACTTTTTGTATATTCCAAGCATAATTGGTTATACTATGAACTTAAATCACCACCAAGCTATCGTTTTTCAAAGTTGAAATTTTTCCTCCAACATGTCAATTACAGCATTACGGGGAATACATTTTGTGCTCATTATTTGATGAACATAGTATGTTCATTATCAATCTGAACTGTCTAAGTTGATTATGGATGATCTAGATTTAATTTAACTATTATATTTTAAACAACATTATATTTTATTTTAATATATAAAAAAATTTTAGCATTGAATGGCGATGCAATGACCCCACATGGTATCTTATAGCACCTCTACGTCCTGTTGTAGTTGAAGTCATACATAGTTGATGACATTGCTCCATCAATATTAAGTTAATCCAATCAGGAGAAAAGTTAGGTAACGCTATATATTATTAGCTAAAAAACACATCATTATGCTGCACAAATGAATGATTTTCCTTGTTAGAAAGTTATGCAACATAGTATCCATGACCAATAGTAACGAGGTTTATATATAATTCATCTTTTGGACCATAATGCCCGCAACGCAATGTAGTTTAATTTCCATGAGTTTTGAATCCGACACTTGTTGAAAGTGACTGCTTTTCTCCATGCTATGTATGAGCGGTTCTTGATGTTACTAGAGAACGTGAAGGCAAAGAAGTTATTCTGCTTGGGATCTTATATATGTGTTGTCTTGCATATAAAATGGATCCTCTTCTTTCTGTTCCAGAGCCTGTTGAGGTAGAGGTTGTATCATCAGAATTGGCCGGACTCATTCTCTTCGCACCATATTTGCTTATTCATTTCATCATTTTAATTATCAGCAATCTTCAGCATCTTCATTATTTTCCGTTTCTCCGAGTTTCAATGAATGAGCCCTGTAGGATTGGTTCCCACTTCCCAGTGTCTCTGATCCCATTTTTAATGCTCCTTCTTCCTCCCTAGATGGAGGGCGTTACGTCCAAGAATGAGAGAGAGGATTTCTTCCATATTCTTTTGATGTTGCCGAAGCAAGTTGGAGGGACTCGGATGGTCAAACATACGTATCTCCTTGTCCGAGTTAGGCTGTGTTTGTTTCAGCGTTTTGTACAGGAAAAACGCATTTATTACGCAAGCCGAGAAAAAACTCCTCTCACATACTTGCCTCGTATACCGTGAATCACAAATTATAAGCACGTTTTGAACAAAAATAAGCTATTCCAAACGCACACTTAAAGTCCATCTAACAAGCCCAGGAAGTCAGTATCTTTAGCATATTTGAATTAGCTTATTTTTTAAGAATAAGTACTTATTACATAAGTCGATACAAAACTCTTATATATTTTTCTCGTATACCGTAAATCATGATTTACAAGCACTTATTACCTAAAAATAAGTTATCCCAAATGAGAAAAAACATGACAAATTCACCAACCAGCCACTCTTCCTCTCCCTATCTCTATTACATTACTCCCTCTGGTCCTATTTATAAACAACTTTCTCTTTCATAGGGCTGGCCCCTTTTATAAGCAATATTCACTTTTTGTTTGAAAATGTAAGTTTCTTTTTCCTATTTTACCCTTATTAAATACCCATTCTCTTTCATATTTTAAACTCATTATCTTTCATACTTTTTATCTATTTTCTCTCCTATATTCTTTTAATAAATAGGGGCATATATATAAAAAAATATAGCATTTTTGACACACTTTTAATTTTTAACTACCAGTTTATTTTGCACAATCAATAAAAAAATTATTTATAAACAAGATCGGAGGGAGTATTTGGTAATATCTCTGGCTGTATGTACGTACTAATATTACTACTAAGGTTTAGGAAGAAGGCTTGGTCCATTGCCTCAAGCAACCCAAAGTCATGCCCATTCCTTTCATTTGTCACCGCATCGTTCCATATATAGAAATAACTTTTGGAGCCCATTAATATTCATGCTGAAAGAGGTACTTTGCCATCTCTTTTAGCCGGTAAGTGTCCTACCCAGCTACGCTCCAAAAGAGATCACGTCTTCTCATCAACTGCAACAACCTTTAAGTACATGGGCTGACACCAAATCTTGCCAAGGCCTCTCTAAAATTCATTTTGAAACACAACACATAATTATTACTCTGTTGTATTGGATATATGAAATACTACGTACTATTTTTTATTTCATTTCATGTCTAGTACCCAGGAGAAGTGGATCACTGAACTCTTCCAAAGTTGATGACTTTTTTTTAAGGAAGGTAAATAAATATACAAAAGTAACAACTATTTCCTCTTTCCATCCTTAATATAAGATTCAGTTGATTTTTTTTAAAATCATTAGATTATATATATCAATTTATGCGTTAATCAAATTAGTTTGGAGAAAAGCAATGAAAATGAATACTCTTAATTTATTTAACTTCCTTAATCTTCTAAAAAAAGACAATTGTATCTTATATTAATGACCAAAGAAGGTAGAAAATATTGGATTCAAGAAAGATCCTGAGAAAAAAGCTCCAGCAGCGTCATCATGTAATTGAATATTGACTGTATTAAAAATATGTTTTATGGGTATATAATACACAAAACAAAATTGACATGATATCAATTTATTTAGGATTTCATACTTTTTTGTTAGAGATAATCCAAGCTTTCATACTTGTAAAATGAAAAAAGGGATCAAGTGCCCTTTATTTTAGTTTTTTAGAAATGATTTTACATTATTCGAGGTAAGTATATAAGAAGAATTTTGTTTTGAACACTTTTTGTGCTCCCCAAACTTCACCGGTTAATATTTAAACTCATCTCCTCATGTACTCTCCAAAAACATGGGACAGATCATTACACACCTGATAGAAACCACGACAATCATCTGAAAACAGTTGACGATCGGGATCCTTTGAATTGCAGTTAGAGAGAGCAATGTTCCACACATTCGATAACACTCAACATGTTATTGTTGGTAATAAGTAGACTCATGACCCGGTGCCAATGTAAAAACTTATTTAGCGAGCGATGTCTAACTACCTCTATGAGCACCCTTCATGTCATGGCACTGGCAACCCTTGCCCCGTCTTCTCTTACAAAAAAGAAAGAAGAATTATAATGAAATCTTAAAAAAAAAAATATTACCAAAAAAATGCTCAAAAAAAAAAAGCTCTTTATGCTTAAAAAATTTTTTGTTAAAGTAGCATTCAACACCCTATAATATTTTTTCAAATGCATATGGTATTCTAAGGTATTTTATAATGTATCTGTTACCTAAAATATTTTTCACATACGTCTATTATTCTAAAATAACTTTTTTTTTTGTAATTTTATATTTAATAATTTAAATGATTTATGGTATATAGTATACCTGAAAAAATATTTTAGGTGTTGGATGTTTAAACAAAAATGCTTGAGCAATAGCATGGCGAATGTAATTGGAAATGCCCATATGTAAAAATACTTCCAAGTTCTTAACCCAAAAATTTTCTCTCCTCTTACGAGATCCGTTGGGCCGTAGGGTTTTCCAGACGCTCCGTCTCGCTCTCTCTCTCTCCTCACCCGCTGTTGCCATTCTGCAACACCATCAGACTAGCTCCTCCCCGCGGTAAATTCTCCGGCGTCTCTTTCGTAACTCCGTTTCTCCTTTTCTTTAATTATTCTATATTGTAGTTTGCATTATATATAATTTTGTGGGGCGAGTTGTGTGACCTGTACGAATTTGGCTAGCATCTCTTTATATTGGATGAGTTTCTTCTGCTTTGTACTTCTTCCAATACTTGAATCTCGAGATATTTTTCTTCTAGAAATTCTTGGTTTATTTATTCTTTTTTGTGCTTCTGCCTGTTGAGCTTTGAGTGTCTGCTTTTCCCCCTTTTTTATGATCCCCAAAATCAGGGGAAATATTCTGCCGTTGTGTTGAATAAAGAGTCAGCATATCTGATGGTTGCTAGAGAAAAGGAAAGAGCTCATAATTTGGCAACATGCTTATTGGATTTCCCTTTTCCCTCTGAATTCGAGTCCTCTTGTTGGATTTTATCCATGATACTGTTTTGTCGAAATTTTCATGCATATCTGTATGATGTCTACTGCTAATTGAGCTAATAAATTGAAGTTGCCCCAAAAAAATCTATAGAATCGATTCTAAGATACTATGGTCAAGTTTTTGGCACTTTTTTTTTGGGTGAAATTATCAAAAAAAAACAGAAAAGGAAACACTAACCTCTATTCTATCCTTATCTGTGCTCTCTGTAAGGGAACTGGTCCTTGATACATGTTTGTATTGCAAACTTCGATCATAAGGATCAATCTCTCCCCCTCGACTGATTGCATTTGTTGTCATTATTTCTTTCCGTAGCATTCAAGGAATCATTTTCCCGAGCTACATTTTTTGGCAAATGAAGCTTTGTTTTTAACTAATGTACTTTGTAGTTTGTTTCTGTATTGTTCCACCAGTGTTCTAAGATTGAGATAAAAATGAGTGCTGTGGAGAAATCATCAGCAACCATTAAAACCCCTGCAGATTTTCTCAAATCCATTCGTGGGCGACCAGTTGTTGTAAAGCTAAATTCTGGTGTTGATTATCGAGGTTTGCCCCTCTAGTTTTCATTTTTATCTTTCTTCTTTAGTTTTCTATTGGGTACGCATATTATAAAGGTTTTCCTGTGCCTCTGATCTGATATGCTGCATTAAACTTTTGAAGCGGGAAACTTCTTATTCTTCACATTTCAATGTCTGATAAAACTGAAGAGCTTAATTTTCTAGCATAACTAGATGTTAATTCTATCAAACTTAAAGACAATTAAATTCTTTTAGTTAACGATGTTGGATGTTTTTTTAAATGTCCTGCTTCTTCCAAGTGCCATAAGCACTTGCTTCTTACCTTGAAAAGACTTTAACCCGCATGAGTGGTGCTAAAAAACTTTGCCTCTCTGGCACCCAGTGCCAAGGCAAGCGCTTTTAGTAACATTGATGGTGGAACTAGCATTGTATTTTAACGTAAATAATGAAATAATTTCTTTTCGTTCTAGTACTTCAAGGATTCTTGATGTGCATATAGCAATTAGTTCTTTGGGCAAAGAACCTGCTAATTTATTACCCAGCAAAGGCATTTTTTAACATAAGAACGAAATTATTGTGAAAAAAATAAAAGGCAATCGTTTATACTCGGTCTAAATCCTCATTAGAGCATCAAAGGGTTATTAATTCACAATTGAGTAACAAAGGGAGAGGAAAGGGAACGCAGTGATAATTAAATTCTTATCAAGTTCTGGCTTGATTCCTTTTGGTTAATCTTTGCAGGCATTCTAGCATGTCTGGATGGCTATATGAATATTGCAATGGAACAAACAGAGGAGTATGTAAACGGGCAACTGAAGAACAAATATGGAGATGCTTTTATTCGAGGGAATAATGGTTGCTATGAATGATGTTTCACACTATTGTTTCATTAATTTTATTGCAACAAGTAATAATTGAAATCTCTTTATCTGATCCAGTTCTGTACATCAGCACATCAAAGAGGACCCTTGCAGATGGGGCTTAGATTGTGACTTTGTGCTGCCTCCCCACAACTTCGGTTTTGGAAGACTGCTGATTGGCTATTACATTTCCAGGTTATTATTACTGACAGCTTTTGTCTGTTATTTTTTAAGCTGTACATTTCGTCTGTTCTTGTGATTAATGGTGCTTCTTGTTTCCAATAGGATTGGCCAAAAAGCGTTTTGATCCTCTTCATTCCCCATGAATGCAGAGGATTCAGTTAGCGAGAAACGTGCAAGAATGTTATTGTGAATTATACCCAAATCTTGTCGTTAGTTATAGGGCTTACATATCTTGAGTTTTTAGTCCACTTTTTCCCTAGCATTCTCTACCTGCACTTTGTGAATCGGGAGAAGCCCAAAATTTGACATTTTCAAGGTTTTTGACAATACTGGTCACATATTTGTTTACCAAGAAATTTCATAACAATTGTTTAATGCAATACGAAGGCTTATTATTTTTTTGGTTGAAAGGAATGTTTCTCACTTCAATAATGTAGCTGAACCAGCCAAAGATTTTTTGGAAAATTTCAAGTTCATATCGAACATTATAAACTCAAACTACTCACTTCTTTCTTGAGTTAAGATGGAACGCCAAAAACATATATTAGAACGTTTGAATGGATTTAGAACCAAATCTTAGTAATACCCTATAGAAGATTAGATGATCCATCAGAAACTTAAGCCTGTAACAAGCCTATGCAACAAATCACAGAATCTAAAGTCATTTTTTTTTGGGAAAAAGGGCAAGCAATTTTAGGGGATTTTTTAATATTGAAAAAGATTGGAGCAATTTTTCTAATTGTTTTAATAACTTGATATATTTTGAGTTAAACTTGATTTCAAAAAATATTTTCATCCTATACTTTTTTAGGTCATAGCTGGTAATTGGATTTTAAAAAAATTTATTCCACAATTCAGACTACACGGAAACCTCTCCCTCAATATGCACACATATATCGCGCAAAACAAGCCAACAATTTCTAGAGGTAAAACAGATACAAGGGTTAAAAATGACGGCAAAATTGACACGGCACATCTCCCCCTTTATATGTTCCGTAATCGGACCGCACACAATAAAATCACAAAATGAAATGTCTACAGCCAGTTAAGCAAAATGTCAACCATATTCTATACTTTGAATTAAATTAAATATTTGTTTCGTTAAACTCACCCATGATCATAGAATATTTATATGCACAAAAGTAAACAAAAACGGTGTTGCAATGAAACATCATGATGTTGTAGAAAGGCTGTGGCCGGTAAGTGTCGCACACTCCTAGTGACAGCCTCCTATTTCCTGGTTCGGTTAAATTTGTTCATATGATTCAATCCCTATACCCCAGCAATAGTCATGTGAGGAGTGAGAATCCAATCTTAGCTTCTCCAAGTTTTCGATCTTGGTGGCTGAAGCCGAGCCATTTCCCTTCCTTTTCAACGCATACTAATACCTACAAATTTCTTTTCAGAGCACTGAAAAGCCCCCACAAAGAAATGCCCTCGTTCGTTACCAGTCCACCGGCTTTAACCTAGAATACTAACTCCAATAGTTGCTACATCGTTTCAATCAATTCTTACTAGAGGAAATAATATGTAATGAACCAAAACATCAAACCTACTTTAAAAAACTTGAGAAAGTCAGACTGCTACTAGGCAATTGGTTAGAATCCTACATTCCTTTGCTTTAAGAATAACAAGCGGTTAGAAGACTTACAATAGGTCGTGCTTCTGTAATTTCCCAAGTGTGAAGCACACCAATATTTACAGCAATTACCACTTCTAACAATGATCGAACACCAGATCTGTTGACCTAAACATAGAGACATCTTCATCCGGAGACTGAAGCCATACCAGCATCACATCAGAGCCTCATGCCTAATTATATCACATCAAGCCAAAAACACCTGATGGTTATGGCCCAAAAACTTAAAAGATAATAACCACCTTTTCCACCAGAGAACTGCCTCAACCAATGTATCATCAATATTTTTATCTCCACGACACCTTAAAAGAATGTTATGCAGCATTCTAATTGTTGAGCCTAAAAGGCTTGAAAAGAAAAGGATACAGATAACACAAACAGCATGGACAAAATGTCTACACCCAGTTTGGCATTAGGCTTCATTAGTCATTAGCTTTGCACTTGCAAAAGGCAGCTGCTAGGCTTGAGACACATAAATCAACTTTCGGGAAAGAACTACTTGTTTTGACGTGGCACAAGTACTTTTATCCTTTCCCATGCAGTGTCAAGAAAAACCCTCAAAGTCAAAGTAGTGCCAAACAGGGTATCAATCAACCCACAAATTATATGGCAAACGCTAATTCAAAATCGAAACAGCAGTTGGAACTCCACTCGCTAATGCATAGAGAATAACCTCAAAAATCAATTTAATACTTCTGAAAGATAGAAGGGGGATTTCCATAAACTAAAACCTTTCCAGGCAATAGCAACAGGGGAAAAAAAAGCCATACCAATGGAAAACATCAAGGATTGTAGAACCAAGGCATCCATCCCAGAATAAACCTGACAAAAGGGAGAGCAGACCACCCAAGTGGCCACTTCTCACCTTGGATATGTTTCAAGCTCCACCAGTGGTTGCAGATGACAAACTTTGAAGAGGGGCCCAGTTGATCAGATATGAAATAGTGTAATAGGTCATAATCCAGCTCAATGCTCAGCATATGCCAAAGTTATGAAAGAAACAACCTCTGCTGCTAGTCAAGAATTTTGTCGAAAAGCATAAGACGTATGTAAATGGTTCGCCACATTAAATAAAGTTCATTTTTCTGGCTGATCTATCCTTCCTTGGAAAAACGAGAAAAGAGGATTGGAAAAAACATATGGCCTTCAAATTCAATGCAGACGTTAAAATGGACACATTCTACTAATATCTAAAATCATGTAAAATTCACAAATTAGTTCGATCAAATTACCAGAATAAATATTCATGCTTAACAAATACATAGATAACAACAATTCGAAAAAGAAATGAAATCCTCATAAATCATGCCTGATGAACTTTCGGCTTCCAATAAAATGAAGTATTCCAAGTCAGCCATCTGGCTGTCAACGACTTTCAATGTCAAGCAACTGCAAATTACATCGCAACAGTTTTTTCCTTTTTTTGGGGGGGGGGGGGGGGGTGGTCCACACTTATAAAAATATTGCATAAAGTTTTCTCCACCCCAAAATTCAAGCTGATCCTCAAGACCTCAATAGCATTTCAAATAGAGGTACTACATTGCTTAAAAAAACTTGTCACGGGGAAAATGTACTTGATATAAAAGAAAATACAAGTTTCAGAATCTGGTTCTTTTAGAGATCAAATGGTAATGATTCGTTACAAATTTAAAGGATGCATTTGAATAGGGCTGGGAACTTCAGAAGAATCAGCAGAGTCCAAAACTAAAAGATTGATGCATCTATGAGGATATCTGCACAATGAGTACATAAAGCATAAAAAGAGTAATTTCATTAAAAATATCCATTAGAAAGACAGGCACAATAGTAAAGTTATGAAAGCCATACCAGTGGTACTGCAAAAAAAGATTTACATGTTATATTTGTTACAAACCAGAAAGCAAACAAGGTACTGATTGCTTAAAACAAGACTGATGAAATCATAAATAAATGGTGAAAGAGTAAAATGCAAGCTTCTGAATGTTGTTTACAAAGACAAAACTCAACAAGTCCAGAAGCTAAATGCACATTGCACTTGGAACAGAGACCATTAACATTTTTTATTTTAATTTTCCTTCTTGCATCCCGGTATAAGCGCAAATAAAACATTTTAAAAACAAAAAACTAATGAAAGAAAACCGGGGAAATGGTGAGTACACTTACTAAACACAAGGACACAATTAAGGCAACCACATTCGAGGAGTACTGGACTAACTAAGCAGAAGCAACATGAAATCATGTTCCTAGCAATTAGTGGAGTTTTAAATGGTAAGTACTAGCTAAGGTATGGTTCAGCATTGGATAGCAGGCTCATTCAGCACATCAAACATATTACAAAACAACAGATTGATATTACTCTAATGCTCAACCCACCACCAAATTCTCACCAACTTGAATCCATGGAAATTTCATCATCTTTACTTTCCAGACTGGTTAAAATAATATGCACTATTTGAATTTAGAAGGTAAGTAGACAGCATATAGGGAATGTTCCCCGCTACAAATTCAGACTTTCCTGAATTAAAAACAACCTGGCCAAATGTCCCTTGTACAAGGACAAGCATTGGTGGAACACCCAATAACGGAAATTGGGAATTCCTTAAATATCTGTAACACTTGTAAACAACAGCTAGCAAACATCAAAACACCCTTATAAGATATCTGTTACACACAAAAAGAAGCATGCGTCCATACTTAGTTGCAACCTTAGAGGACATCTTTAAATGATCTTGGAAGTTATATTTCATAGACCTGTAAAGTGGACTATATAATCGCATCCCAACATAGTTCCCATCCTTCTTCTCCAAAGTTTTAACTATCACCCTTCCTTATGATGTAAAATATAAAACCATCCCACTTCATCGCAAGTCAATAACATTGCTCCTTGTCCTCCCCTTCGAGAATTAACTATAACAAGAATATCCACAAAAACTGACAGCAAAAACCAATACATTTCACATATAACACGCAACCATCGTATTCAAAGGCCCCGAATTAGAAAAATCAACCAGCAACAAACACATGGACAAACCATTGAGGACCTCAGTTCTAAAATGTCAGACAGTATAACCTCCAACATATAAGTTAACAATTAACAAGTATTCTATATTTTATCCTTTAGCATTCTGACTCCAACAGCAAACACCCAATTCAATTGCTTGCACTGAAAATGAAATTCATGAACGTGTACAATCAATACTAATCCAGATGTCTAGCTTTTGCTAGAAAAAGCAGTAAATAAACACTCAGCATGAAGAATGCACATAACATAAGCGCCCCCCCCCCCCTTTTTTTGGTTACGTGGGAGGCTAAAAAGCACAAAGCATCAGCCCCCTTTAAAAGGAAATCATTTCACCCCTAGTGTACTGCAACATGGCCATAATACCAAAATTTTTTAAGAGAAACAAAGCGAATAGCAACCCTTCTGCATTGGACAATTTCTTTCTTAATTGGAAAGAGAATAAATTTTGCAACTCAAATTATTTTGCCACTAGCCCACTAGTCAAGTCCAATTTGAAATTACTTGAGAGCAATAATTACATCAAGGTCAAAGGAAGTAAAATGATTGACATGTCACCCACATTCATCCATAAGTAAATTCTGTCAAAGGAAAACGCTTGATTTCTCCACTTTTTCAGGGGGTTTCGGATCTAAAAATGTGAAACAGTAAAAAATGCCAAAAATACTCGTTCAGTTTATATAATTAAAAAAATTCCCCAAACTAAGTGCCTCTTGTTTTACAGTACGTTACCATCATCAGTTTCATGTTATCCTTTCATTTCTAGGCACATACTACTCTGTGGTTCTATTTATAAATCTTTTTTAACTAATTCTCATATACCAATGAGAGTTAGTTAACTCATTAACTATGGGCTATATTTCACATCTATTATTGGTTCCAAAGGTCAAAATGAATAAATTCTTTTTGTTTATTGCAATTAATAGGGGTAAAGGAGTACAAAATGCATTTACTACATGAAAATAGACTTATAAATAGGACCAAAATTTTTGGTAAAAAGGGACTTATAAATAATATCAGGGTGGTAGATAAGAAAACAATTTTCATAAAAACCCAGAGTAACTTTAAAAAAGCAAAAAAAAAAAGCAGCAAATAGATACGGAAAATGCAAAGTTACACAATGTTAGACTCACCTAATGACCCATGTAAGGAGCACCAGGGCCAGGGTGAGGCCTAACACCACTGCCCTGCCCCATTTGCGGATTTTGGTATCCCCCTTGCATTCCTGGTTGGTTCCCGTAGCCCACAGCAGGCTGATTGACATATCCAGCAGGAGGCCCAGCCTGGTTTGCGGGTGCACCACCAAGACCTCCAAGCAGGTTACCCAGCCCTAGCCCAGCACCTTGGGTAGTTAGCAAAGCAGTCAAGGCCTGGCCAAGTGCCGGATTTAGCCCCTGTGCAGCCACTCCAGGGTTGAAACCTGCAGAAGGAGCTGAGGGTGCCATTAAGTGTCCGGGTCCTGGTCCATGCCCGCCAGACTGATACTTATTCTTCTCCTTTCTTGACTGGTACTGAGGCTGATGATGATGAGAATGATGCTGCTGCTGGTGATGCTGATATCCCTTGTTTCCCTTAGGACCATCAACAGCCTTCTGACAGTACAATGTATGTCCTTCAAAGATTTTGTGTGGTTCTTCCAAAGCCTTCTTTGCACTCTCTACTGACTTGTATACAAACAGTGCAAATCCCTTTGGCTTGCCCGTCTGTTTATCAAGACCCAAAGGACCATCCTCTATCTCCCCAAATTGACTGAAAAACTCAAGCAATTTTTGGGGATCGAGTTCTGCATTTACATTACTGACAAAGATCTTCCTTTGAGTATATTCAGACACCGGTGGGGCCACTACAGCAGGCGAGGGGACCGGTCCCGCGGATGCCAATTGACATGATGTGGTTCGGTTCCCAATCTTTTTCTGTGGCTGTTTCAGCGCCTTCCGAGCCCCACTTCGATGCTTGAACAAGATGAAGGCATAACCTTTTGATTTCCCAGAGACTCTGTCAGTGACAGCCTTACAATCCTCAATCTCGCCATACTTCCCAAAAACACTCGTAAGGGTTTCAGCAGTGGTGTCCCAGCCAAGACCGTGGATGAAGATTTTTCGGTGGGCAGGGTCCACGTCCGCCAGCTGACGGACGTTGTCGATAAAATCCGGGTACTTCTCTGCAGCTTGCCTGACAAGAGTGTAGAGCTGCTCCTTCGTAAAAGGCTCAAGAAGCTTCTCTATAGGCTCCTCTTCGTCCAAAACCTCAAGATCACCATCGTTATCGTTGTCTTCCTCAGCTCCATTCGCTTCAACCTGAGCTGATTCAGATGGGGCAGCATCGGCTGTAACTTCCGCCGTTTCGGGGCGCTCGCTATCCAGCTCTAGAGGGTGAACTTCTGGAGGTACAGTTACATCCGCGTTTTCTTCTAATTTTGCATCTTCCTGATGCGTATCATCGTCCACGGCCATCCTTTCGTGTCCCTGGTGCTCTTCAGGTGTTGCTTCGGGGTTTGGTTGTTCGTCCACTCTAACTTCCTCCTGGATTTGCTGTTCTTGGGGTTGTTCATGTTGTGAATCAGAGATCTTGGCAGATTCGGGTTCAGATGATCGAAGCTTTCGCTTCTTAGCCATGGCGATGGAATCTCGTTTTGGGAGACGAGCTAGGGTTTGAGGCAGAGGAAGAGAGAAGGGAAATTTGTTTCCTAAAACTCCGAACACAAATAGGTGAAATAGCTGAAAAAATATGTGTGCTTTTAATTAATTATAGGCGAGCCTTCGCCATTCCTATTTTTGGCCGGGCGAGCACTGAGAACCCCCAAAAAAAAAAATTGAATACTTACAAACTATAATCCTCGGTTTAATTTTAAACAGAAAAATATAAGCCACAATTATATTCAAATCTTAGATAAGAGAAAAAATATAAAATATAGTCCCTAAATTTATGAATAGACACCTCTCAATTTATTATTAATAATTTTAGGGACCATTTTTTTATTTTTTTTATGTGGAACTTGAATATAATTATCCTAAAATACAACTTCAAATTAAAATTAAAAAAGTGTAATAATAAGAAGAAGCAAAAACTCTTCATGCTCTAGGTAGGAATTATACTTTTAACTAAATAAAAAAAATGCGGTATGACTTCTCTCCCTATATTCTGTTTATTCTAATTTTTACATATTTTTCTTTCTTTACCGTAGTTCAACAGTTAATAACAAATTTTATAGATAAGCTAACGTAATTTTTTATTTTATTAAAAATGTTAGTTTTATAAGAGAAAATCATTTAGTTTTAGATATTTTGGTTTGAGAATGTTGCACTTTGGATCCAGGTCCGCCCTTGATGGGCCGAACTATTTGATTAGGAAATAAGTAGCCTAATCAAATAAGAATAAAATCAGCATAAAATGCAGATTTGGGAATATTTCAGTAATAATTATGGATTTGTTAAAAGAGGAACAAATCACCATAATTAGGGAATTAATTGAGAGACAATTAATTGCTGTCTTGGAGGGCAAGAAGGAGTGCACACATTTCCTAATTAGTGGCCTCCATAAACCACTATAAATAGGGTGTGCCTCCTTAATTGCAATTCACCCCGCCATTGAGTTTTCTAGCAATTCTCTTGTCTCCTACCATCTTTCTGGTTCTGGTGATCTGCTGTGCAAATTACAATTAGACTCTAGTAGTCTAATAATTGTGTGGGCACAAGTATGGAGTATTGGAGTTTTGACCCGGATCCGAACATGGATTCATCCAGGTACGCCTAATCTCCATTTAGTTAATATTTTTTCTTACATTGGCATCAGAGCCATTTGATCCTTGAGGCTGTGATTATTCTATGAGAATAATTTTATGTTTCATCATGATTATTTTTCCGTTGCGCAAAATCATATTTTTGGGTATGATTTTTTGAGTGCCAATATGAGATGTTTTTTTTCTGCTGTGCTATCATATGATGATATTCTTTATGCTATCTCGAGCATTTTTTTTCCTCTCATATGATCATATGATTTTATCATTTGTTGATGATTTTCACAAATCCAAAACGTTGAACATGTACATATATGTATTTAAGCTTCCGCATGTTTGAAAGCCTCACGCATGTATAGATATGTATTTGTTTCATATGATTGTATACAATGTTTTTTTGTCTCTGCCTCCATTTGTTTTCATATGACCATACATGGCTTTCGTCTTTGCTCTTCTTGTCATTTTCATCCAGCGTGTTTTTTTCCTTCTCCTCCCTTCTTCGATCTCTTTCAAGTTGGTGTTTTTGGAACCTATGTGGAACTAAAAACGGAAAAGATTTGACCCCTCAAAGGTTAGAAGAGCCTTTGAAACACAGAGACACACATCCGGTCGAATTACGCCGCGCCGACAACGTCGAGAAAAATTGGGTGTTTGAAACTTGGTGTTTTTGCCCAAAGTAAGGACATGGATGTGTAGATCTCGAAGAGACGATTCCAACGTTGCTCAGAACGCGTCAAACGGAGTTCAGATGAGGGAGAAACAAAGGAAAGAAGTTCGCGGGTCGTTAGTCGCCGCCACAACTTCATTCATGATTTGATCAATGAAACAGAGGTTTTAAGATCAAATAAATGTCATGGATTTGTAGTTCGCTGCACTACGATTCCAACGACACCAAGAACGCAAAAAACAGAGCTAAAACGAGGGAGATATGGCCTCCCGAAGTTGGCGGGTCGCGATAACCCGTCGGAGCTCCAACCAGGTCGGGTTGACCCGGCTGGAGGTTGAAGATGATGATGTGGCAGTCAACGCCACGTCATCGGTCAACAATGACACGTGGCGCCAATGAGCGGTCACCACGTCGACGCCAAACGCCATGTCATCATCGGTCATCGAGGCCACGTCATCCGTTGACCAGCCACGTTGACCGAGACACGTTAGCGCCACGTCAATGACACGTCAGCGGTGACGGGGTCACGGTTGACCGGTCAACGTTGACCGGTCAACGTTGACCGGTCAACGATCAACAGTCATTCGTTGACTGTTGACAAAAAAAAAGGGACATATGGCGCGTGGGGCCCACTGGGGTCTCCTATTGACACGTGGCAAGCACCGTTAGAGAAAGGACGGCGCGTGGATTCTTGGGAGCCGACGGGTGTCACCGCCGGACGGCCGCAAGGCGGCGTGTGTATGTCACGCGCCACCGCCGAGAGTGGCCAACACTGGAATTTTTCCAATTTTTCAGGATTTTTCGATCCAGACACCTTCTAGGGGCACGTGAGAGCGCATGGGACCTCTGATCGAGACGCGGTTTATTCTTAAAAATCCCTAAATTCGAGAGCTTCAATTTGATATATAATTTGCATATATTTGAAGCAATTTTGGATATGATTTGAGTAAAAAAGGTGCTTATGTCCACTTAAAGATTCCCAAAAATGTTGAAATTGAGTCAAATATTGATTCTATGTTTTTTTGGGACAGGTAGGCTTACTTATTAAGAATATTTTAGCTATAACATAAGGTTAATGCTGAAAGATTCTTTAAAAGTGAGGGGTTATTCAAATGAGTTTTTGAATTTAAAATCCTATCCAGCCTTGATTCAAACTTTTAGAGATAAAACCTGAAAAATTGCAGCAACTTAAAATTATTCAATAATTATTGAATAATGATAAGTCTTTCCATGCTTCTAACCACATTAATTCAATTGGGATTGAAACAATGACTTCCAAGAGTTAACCTTTTATCACATATGTTGTGACAAAGGACAAGAGAGATAGAGATGTGAGAATCATCTCATCAAGTGAGAGGTATGCTGCAAATACATCCAAATGAGTGGATGTAGACATGGCAAAGAGGAGCTAGACATTGTAGCTAGACGCTACATAAGTTAATATGGTTAGAAGGGCCTATGAGAAGGAGAACCTAGTTAAGAGACAATGATATCAGGCTTAAACTTTTGAATGTTCTTGTTTTTCCATTGAATTTAAGATTAAATTCTCTGTTTGGTTTTAGAATTGAATTCGGTATATTCTCTTCTTGTTTTCTTGAACATTCATGCTAGTTAGATGATATTGTGTTATTATCTTGTTAATATAACTGCTCTATGATTGAGTGGGAGTTTTCTGGAATGCGTCTAGAAATCCAAAGGAGAAAGTGTTCAAATGAAGACTGTGGTTAAAAGGGTGATGAGCTAACTAGTATGATTGGGATGGGAGTCAACATAGTTGTCTCCTGAACATGAAACCAGTGAACTTATTATCTAATTATCCTTTGTCTTATTTGAACAAATAAGATTTGTATACCATAATCGTCTGAGTGACCAATTATGACCAAGTCTATTTGACTGAGCTTATGAAGACAAGCTCAAATAGAGATATCTATGGAGTTAGAAACTCTCAAATCTCTTTCATTCAAGAAAAATGAGATGTTAGGGATATCCTACCAACTAGTCTTCAGCATTTAGAGGCTGAAGCAACTGAAGGATACAAAAGGTTTATGCTATCAAGCATAGAAAGAATAATATTGCTCAAACTTATGATGATACGAGCAATGTAACCTTATCCAAGCCGTGTGGATAATGTTGGAAGATAGTGGAATAGGTAATCTTCTTCCATAAAGTTAAAACTAAGTTAAGTTTTAACATAGTGTACTAAGTCCTAACATGTTGTTTAGGCAACACTTGAGGCAGATGTCAAACTAAGAAGTTGAGACAAACTAAATACCAAGTTCTTTCTAACAAACAACAAGTGTATGTTGTGATAAGACATCTCCCAGTGAGTGGGAGCAAGCTATGTCTCCCAGTGAGTGGGAGTGAGCCATGTCTTCCATTGAGTGGGCGTATACGAAAGTAAACATTGCCTTTGATATGCATATTGTAACCTTCAGCAATGTGATTCACCACATTGAACTTGAATGTGAAAGACTGAAGGATTCAAGATCCATCAGTCAGACGAACTTAGCTAAAGAGTGGGAGGATTCATCCTTTATGCCTAAGTGCAAGAAACCTATGAGGTAAACTTGATCTAGAGGAGGTCAAATGGTTTCTACAAAGATAAAAAGCTACATTCATAATCCTTAAGGGTTATAAAAGTAGCGATCCACATGAGTTGTGGATATTTCAGAGAAGCATATGACTTCATGTCAAATGCAAAGCAACAAAGAGATAGAATCAAGGGGTTGGAACTTGCACGTTAACTTTGCATAGATAAACCACCCTGATTCACTCCATGCAATTGCAATTGACAGAATCACATCTTTGCCATCTCTTTAGTTAAGGATCGATGGGACTATGATTCTCAACTCTTTTGTTGGATTTTGATATTTCTTTTCTAGGGATAAAAGATTCCATTTCTTGCCACATGTACACCTTGATCAAAGGGAATGATCAAACTAGCAAAAGAGTATTTGCTAAATAACGTGTGCTAAAGGTTAATACCCTTATAAATAAGTTGAAAACTTATTCTACCTGGCAAGAAAGACAAAGAAACATTTTTTGAGAATATCCACTGCAATTGGCAAATTATGACGTGGGTGAACCAATAAACGTGAGGCCAAAACACAAACAGCTTGGTGTTTCGTTGACGTTGTGGATGTTTAGTCAAAATACAGTAAAATTTACTTGATTTTTGGTAAGTGTGAAGCTGTTAGATAATGGTTGATCTAGTCAGGAATCAGTGAAACTGAAAGGATAAGACCTTTTGAACTAACAAGGGTTAAAGACACTCATGCGCTTAGTTCAAGCTGTTTTGTGTACAAGAAAGGCATTGTTAGGCAACTATCAGTACCTAGAATCCTTCAACATAATAGAGTTGTTGAAATGGAGAGATAGACCTCTCATTTGATTTGGTTGTGAACATAATGGCATCAATAAGGCTATCAGCCATATGTTGGTAGGTAGACTTGCAGCTATTATATTCACACTTAACCAAATGCCCTCTATGTTAGTCACGACCTTACCCTATGAATCGTGGATAGGTCTTAGACCAGGGCCGAGCTTGTTAAGACCATAAGGGTCATCAACTTTATATTCATAATTCTTCCTATGAGTAAGGAAGAATGGGGTCAAGGTATACAAAGTATCTCTTTGTGAGATGACATAAGAATTTGACATGACACATCTTCATTAGTGAAAATGATGGCGGTTCAGTGACTGAGAGAAAACCGTGGGACATAACGTTCATAAAACCCAGATTTCCTAGTAGGAAATGAGCATTAATCACAATAAATCTCTTTAAGAGGTTCACAAGTGACAAGGAATAACCAAGTGTTCCTAAGTTCACTGATCCGAGTGGGAGGATTGAGACCATTTTCACAATGAAAGAGGTAAGAGGTAAGTTACGAGAGAATTACCTCACTCATACATAGGAAAAGAATCCTATGAAATCCACCTCGAAGCAAATTGTTATCTAGCGAATGACTATAAGGGATATATTCCCTAATAGATTGAATGCTCTCTTTATCATTTAGAAGGTAATGATAAGTACCTATAAGTGTCTGAAAGACACTAGAAGGACCTAAGGACCAGCTAAGATGAATTACAAAGTGTCATGCAGGAGGTTTTGGATTCTTTTTAAGCCAAATACATGTTTGGGTAATTTGTCATCTAGCTAAGAGGTGATTGGGAACAAGTAGATTCTCAAATCTGTTAGGGGCATATAGAACCTAAAACACTTAGTGGCTAAGGGGTAATACAATGGAAGGTTGTCCATTGTGCGTTTTAACTCTGAACTTTGGCTATGACAACAAGCTTAGTCTTGAAAATTGCATTAAGATGATGTAAAGACCACCTTTCAATTTGGAATTTTGGAAATTGGATGATAAACTCTACATGAAGCAGTTTAAGGGCTTCATAGAAACCATCACCTAAATGGTAGTATATGAGGTTTTCATAAGGTAAAAGCCTCACCAACTTCGAAATAATCGAAGAACACTACACAAGTCCCAAACGGTCTAGTGATGATTCTTTGTGAAGTCATCGTTTGTCAAATGACATATGAAACAAGTGTCAAGGGAGTCAAAGGAATAAAGGATCAAAGAATCCTTAAATTCTGAGTTAAGAAAATCATGGGTTGAACAAATATCTTGAATGACAAGATAAATGGGGATTGCACAAGAAAGATACAGTCTTTTCCACCTAAGACATGTACAAGTGTAATTCTTAGACATCTTAGGATGTCAAAGTGCAAACCCACGGACACCCCTAAAGTCAAGGGCATAAACATAAAGAGGTTACATGTCCTATGAGGAATCCAACATAAGAAAGGTGGATAGAGTCCCATGTGAGACTATAGTTGGTAATATGAATGTGCACATTGGTGTACAAAAGACCAAATGTTTTTGGGTCAGACTTGGAAGTTGTTTTTTTGGTCCTGCTGTGAAATGGGTTATGAGAATAACCATGGATTAAGTTGTCAAGACATCAACTTTCCTTTTTGAAAGGATACTCTAATACAAGACCTAGGCAAATGGTGATGGAGTAAGGAAATATACATAGTATTTTTTTTCCTGTTATCCATGGAAATAGAACGCAGGGCTTGTTCTGCCATCATTCAAAGTGCCATATGGCTAAAGTAATTCCTATGAGAGATTGGGAATGAATGGTGGATAGAAGGATCCAAACGATAACATCTTATGATGAGGATCCTAAGTATCACAGCAAGACGAAACATACTTTTTGATACATCTCTATGAGAGATATGCTTTCAAAGAGGGAAAGCGATAGTTTAATGACCTTCTACTGACAGAATGTTGGTAGATCCCCTTATTGAGCCCATAGCTTGATTTTCATTGAGTTAGTGAAAATCTAGGGGCGCAAATAAAATATAATGTCGTGAACTTCTTTTATATAAAGATAAAAGAAATGGTATACAGTTTTGTATGTCGTACAGGTCAGAAGAGGTTGGTTCACTCACACGAACAACCGTCTTCCCATGTTTTGCAAGGGCATGGGAAGGTAAGACGAGCAAATGATCATCATGAGATGGTTGAGAAAAATCTTTGCATTTGAGTCACCTCGTTAGACTGAAATGAGATCTACATGTGTGCATATACACAGAAAATGGATCGAAGCATGAATATAGACCTATAGCCAGGCAAAGAACTCTTTTTCACTAACGAGATTGTAAAAGAGATATTGTGAAAAAGAAAGTTCTGGTTCGAATGTTGAGTACATTTTGGAACTAATGTCTGTACGGTGAAAGATAAAGAAATCGATGTACACCTCAAATCATTCACCGTAGCATGCAATTCATACTGCATGTGCTTAAGAGTTAAATTGCAACACGGGATGTGGGTGAAAGATCCCTAGTTCATCACAGTGTGAGTCCCAGGAAGGAAGAATCCTTCCACGATGCCCTTAAGACTTAGACGACATCATGAAAGCTTGGTTTGGTGACAGCTACTTTAGCTGAAGCTCCATGATCACACTCGATTCGGTCAGACGAGTGAAAACTAGGAACACGACCAAGTCAAGATGGACTGATGTTTAGTCAAAAAGGAAGATTTACTCCTAGATACATAAGATGTACTAGTATTTATGGTTGACCCCTTACTAGCTCTATGTGTAGCTAGTAAGTGCGGATACTATGTGCGTAGAAGGTAATATGAGTTAATCAACATATTAACTCGAGAGGGATTAGATATGCCATGAGTAATATGTATGGGAGAATCTGGGGCATATGAGGCAATGAACATATAGCTTACGGTTATATATAAAGGGTGTCCTTGGATGCTGATCCGATATAAAGGATTTCTAGTATCACAAGCACCAAATCTTAAAGACGTTTTTGCCCATGCAGTCACGGCATACGCCAAGTATGAAACAAGAAAGAGTAACGCACGCACGATGGGAGGCCCATCAAGTGTGAGTGGGAGATGTTGCACTTTGGGTCCAGGTCTGCCCTTGATGGGCCAGACTATTTGATTAGGAAATAAGTAGCCTAATCAAATAAGAATAAAATCAGCATAAAATGCAGATTTGGGAATATTTCAGCAATAATTATGGATTTGTTAAAAGAGGAACAAATCACCATAATTAGGGAATTAATTGAGAGACAATTAATTGATGTCTTGGAGGGCAAGAAGGAGTGCACACATTTCCTAATTAGTGGCCTCCATAAACCACTATAAATAGGGTGTGCCTCCTTAATTGCAATTCACCCCGCTATTGAGTTTTCTGTCAATTCTCTTGTCTCCTACCATCTTTCTGGTTCTGGTGATCTGCTGTGCAAATCACAATTAGGCTCTAGTAGTCTAATAATTGTGTGGGCACAAGTATGGAGTATTGGAGTTTTGACTCGGATCCGAACATGGATTCGTCCAGGTACGCCTAATCTCCTTTTAGTTAATATTTTTTCTTACAGAGAAAATTAATTTTTTAAATATTAACTCATTTATAATTCAATTCCTTAATTATAACTCGTTGAATTAAGTCAGTAAAATTTTGACCGCCACGTGAATCAATTCCTGATTTTTTTTATATATTCCTATCCTTTGTCATCGTAACATAATCCTACTTGACAAGTATAGCTCAATAGCTAATATGACCCTCCCAAGTCAACTCCACCTGTTTTTTTTTTGCAAAATTTAATCGAAACAAGGAAAGCCATCGTACCGGCGCACATACGTTCTGCAGCAGCCTGGGTAATGGGTGAGTCTGCCCAAGCTTCATCATAGCTTACATGCGTTGCGGGATTGAACATTTACATCAACAGAGATACTGAAGCCATTAACTTCATCATTCATGGGTGGATTTTGGGTCCACATCCGCCCGTATGGGTTAGACTATTTAATTAAAAAATAAGTAACTTTATTAAATAATAAACAAATTAACATTAATTACAAATTTATTAAGTGAGAAACAAGTAATTGTATATTAGAAAATTAATTAGAATTAATTTCCTAATTATTACTTCAAGGGTAAATAGGAGTACACATAACTTCCTAATTAATGATCTCTTTAGACCTCTATAAATAGGATGTGTCTTTCTCAGTTGAACCTCATCCCTATTATTGAGTTATCTGGCAATCTCTTTTCTCTCCTACCATCATTCTTATTCTGGTGATCTGTTGTGTCAACCCTAATTAGATTCTAGTAGTCTAATAATTATATGAACATTATTATGTTCGAGTAATGAAGCATTAGAGCTTTGATTTTGATCTAAATGAAGTTCCACCTTGATACGCTACCCTCTTCTCTCTCCTAGCTCTTTTCACTTTTTTCCCTTTATCGACTCTTGGACTACCTCCTCTCTCACATAAAAGAACCTTGCCTCTTGCATATGCCAATAGCAGCAATGTCAGAGAAAAGTCATGAGGCTAGAAAATAGATTTGCCAGTAATTTCTCTGTTTTCAAGCTTTATTTGTGGCTGCAATGGTTCTGTCAATAATGCTTACTCTAATTGTGAGAAGCCACGAGGCTCCGTATGGTGTAGAGCCACTAGAAGGGCCAAAGTTTCTGGCCGAATTGCGCACAAATATCCCCTTCTAAATTGTTGTAAATGTGGACGAGAGGATGATTATCAAGGTTTACACGGTGATAAAGGTGAACTCAACCAAACTGTCAAAAAATGCTGGTACAGGGGCTTTCCTTCTTTCGGTTAAATTTTATTAAAAAAAAGGTGGAGCTGAGTCAGGAGGGTCATATTAGCCATTTTTGCCAAGTAGAATTGAGTTATGATGATAAAGGATATGAATATAAAAACTAAAAAGATCGGGACTGATTCATGGGTGAGTCAAAATTTCAGGAATCGAGTCGCACCGAGTCATAATTAAAGGACTGAGTTATAAGTGGGCTAATAGTTAAAGGACTAAAAGATTAAGTGAGTGTTTGGACGGGCGAATATATGATGTTTAAGCTGTTTTTTTACGTAAATCAAGACAAAACTCCTTTCACATACTTACCTCGTATACCGTAAATCATAATTGAAAAACTGTTTTTAAGCATTCCTATCACTATTCTAAACACACACTAATTTTTTTATTAGAAGTGAGGTCAGATTACATACTTGAGTTGAGGGCTTGTTCAGATGGGAAAAATATTTATTTAACCCTTATAATTTCACAGAGTTTGTAATTTAATCCCTATAATTTGACTTGCCATTCCCGACCCTTAAAATTTCCTGAATTTTATACAAAACTGAGTCTCTCCCAACTCGTCATATGTGCTATTGTTTGAGTAAAAATTTGCTTATTTGGCATATTTGTCAAGACCACATCAGCACAAATGTCAACTTCTCACACCTCACTCCTCTCTCCTCTTTCTTCGTTGTACCCTTCGGCTTCTTCTTCCTCCACTTCCTTGTTCCCTTCTCAAATAAACTCTTCCAGCAACATCAAGCAAACTGTGTTCACTTAATCAGGAATCATCCAATAAAAATTGCACTTCCTTCTCAAATACCGTGTATTTTAAGGGCTACTTTAACAGAGAAAATTAAATCACCTCCGGCTGCTTGGCAACTTACCCCCTTAATTTGCTGGCTTGCTTCCTTACAGCATCCATTCACCTTTTTTATTAAAAACAAAAACTTTCTCACTTTTCAAACAAAAAAAAAAGAAGGCAGAAAGAAAGAAAGATACAAGTGGAAAAGGAGATTACATTGATCTTTCAATAAGAAGAGACTGGTTGAAAAGGACAGCTAGGAAGAGAGGGAACAGAAGAGACAAGGGAGAAAGAGAAGCTTGAGGTAAGGCTGAGAAATGGGCATTTGAAGATGATATGATTTGAACCTGAACTCCCCGAAAAAGAAATGAATACATGGCTATGGGTGTGTTTTGATTTTTAAAGTATGAGAAGGAAATGCTAGACTGAGGAAAAAGCTGAAAAGGGAAGATATTTTTTATTTGATTATAAACTGGAAATCATCTATTACATCCTCCAAATCATGATGACACATACAACCTATAATCTTTCACCATCATCCACCTCTTGAAAATGAAGTGGAGGATGGTCAAAGACATAAAAAGAACCCGCAATCCTATGAGCAGACTTAGCCAGTGAATCCGCTCAAGCCATTTCTTCACGAGGAACATTAAAAAAACTAATATGTCAATCTCTCTGAACAAGACTCCTAACTTCTTCAACTAAATCCCGAAAAAGGTAGTCATATTCATATCCTCTCAGTACTAGATTAATAGCCTCAATACAGTCCGAGAAAATGCATACCTTCCGGATCCCCCACCACCAACATAAATGTAGTCCATAAATGATACCAATCAACTCAGCTATAGCCGGTGGAACCGCAATGAGTTTGCAAGAGAAACCACAAACACATTCCTTATTGAAATCTTTAACTACTCCACCACAACCACTCCTGCCATTTCTCAGAACTGATCCATCTATCTCCAAAGAAAAGTAATCCTGGGGCACTCCCGGTCGAGTACCTTGGGGAATATGCCCTATGTTCGTGAAAGCTCCACGGGTTAGAAGATCTTGATCCACACAAGCTTTGAAGAAAGTAGAGGCTCCACTCATATCTTCATCTGGACTTGTAGCCCCAAACAGCTTCCTGCATCTTATCACCCAAATGTCCCAGCAGATGTAACCAAACAGGGTCGACCATTTAATCTTCTTTGTGTAACCTTTGCTCGCTTCAGTAGTTAGGTTCCATTTCACCTATTCCTTACCCTCAAGAGAAGCAAAAGAACTCCAATATTCCTGATCTACCACTACTTTCCATCTGTCTCTTACTTTTGAGCAATCTCTAAGAAGATGCATTGAGTCTTCCTTCTGGTTGCACGAGAATGGACAAGAGTCAGATTCCTGAATTCCTCTGCTTGCTCGTACTTGTGCAGTATGGACCTTCCATGTGAGAAAAGCCACATAAGAGACTTAATCTTTTCCGAGACCGTCCATCTCCATAGAAGTTTCCATATAGTGTCATCATGTCCTTATGTACCTACAAAGAGAAAAGGGAAGATATTTTGAGCAAAGAGAAGTATTTCTTTATCCACTTGCTAATAAATATAAAATCCATCGTATAAAAGAATGAATTGTCACTTTACTTTTTTTAATTCCCCCTTCATTACCGGCGTCCATTCAAATTGTTGATGGGTTCATGGCATAGATTCCTCAAAAGAAAATAAACTAAATTTGAATTTTGATTTTAGATATATAAACAGAATGTTGAGATTTCAATATAAAATAAATGCAAAAAGAGAAGTTGGTGGCAGACTCTAGCGGTAAGCATTAATGGCTTGCAGGATAAAAAAGAAAGAAAATATCTTAAGGAAAAAAATAATAAACCAATCAATTAGGTGAAGAATAAAATAAGTGAGAAGGAAAAAAAATAAAAAAAATAAAAAGAATGTTAACTAAATTCTTCAAGCACATTAGGAAATAGGGAGTGAGTAATAGGAGAGGAAACAGGTCAAGTAGCCTATGCCTAGTCAAGCCCTGGCAATGTTTTAAAAGTTGAACTGGATGTCAAGTCGGAAAGGTCAGTGGGTCAAGGTTCAACCGATTGGAACGGTTGAACTGTTTAGCCTGACCGGTAACGTAATAATTAAATTTAAAAATAATATATATATATATATATATATATATTCCCTCCGATCCTATTTATAAGCAACTTTCCCTTTGATTGACAAAATGAACTGGTAGTCAAAAGCAATACGTGTGTCAAAAATGCCATGTTTTTTCCATATATGCCCCTATTTATGAAAAGAGTATAGGAGAAAGAATAGATAAAAAGTATAAGAGATAATGAGTATAAGATATGAGAGAGAATGAGTATTTAATAAGGGTAAAATAGGAAAAATAAGCTTACATTTTTAGACAAAAAAGTGAAAGTTGCTTATAAAAGGGATCAGATTATGAGAGAGAAAGTTACTTATAAATAGGACCGAAGAAAGTATATATATTACAATAATTAAACATGAGTTTAATTTCATATGAAGTTAGTAAAATCACACAACACCATTTAAAGAAAATCTTTTGATACATTAAAAAGAGATCTTGATCTATCCCAAATTTAATTGATTGTTTCTAGATCTTTTTAAACATTTTGCTTTAAAAAAGTTTCAAAAGATATTATCCCTCTCCATGCGTATCATACACGCTTCACAACATCCAAGGTTTACTTTTTCTTCTCTGTCCACTGACTTCATATTCATTCACTCTTTCTTTGTCATTTCAAACTCTCACACCATGCTCCTTGATACGTAAGTCGCCAGAGATGCTTTCGGAATGGATTCTTTCACTTCTTCTCCCTTAAAAATTATATAATGCAGCGACACTCATTCTATAAATCATTCTCATGGTAGCCTTCAGTTGAAGGGATGAAGAATAGAGCAGCTCTCCTGTATTTCTTCTTTCTTCTTTCCCCCTTCTATTTCTTTTTTCTCTTGTGCCGATCTTGTGTTTAATCCGTCTGGTTTTCAAATATCTGCTTCGGCTCTCGACTCAACTCCGGCTCCCGGCTAAAAAGGTGGCTTTAAACGGCTGATTCCGAGCAAACTCAAAAGATGGCTTAACTTTGTAAAACGGACCGTTCTTCCCTCCGGCCTACGGTTGAACCCACCGGACCGTCTGGTCCAGTCCGGCTCTCAGAACATTGAGCCCTGGTCAGGCTTGGCATGTTAGTTAAAAAAGCCAGGCCAAGGCCTATTTAAAAGCTTGTGTCACTAAACAGGCTAGACCTAGGCTCACGAAGAGGCCTATTAGGCCTGTCAGGCCGGCCTGAGCCTATTATCTATTTATATATTAAAAAAATTCAAAAATTACACACCCTACCCCCTTATCTCTTCATTCTTTCACGTTCAGTCCCTTAACGCCGCTTCTCAATTCTCTCTCTTACCTTCATTGGTCC
This sequence comes from Inga leiocalycina, assembly GCA_963242795.1. Lineage (NCBI taxonomy): Eukaryota > Viridiplantae > Streptophyta > Magnoliopsida > Fabales > Fabaceae > Inga > Inga leiocalycina. Next base: position 73,405,696 of record OY725325.1, read on the forward strand.
CTCTCCATCTCTCACAAACCCTAACCCTCTCAAGTCTTCAAGTAAAAAAAACATCATCCTCCACTTGCTTATCACTCGACTTCCTCTCGCTCTCCACCTTAACGGACGACGGCTGACCACTCTCCTCTCCCTCTCAACCTGTCACTGGTCATCCTATGGTCGACTTGTCGTGGGTTTTCCCTTCTTCGGTCTCCACCTCTCATCTAGTCACTCGTGGGTCGTGGTCGACTTGTCGGACTCTCACTCACCACATGTATGTCTTTCTCTTTCCTTTAGCTTTGTCTACTTTGTGCTATGAAGAAGCTTGATTTGTAAAAGAAGAAAGCTAACTTTTTAAATCTCATTCAATCTAGAGTCTAAATCCCTAAACTTTCTCATCTAGGTATATGTTGTATTTCCAACATCTTTGTCTCAAATCTTGGCACTATCAGTGTGAGATGGTAAACTCTTGGAAGTCGGACTCCTTCTTGCTCTACATTGAAGCCTGACAACTTTCGTAAACCAACTAAAAAAAATCATTATTAGGTTTGCATTCAAAGCCGTAAAACCAAAATTAGAATTAGAAGGTGAAGAGTTTGAGAGGAATTAAGAGGATATGATTTTATGTGCTTGAATAAATGTTAAAAGTGAACCTTTTTGTTCTGTGCTTGAATAAATGTTTTGTTCTATGCTTGGCAAAAATCATTCGTAGATCTAAATATTTGCTTGATCTCATTACAATATGTTAACCTTTTTGTGGTATATTCTCTTTAATAATTTAAATTTTTTATGAGAAGGCTAACAGGCATGATATTTTTCAAAGTGAAGTTTATACAATAAAGTAATTCAATCCCTTAATATCCTTCCTTTTAGCTCTTGTCCTTATCTCTACAATAACAATCTTGTGTTAATGGTCGCTTAGTTCCATTGAAATTGTGACTACTGTAATAAACTTGAATTGCTTACTTAGGAGTTCCATCCCTTCATAGTTGATTTTCAAATAGTGCTGGGAAAACGGGCCGGGCCGTGACGGGCTCCAGCCTATACGGACCGGCCCGTTTAGGCTCGAGTCCAAAAAAACCACTGAAATTGGCGGTCCAACTAGTTTAGGTGAAGCCCGCGGGTTCAAGGTCCATTAAATTTTTTTTGCTTCTTATGCACCTGAAGACTAAAATACCTAATTTAAAATATAAATATCATCAAAACTAAGTTAAAATATCAAATATTATCCATATTTAACAAAATACAAACACTAAGATCTAAGTCTAATCCAAGCAGACTTCATGAAATAGGAAAATCAAGTACCAAAACACGAATCTAACAAATGTTCAAAGTCAAATTCAAACTTTGAGTCTGCCAACTAAAAATATAGACAGACTGTAGTGCCCGAAATTTGGAAAACAAGGAGCCGCCACCAAAATTTTGAAAAAGGATAAGTTTAGAAACCTTTTTTGAAAATGACAACCAGATAGAGTTCGGGAGTCGATTGTGTATGGGGATGGTGTTAGGCACCCCACAACATCCATTCATAAGAATGGTTACCCTAAGTTAATTATTTATAAATATATGTGGCCTTTAATCTTATGATAATTACCCAAATAAAAAGAGAATATTTACAAAAATAAATGAAATAAAAACTAAAGAAAAAAATGAACATTTATTTACAAAAAGAAAAAAAGAAAAAATATATTTATTTACAAAGTTGGACTTGACCTAGGATAAAAACCTAGGGCCTGTATACCCTTTAGAGAGATCAAAACCCACGTAATTTGGGGGTAGAAATATGTGTCACTTTGTTGGTGTTTTTTTAGAAAAAATGTTTTTTTAATTTATTTGAGCAAAATATTTTTTTGTTTGGTTTGTGTTTTTTATTTTTTTAAAAAAAAGCATTTTTTTTATTATCTCATATGAAACCAAATTCTTTTAATTTAAAAAATGAATCTCTTTTTTTTTTTTGAAAATTTTTATTTGCAAAAGAGAGAGAAGAGAAAAGAAAAAAAAGAAAAGAAAGAAGAGTTCATCAAGCCAACAAGGAATCACATTCTCATCATATCATTCAAATTAAAAGAGTTTAAGATGGCAAGAAAATCAATAAAGACATAGTAAGAGCATGTACCTCCGACGCTTTGAACCATTCATCCTCCTATTTGTAAGCCACCCGATCTTGCTTCCTTGCTCTCCCAAAATTCTTATATTTTGCTTCAACTCTTGCTCTCCTATTTATAGTTTTAAGGTAGGATTTTCTTCATAAATACTCTTTCTTTTTTTGAATTTTCATTTTTGAATTTTTTTTTGTATTTTATGTTAAAAACTACCGAACTTGACCCAATCACTATTAGTGGAGATTTTTTTTTTAAATTTCGTTTTTTATTTCTTTTTGTATTTTCTATCAATAAAACTTCCTAACTTGACTTAATCACCATCAGTGAGAGATTTTTTTTTTAATTTTTGGTTTTAATTTTTTTTATTTTTCCCACAAGTAATTTCCTAACTTAAACCTATCAACATAAATAATAATTTTTTTTTGTTTTGTATTTTCGTTTTTATTTATTTTCTTCTATTTTCCCTACAAGCAACATCCTAATTTAAATCTATGGATGTGAGATAATTTTTTATATATATTTTTTATTTTCTTTTAATGAATGACAATGCCAATTTGGACACTAATTATCATCAATAAGAGGATTTTTTTTTTATTTTCACTCTTATTTTTTTTCTTTTAATGATGATTGTCAATTTAGATATCGATCATCATCAGTAGGAGGATTTTTTTTATTTTCGTTTTTTATTTATTTTTTAATTTTCCCTTTAATGACAATTGTTAATTTAGACACCAATCATCATCAATGAGAGGAATTTCTTTTATTTTTTTATTAGTTTTTTAATTTTTGAGTGAGGCCGAAACAAAATAAGGTGTTCACATAGACAAAAAGAAAATCAAAGGAGAGAAGTTTGAAAAAGTACAAAATTCTTAAGCCCGGCCCATTTAGTTGAAGCCGCGAGCCAGCCCACGGGCTTGGGCCTAGGGGTGAGTAAAATCAAACCGAAGACTGAACCGAACCCAATTCGGTTTTTTCGGTTCAGCTTTTGGTTTTTTCTTGATTTTTTTTTTCAGCTTTTTCGGTCTTCGGTTTTCGGTTTGATGTGTTTAAAAAAAATTCGGTTATAACCGAAAAACCGAAATTATATTATAAATGGGCCTTACTTATGTTAACCCCTTATGTGCAAATCTCACTTTCCCTAGTCCTTACCAACCCAAAGCTCAAGCCCAACAATCATTATCATTTAAAAAAGACGTACAAAACCTAACCTAAATAAACATAAAAGAAGGGAAGGAAGAGCACGCACTGACACCCATTGACCCATAGTTTCTTCACTTTACTCTTCACCACCAACATCTTTCTTTAACCACACCCGACCTTCTTCTTTTTTATCTCTTCCTCCTCTTTTTTGTTGTTTCAATCCTCATCTTCTTTTGTCCAAAAAAAAAATCCTCACCTTCTTCATCATTACTAGTCACTTGTATTAGTATGTTCTTTCTATCTCAAATATCCGCCAGATCTACATCATCTTTCATACCCCAACCAAGCATTCTTCTTTGAAGCCGTAAGCTGTAATCTTCCCTTCACCCACAGATCCCAACCACGTTTGTCCTTTGCGGCCCCCTGTCGCAACCCCAACACCGTCGTTCGCAGTTCACACAATCGCGATTGCCGTCGCTGACTCGACGAGGTTTATATTTTGATTCAACATTTGAGTTTTAGATCTGTGTTGGTGTGTGTGAAAAATTATGGGCTTTGGTTGTTTTTCTCTCCTATGTATCTTTATGACTTTTTCTTTGTGATCTGAATTATTTTAAAAAATTTTCCTTGTCTCTATAAGCATGTAGTTGGATCTGAAATAAAGATTAATTCCTTATCCTCCCTCTTCTTCTTCGAATGGCATATATCAATTATATAATTTGGGATAATTTCGGTTCTAACCGAACCGAACTGAAAAATTTTGGTTCGGTTTCATTTCGGTTAATGATATTATTCAGTTCGGTTCGGTGTTACTAAATGCCTCATTTCAGTGTTTTGGTTATTCCGGTTTTCACTCATAACTGAACCGAAACACCGATTGCTCACCCCTACTTGGGGCCCATTTAACACCTTTTATATTCTTATATGCTCGAAGACTGAAATACCTAATTTTAAATATAAATACTATCAAAACTAAGTTAAAACATCAAACAATATCGATGACCAAAACAAAACACAAACATTATTGATATGTAGGGTCTGAGTGGAGTATAAGAGCGTCTGACTATCTAAGAGTTAGGTTATTAAGTCTGCCCACTGCTCTGCCTAGTTACCTTTATGGCCTTATTTAATTTAATTATTTAAAAAAAATTAAACGGACCTAAAAGGGTCTGGAGGCTTTAAATTATAAAATCAGCTCTTGACGGGCTCGGGCCTAAACAGGCTGGCCAGATGTGCTCAGCCCTATTTTCTGGCTCTATTTTCAAAGACTAAATTAATTATTGCTTGCTTTGATTTTTTTAGATGGTGACAACATCACAGCACGATTATATCGTGAAAATGCAAAAGAAGAGGCTTCTTGACGGGCATCTATATTGTATTAGATATATGTAAACAATGTGAAATGTGTGACTGCAAGCTCTCTTATTTCTTTGTCAAAATTTTAGGCCTTTTTTTTAATACTAACTTCCATTGCATCCTGAAGATCAATGAAGTATTACATTAACTATTGCTATGACTGAGGTTCTTAGCTTTACAAAACAAATATTATATTGTTAGTGTTTTGATTTCTCTGACTTACATTTTTCATTTAGATATTAATAAATATAATAGTAGGTTTATCTTCTTTGTTGATTCAATAAGTTTTCTATTGCTTGGGTTCTTGATGAAATTTTGATTAATAAATGTGTGATGAGATGCTGATTATAATTTTTTTTAAAAATTTTGGGCTTCTTAATAAGCTCTTGTCCATGCCAAGCTTTATATAGGCCGTGTTCAAGCTGCAAAAAAAGGCCTGTGATAGGCTACAGGCCAAGCTCAGGCCGAACTGTCACAATACAGCCTTGACCTGTTAAAGGTGAAGCCTGACCTGGTCAATTTCCACCCTACTTAGTGACAGAGTGAGAGTGGAAACAATTAATAATAAAAAAAATTGATAATAGGACTAAATGGGAGGGCACAGGCAACCCGAAGGTGTGCCCATAGCCCTACCATTTAATTCTTAAATGTGCGGGTTTTAACCCACCCCATTATGGGCCCTTGTTGGGCAGGCTCAAAACAGGTTAAATTCTTACAGGAGCGGGCAAGCTTATCAGGCTTCGAGCACCTTGCTCAGCCCTAGCTTGAGGAAGAAAAGTAAGGAATGTATAAATGTCAGGTTGTGACTATAATAAGCAAGGTAATTAAACCCGAACCGGATAGTGAACCGGTTGGGGTACTGGGTCAAGGGTTAGTGGGTTAGACCGGAGTCAAACCGGAGCTAAACCGGGACCAAACCGGTGAGAAATGGAATATTTTAGGCTTATAGTATGAAATTCTAAAGGAAAAATAAAAAAAATATTTAAAAAAAAACTAAAAAAAATTGACCCATACCAAGTCACCAAACCGAACCGGTTTAGTGCCCGGGTCGCCGGTTTCTGGGCTGGTTCGGCCGGTCCGGTCCGGGTCAGATAACCTTGATAATAAGTGAATAAGTGGTGATGCATTAAGAGAACACAGTTCATCAGAAGAATTTATTAGATATGATTTGTTTTGATGATGTCAAATATTAAAAGCAAAAAGTTTATATAATGTATTTATCATATATATTGACTAATTATTATTTTTAATGTGAAATATATCTTGTAGATTAGTTAAGAAAAGAAAGAAGATATCAAGTTGGATTACGATGAATGGTCAAGCAAAAGATTAAGAAGCTATTGAACAAAAAAGTTATTAAATATGGGGAGGAATCAAGAAAAGAAAGGAGCTATTGAGTTTGATCATTGGGAATGATCAAGAAGGATAAAAAGGAAGAAGAGAAGAAATCAAAGAAAGAAGAACTTACAAAATATAATAGGAATATCAAGTTTCAAATTCTTATATTTGATATTGGAGGTCTTTATGATTGAATGGAAGTTGGAATGACTTAATCGGAAGTTAAAGTGCCTAATATCGATTTAGACTAAAACTTATGGTATATAACACTAGGCTCAAGAGGCATTTCAACAACATCAAGATCACGCTCAACAAAGGTCAAATGGTAGATATATGAATTTTGGAATTGGACGATCATATAAAGATGCCTCTCCATATCAACTGCTATAAATTTGATCATCATGTTTGGAATATAACGAATTTGGAACTGGCTTTTGTTGCATTAGAAAGAAAACTTAAAGAGCTTTCTGGGGATAGATCATTTGCTAAATTTGGAGTTACATTCGAAGATTTATACCCACTGGAAGTTGACCTCTGTGCCAAACTATCTATGTTCTGAAAAGGAAAAGGGCACTCTAGTGATAGTGGATGGAAACCAGTAATGAAGCTTCACTTCCAGAATTTCAGCAAGTCACTTGATGGTGATCAGATCAAGTTAAGAGTTCAAAGATAAAATCACTCGAGTGATGGGGTAAGCACTCAAGTGATGGGCATCACTTGTAAGTCGCGTGTAAGTCACTTGCAAGTGATCTAAGAGTTAGTAATCTTCCGATGAAAATCACTCAAGTGATTTTTGAAATTACTTGAAGTGATTCATGATCACTTGAGTGATTTCTGAAGATCACTCAAGTGATTGAGGAAATCACTTGAGCAATAAGAGATTACTTCAAGTTGCACTTGAAGTGATATGAAAATCACTCAAATGATTGAGGAAATAACTCAAGTGATAAGAGATCACTTCAAGTTGCACTCGAAGTGATATTATTCACTTTTTTTAATCACCGTCTCAGATTTTTGATATTCTTTTAAGCACATTTAAAAATTTAGTAACTTGTTTCTAACCATTCATAATCATTACTAATCAAGTTTATATGAGGATTATAGGTGATTAAACTTGGATTAGAGCTCAACGGCCAAAAAGCAACTTTGTGTCAGAAGCTTTAACGACTACTTCCAACAAACATCCAACGGTCATATTCTAAGATGTTCAATGAGAAAAATGCACTCAACAGTCAAATGCTCTTCTTCAACTATAAAAGGAAAGGCATTCAAATGAACATTGATGAGAGCCTATGCTTATAATGTTGATATGCTTATACTCTAAATCTTACCCAACCAAAGCTCTATAATCATACCCCCACCATGTACTTCAATGGTAATCATCATCTACTTTATATAAAGAGAAGTATGCTTGCATTGTAATCATTCTATCTTTGTGAGAGTTACTCAAGATTGGAGTATCTTGAGTAGGAAATAGATTGTATCCTTACAGTGTATAAGGGGGAGTTCTTATCTTAATATGAGAATTGTAGTGGCTTTACAAGTGCCTGGATTAAACTTGTGGGATTATAGTGATTCTCAAGTGCCCGATTTATACTTGAGTGGGATAGCAGATTGAAATCTCAGGAGGAGTATGGGGACTGGATGTAGGTCATCGTGGATTTAACCGAACTAGGATAAATCACAGTTTGCATATTCTCTTCCCTAAACTCTTATATTTCCAGCATCTATTATTTGAATAATTGATTGTTGATTTATGATTCATTTCTTTCATACTTATTGCTTTCACTAATATGCGAAAAGATTTTTAAAGTACTTAAGTTTTTATCATGCACCCAATTCACCCCCTCTTGGTTGTTAGCCGGTTCTAACAGAGTTTACTTGGAAAGAAGAAGCAAGGAGATGGAGGAAGAAGAAACCGAAGGGTACAGTGAAGAAAGAGAAGAGAGAGGAGTGAAGAACTGACATTTTTACTGCTATGACCCATATAAATATACCAACTAAGCAAATTTTTACTCACTCAATGCCACACAGGACGCTTTGGGATAGACTCAATTTTTTTTTTATAAAAATCAGGAAGCTTTAAGAACTAAGTTAAGATAAGTCAAACTATAAGGATTGAGTTGCAAACTCAGTAAAACTATAAGCATTAAATAATTAATTTGTCCCGTTTAGATTTACTCGTGATGAGCACGTTAAGACAAATACAAAAACACATATTACATGATTACATTGTAAACCTTAAAATTGTGGTTGAGAATTTAGATTGAGGATTCAAAATGTCAATCCCAACAAGCATTCAATATTATTTGAATTGAATCTACCCCTCACATTTCTTTTTTTCCCTCTTTTTTTGGATATACATAGCAATTTGAAGTTTGAAATTGAATTAGAAAAATCTAGACAAGATTCCTAGATACTGACTTTGAGTTAACACCCTTCCCTTTTCTTTGTGCCCCGTGAATACAAAGGTTCATCTTGAACAAATAATAATAATAATTATCATTATTATTTTATAAATATTAGATATGTAGATATCTATAAACTCTCCCAACTCTTAGCCTTTCATTTCCTATGCTCTATAACCTCTATAATGAGTAGCCATTTTATGTAACCCTTGAGGTTGAGACCTATAAATAGAGGATTGTGTGCTTCGCTTTACCTGTATTTAAATGAATAAGATATCACTAACTCTTTCTCTCCAATTCTCTCATCTCTCTCATCTCAATCTCTTTTATTTTCCTTATTTTCACAACAACAACAACAACAATAGTCCTCCCTGTTCAGAGAAAAAATAATGTGTTTTGAAGAAAAAATTGATGAAAATAAATTGCCATGCTATTGAAATCACATGACAAAATAAAAAAGAAAAATAATTATTTGAGGATCTTAAATTTTATAATTAGAGTTATTTGTTATAGTTGTATATTATAAATAATGAAAGTGATGTGCCTATCTGTATAGAACTTGCAACTGGTTAGCACTGTTTATTATAAATAATATAATTCGTTATTAATTATAATTTTTATGAATATACTGTTTAACATTAAAAAATAGTTATAATGGACCAGATATATAAAAGAGGAATAGAGAAATTTTACGTAGAGTTTCAGAAACAAGCTATAATTTCTAATTAAGAAAATTATCTCTGAGTCTCAAGAAAAAAATAAATATAAATAATTTTTCTAAATTTTGTCTAATACTAATAAATCTATGGGAATTTAACATTTGTAAGTTGAGTTGTCGCATACAAATTAAATATTATAATTTTTTTTTTATGGAATATAACTACATTCATGATGAAAAAGTATAAGATACAAAGTATCTTAATAGTATACATACATCCTATAGGAGGTAGGACAAAATCCATATCCATATCCAAGGAACATTCTTAGTCCTAGTAATTATTTTAATATGGGATTTCTTTATAATCTTACAAAATAGAGGCAATTTGTGTGGGTGATCTATTTGTTGTTGTCTAAGGATGAAAGTCATAGCTTATCACAGTGCCTTTAGCTGCAATTGTAAATTTACTAGCTTAGTTTTAGGAGTTAAGTTCCATTCATGAAAATTCTGATGAGCAAAGAGGATTCGAATGTGTATGCTTCTTGGTCTCCGCCTTGAATTATTAGTATTGAATATCACATTCCATTGAGCAAAGTCATCTTCAAAAGATTGACCCTCATTTGCTACCTGTATTATGTGCGCTTGAACTTCCTCTTCTACATGATATTGCTTCAGTAGAAATGGTGAGGTAGCAACACGTGCTTTAGATTGCGCTATTCTGATCACCTATTGTAGAGATATTTTCATACCTGTGTGGCAAACTTTGTTACTTGCAAATCACAAATATTATAGTAATTGGAAAGGTAAAAAAGTCATGAAATTACTGGGATCTTTGTGGTCACAAATAATTAACCAAGGTTTATGAATAGAACTAACCAAGGAATGGAGCCAAGACCATAAAATATGACAATCTTTAAAAGCAAGAAAGCCATACACAAACGTAATATATATATATATATATATCATAAGTATACAAAATATTACAAAAGATATGGATCCAGTAAGGAGAAGTATCTAAGACTATACAAGATACTGAAGAAGAAACACCAAAAAATAGCCCCCTACGCCCAAGTGGATCAACTACAAAAACATCGGAAAAAGAAAAACTACTAAACTTTTTTGATATTTTACATTGTTTCATAAAAGTTTTACTAAAGAATAAAAGTCCGGGGAATATTTTCAAAAAAGATTTCTAAGTTGTTGAATTGTTATAGTTTTACCAAGACTATGACAATTCCACGACAATAATTTCATGCCCCTAGGCGGAGTTTTTTGGCACAAACTCCACTGAAATCCAAAAAAGAGGAGTAAGTGTCATGTGAGAGAGAAGCAATTGGTGTAACATATCTAGAAGATACTAAAGGAGACGAAATTGAATTTTCAATCCTAACACATTTTCTTCCATTTGACTCTGATCCAAGAAGAATCATAGCAGTACAAATGAGTGAAGAGTTATCATATATCCGACCTTTCTGGGACATATGAGCAGTTAGATCACTTTGCACAAGAGGTAATATTCGAATATTTGTCTTAGTGTGAAATTTATAGAATATTGAGGAATCATCCATGTCAATTGCATAAGCAACTCTGATTCATGGATCAAATAAATCAAATAATGCTTGACTCCAAACATCTTCTGAAGGGTAAGACTCTCGGTCATGATATGTGTTGGGAGGGTTGAAACTAAAATATGAAGGCCTAAGATATGAAGGCCCAAGAAATATTCCATTCTGCCAGCTCAAGTCCTCATCAAAGTCCAAAGAGGAAGGAATTTCAATTTGTGGGCCTTTAATCACCATAAAATTGGACTAGAAACTATGGGCCCGAATAGAGCTTGTAGTTAAAAATTGGCCCACTACGATTTGTAAATATGTGATCTGATCAATTTTCTATTACGACCCCTCGTCCTTGGGTTCAGTTGGCGAAGGGGTCGGACACTCTCCCTAAAGGGAGAGGATTCGATCCTAGGGAAGTCCACTTAGTTGTGGTCCAATCGAGGTGCTGGGGGAGGCATCCCAACTTGGAGCCCTGCCTTTAGATCGTGGGTGAGCCTAACCCTTTTCCTAAAATTATTGTTTCAAAAAAATTTTCCATTACAACATAACTTGTAAAACTCTGAGAGGGTCCACCTTATGGAAAGCCAAACATTCAACTTGTTTAAAAATCACAGAGACCAACCAAAGGATGCCACCTAGCTCGATTTAATTCAAAATGAAGTGGTAAATAGAACTAAAGAGGTCTTGGAGAACAAAGTCTAGAGTTGAGAGGTGAAAAGACGCATAATGGGGTGCATTAAATGTGTCTGCAAAGGGCAAAGGAAATCCTACAGAAATGCTGTTAGGAATTGCATTGTGGCTTTATGTATTAGAAGCCATGTGAACTTGCTGCTGCGTGGCAACAAAAGGAGAGATCATGAAATAAGGTTCTGTGATATTATGGTGATGAGCGCCATCAGGGAGAACACGTGGTGATGCTTCAGGATTCGAAGATTGAAAATCATGAGGACAAGGATTCATCTAATCTTTAGGCGGATTTTCCAAGAACCCACTTGTTGAAAACTGCTGCATTGGATCATCTTCATCCATATGGGGAAGATGATCTGAAGATTGGCGTTGAAGTGATGCAAGGATGTCTGAATAATGATCCTCTGATGAACTTAAAGATGACTTCAAGGAATTAGTGGGAGAGTTTGAGCAAACCTGTAAAGATTGTCTTGAAGGATGAACTTGAGAAGCTCTGTTTTGTTGCACTTGGACAAAGCAATGACCATCGGCTGTAGATGAAACCCAAGAAACAAAGGTAGTTTTGCAATGGTGAGATTTATGGTAGAATGTTATGTTTTCAAGTGAAACCATAGGATTATAATAATCCTTAACAAAATCTAAACCAAACCTTAAGACGAGTCTGGCACTATGAACAATCATACTAGAAGAAATAAGTTGCATATTCCAATCACATTCCTATTCAATGTGACCAATTCTTCCACAAGCAAAACATATTCTAAACACTCTCTCATATTTTAACTGCACCCATTCATGTTTTGTTGAAGTATCAAATTTCAAATGACAGCCCATGATCAGAGTTAATGCAGGATCACTAACTGTAATATCCCAATGCCTCGATCTTAATATTGTCCGTTTTGAGGTTCATCACCCCCTCATGGCTTTAAAAAGCGTCGAGAGGGAAGGTATCTAAACTCTTATAAGGTATTTTTCGTTTCTCTCCCTAGCGATATGGGACATAACACTCACCCACCTTTAGGCCCAACATCCTCACTGGCATGTTAGCCTATGTTGACATGAGCCTGGCTCTGATACCATTTATAACATTCCAGCGCCTCACTTTTCATATTGTCGCTTTGGGCCCCTATCACCCCTTTATGGCTTTAAAATGAGTCGAGAAGGGGAGGTATCTAGACCCTTCTAAGACGTCTTTCATTCCCTTCCCCAGCAGATATGTGAGATATGATTTCTGTAGTCTTTGCTCGGGGTATAGCTCATTATTGGAGAACTTAGTGCAGTCTTGTCAAAGTGATTAATCTTATTATGTGTTGTAGCCCATGAGTTTTGTCAGCGGTTATAAGGAGGTTATAAGGATAGTTGAGAGAGTTTTATGCATATTGAATTGTTCTCTTGAACTACTAATGTTTTTGGAAAATTATTTAGACTTTGTTATATGAACGTATATTTTGTCCACTTAACTATCTTGTAATCATTCCCTGCATGCTTGTTAAATTGAAATTGTGATTACAGAGTCGGTGTGACTTACCCCATGGTTTATTATTTTTTTTTCATATGAGAATTTAGTTATTAACTTCAAGGGGAAGGCAATTGAGACTGGATTTGATCAAACCATCTTGTATGCCTTATTTTATTTACATGTGCTTATCTGATGTACATTGCCAAACTTTAAGGCCCTTTTTGGTATACTTTGCATGATTTGAATATTTTGTTGCATATTAGGTCTTTTGATGTGGGCAAAGCCCTTTATACTATTTTATTATGTTGGTTGATTTGCTAAGGGCTGAGCCCAGAAGTTTAGATAAGTGAAAGGAATTGATATATATTTAGATTTAGTTATATTGTTATAATAGGCTATAGTAGTTATATTAAGGGCTTCAAACGCCCTAGCCCATTTATGAATCGTGCTAATTGTAACTTCTAAATCCCAATTTTAAGTATTGGAATTATATTGTGTTGTAAAGGTGGCTAGAGCTTTATTACCATGGTAGAGTATTTTCTTTCATAGTAAGGCTTTGATTTCTTTATCATGAAAGTGGAAATCCTACAAACTATGGTAAACCTTTTATATTTGTTTTCTTCTTTTTTTCTACTATAGTAAAACTCAATGTTATAATTAATTGTTTGAAATATTTTATTATACAGTAAATAAGGATGTTGTTACATGAGGTGCATAATAATAGAGTTATAATTACAGAGGCACGACGGCTTCTACAGAGGGAATGGTGTATTGAAGTAAGATAGATCTAAAGATCAGCGAATGCATCAGCAGACTACCTGGCCAAGGATAGCTTGTCGATAATGCCGGGTTTTCATATGTTCTGACTACCTGCACCAGAGTGGCAGTAGATACTAGATACAACAATGGGTAGTTTATAGTGGGATTGCCTTTTGTTATATATATATATATATATAAATAAACTCTCTGGCAAAGTATTTAATGTGATTGCCTTCTAAGGCTCAAGTACAAATCTCTTGCCAAGAGGGTGATTGTATGCTATACTATACAGTATATTTTTTATTGTTCTTTTTATAAGAGCCTAATAACCAGATAATTTAATAAACAATTAAAATTAATAAATAATAATATTTAGGAAATGAGCTACTCCCTCTAGTCCTATTTATAAGAGCTCAATAATGAAATTATGTGGTTCAAAAAAATAAATTAAAAATAATAAACATGTATGTCTGAAATAAACTTTTGTTTCCAAGTGTGCTCTCATTTATATGGAGGCAAGTAAGAGAGAGAAATAAAGTAAATATAAGTATCACCAGCCTTTTAATTAATGCAATATCTATAATTAATGAGAGGCAAAAATGACAAAAAAACTCCTTAAATGTTCAGACAATTCTTGTCGGGCTCTTATAAAAGGGACAAACAATTCAAATTTTGGGCTTTTATATATATTTTCTTATCGGAGCTTCGACAGTCTCATATATTTTTTTTGAATTTCTCAAGTAAAAGTCATCAATATATATACTTGAATTATTAATAAATATACTAAAGTTGTAAATAGGATCAACCAAAGATTTAGCGGTCTCATATGTTTTTTTTTTAATTTCTCAAACCAAAGTCATCTATATGGGTACTTGAGTTGTTAATCTCTATATTAAAGCCGTAAATAGGGTCGATCGGAGCTCCTATAGTCTCATATATTTTTTTAAATTTTTCAAGCAAGTCGTCAATATGGATACTTGAGGTTTTAATATGCATACTAAAGTTATAGATAGGGTGGACCAGAGCTCTATCAGTCTTTTATATTTTTATGACTTTAGTATGCATATTAATAACTCAAGTATTGTTGTTGACGACTTTTACTTGAGAAATTCAAAAAAAATATATGAGAGCATCGGAGCTCCAGCCGACCTTATGTACGACTTGAGCATATATATTAATAACTCTAATATTCATGTTGACGACTTTTGTAATACCCGAATTTTGAGATTTGAGGCTATAGAATAAGCTTGAAATAAGTGGATTGCTAAGCCCCGATTTAGCAGGAGCCCAAATTTATTCCCTAATGGTCCTTATATCTTAGGGGTATTAAAAATAGAAAAATGGTGAATTTTGGAGAAAGTAATTATGTTTATGGTGAAATGGAAAGTTGGGCAATTTGGTGGTTGTGTGCATTATGGTTCAAAACTAAATATGTGTGCATGTGATGAGAATTTGGTTGTTTTAGTGATTCCAATGGCTTCCTTGTGATAATTTGTGTGGGGAGAGTGTTTGTTATGAAATTGGAACCATTGGAAACAATTGTGCAAAAATTGGAATTCTGTTCATTGAAACTCTGTGTTGGGTAGTTTGTTTGTGTGGAAGTTTTGAATAGGCAAATGGTGTCAAAAAATTACGAAACTTTCTAGTCTTAAATTTTACATTCCAAGCTTCAAAATAGACATATAATTCATGTCATTTCGTTTTGTGTGCTGGGAGTTATGATTTGCTAAAGTTTGGGATCAAAATTGGACTTTGTTTTGGAGCAGTGTTGACTTTTGTGTAATTTTGTATTTGTGTAGTGATTTCTAGTAATAGTCCATATTTTTCCTATAAAGAAAAATTAAATAGCTTTCATTTGGCTTTGGTATCACCTTATTTTGATTTTTCTAGAATTAGTTATGATTTTTCAAAATTGGGCAGAAATCTACCAGAAAATCCGAAAATGTCAATTTTGGAATTATGACATCATCATAAGGGAATAATGACATAAGCATAATATAACATATCATCTTCTTCCTCCAAGCTTCAAAACTGTCGGTTTATTCAGCTGAACTAGAGAAAAAACGTTTGATATTTCTAGAGAGAGAAAGGAGAAGAAAACTCGTAAGGTAAGCCGATTTCTTCGACGATCTAGCTCCTAACGCGTATAACTCCAATCCTAAACTACTCCTTTATGTTCTTTAAGGTTTGGAAGCTCCTCCTTTGGTGTTAAAACAGCTAGGGTTTCAGCCAAGATAAGGAAAAGCTAGTGGGAGCTTGAGGTAACTTCCAAACTCTTGTATATTGGCTGTTCTGGCTGTTGTGGACAATTTAATCGGTGAAATTTCGCCGGATTGTCATTGATTTCAAAAATGGAAAATGGGTGTGTGGGGTTGTTATGCTGCCCAAATTGGTACCAAATGATAGTTGCAACCTAATGGAATAGTCAATAAAGCGGTTAGGAGTATAAAGGAATGCGTTTACGCAGCCGAACCAAAAAAACCTCAATTTTTTTCGAGCAACTGAGAATTTTGGCCAAGGCTAGTTTGGAGGGGTTAGAGTTGGATTTTCAATGATTTGATGGTTTCATTGAGTTCAGGAGCGAAAATTAGGTGGGGTTACAGTTGATCACTTTTTTGGAAAAGGCCGAAAAAGTATAGTTACGAAAACGCCCCTAAAACCCTTAAAGTGGGGCTGCCATGGGTAAATTTGTAATTTGACAATAAATTTGATAATTCTAAATCCGGAAATGGATTCCTTGGACAAAAATATGTCAGGATAGCCCAGGATAGAATTTTGGAAAAAGTACAGCCGGACCGGGTACAGCGTGGCCGGGTTGGGTCCTCGGGGGCATTTTAGTAATTTTTCAATATAGCCTAATCTAACCCCCAGAAACACTATGGAAGTGTCTAAATGGTACATTTGGAATTGTAGGACCCAGTTGAGGGCTTGAGTTGCTAGCACGCAAATCGAGGAGAAAAGACTGGAGGTAGAAGACTTACCTTACTTGCATGTATTTGATATCATTGCTTGTGTAGTGATGTATGTGATTGCTTTTACTTGATTGTGTAGAGCATATTTGAATAATAGAAGCTCTGTTTCTATTTTGCAGTGGTCATAGTTTTGTTACATGAAACATTGAGCATGCATAAATGTCATTTTGAGGCATACATCTAGTTAAAGCTAACATCTCATACACATAGCATCTATCATGCATGCATTATGGTATCTGTGAACACCCTATTTTGTCCGAGCCCCACTTAAAAATATAAAAATAATTGATAATGATTGGTATCCAAATTGGCAATCATCATTGGAAGAAAAAAAGAAATAAAAAATGAAAATAAGAAAAAAAAAGAAAATCCTCCTATTGATCGGTGTCCAAATTGGCGATCATCATTAAAAGGAAAAAAAATAAAAATAAAAAAATTAAATTAAAATAAATGCCCTTATTGATGATGATTGGCATTGTCATTCATTAAGGAAAAATAATAAAAAAGCGGAAAATAAAAATAGAAAAAAATATCATTTATGTTGATAGGCTTAAATTATGAAATTACTTGTGGGGAAAAGATAAAAAAAATTAAAAAAAACAAAATTAAAATAAATCCCCTCATTGATGATGATTGGCATTGTTATTCATTAAGGGAAAATAATAAATAAAAAAATAAAAAATAAAAAAAATGTAAGAAAAAAAATCTCATTTATGTTGATAAGTTTAAATTAGGAAATTACTTGTGGGAAGAATAATGAAAAAAATTAAAAACGAAAAAAAAATCTCCACTAATAGTGATTAGGTTAAGCTAGGAAGTTTTATCAATAGGAAATAGAAAAAAAATTAAAAAAAATCTCCATTGATGGTGATTGGGTCAAGTTAGGTAGTTCATAACAAAAAATACAAAAAAAATCAAAAATGAAAATTCAAAAAAAGAAGGAGCATTTATGAAAAAAACCTACCTTAAGACTATAAATAGGAGAGCAAGGGTTAAAGCAAGACAGATAAGAATTTTGGGAGGAGAGAAAAAACACAAGAATTTCAGAAAGAAAGGGAGGCAAGTTACAAGAAACTGGCAAGAGGTAAAGAAGGAATGAAACATGATCTATCATTGCGTCAATGAACTTCTCTATTTTGGAGAAGGAGGCATGCACATTCGCCCATGAGCAATGATCGTTCTTCTCATCCCTTGATTCTTATTGTATGTTCGTTTATGAATGTGTCCTAGTGGAGGTTCAATCTGTGCCACCAATTGTTTTTCTCCATTTACTCCACCTCTTCAATTGCTTGCTTTTTGTCATTCTAAACAAAACTTTTTTCGAAGTTTAAGGGGATTGGAAATTCAATCAAGGGTGCCATTGTTTCATCTGCCACCTGTCTCTCAATACTCAAGTGCGTCAATAGTTGAGTGCGTTAACATCCATATGACTTAATCTCATGTGATTCATCGATGATCAATGTGATTCCATGCTTGGCCATAAGTGTTATCTCTTTTGTGATTTATTGCTAAATGGTGTGATTACATGCTTTGCTACCATGTTACTAACTTGGGAACATGTCATCCCTTGCCAATGAACATTTCATGAGATTGAGGCACTTACATACAAAGCTCTAGACATGTTTTTGTTTGGTTTCCTTCTATCTTCACTGAATGCTCACGTGATCCCAACCATTTGATATTGCTATGTTTGAACCCATTACTTCACTGGCAGTTTTTTTTATGGTGATATTATGATGGTTGAAATGATTGCATGCTCTCTCCTCTAATGCTAACACGTCATATTGCAAGAAAGCTTTTTTGTTTTGATAGGTCCTCACACTTTGTGGCTCTTATATGCTTGATTGAATTTGATCCTTTGCCCCAATATATGCTTATCAAAATTGAAGGGATTTACAAGATGGATAAAAGAAAACGCCATGAATTGTGTGTTGATCTACCCATGTGCTTTTCTCATCTTGTTTGTTTGAATAGCTTTTAAGGATAAAAGGTACGCATAAATCTCCTCACATTTGGCTTCCCATTCTTTTAACTTGTGCAATTTTTTTTCTCTTCTTTTT
Organism: Inga leiocalycina; assembly: GCA_963242795.1. NCBI lineage: Eukaryota > Viridiplantae > Streptophyta > Magnoliopsida > Fabales > Fabaceae > Inga > Inga leiocalycina. The sequence goes on from OY725325.1 coordinate 73,424,167, forward strand.
TCTTTATCCCTTTCTTAGGTCCTCTTTCAAAAAAAAGAAAAAATATTTTAACACATTTTTATAAATGAAAATAAAATGGAAAAACTCTCTTTCATAAAAAAATAAAGAAATTGCTTTCATAACTAAAAAATACAAACCAAACAAAAATATTTTTCTCAAATAAATTAAAGGGTTAAGGTGCAAAAATGCACATAAGCTTTTATCAAAAGTGCATCCAACACCAAATACTTTTTTTGGTGCAAAAGTGACTACGTGGTTAGAAAAAGGGTGCAAAAGTCACAGTAGGTGTTAGAAGAGAAAAGGCTGACCGTTAAAGCCACTTAGCTGACTAACTTTGCTGTGACATGGCAGGTGATTGGGCTGCTGATTGGGATTAATGAGAAAAGTAAGTGAAAACGTGGCAAAAACGCATTGCAACCGTTGGGCCAAAAACGCAACATGTGTGTTTTATTAAACAAATCAGATGATGATGAATCTGGGAACAAGAACTTTTCTCCTTCTCTGGATTCTTCTATGCCTGCCCACACTGAAGGCTCACAAGACCCTCCCACACTGTATCTAAGAACAGAAGTCAGCGAAGAAGACGAAGACCATAATAAGTCGCGACACTCTCTGTTTGAATCGTAGACACTCGTTTTCCAACCACTCGCTCTTCATCTTCAGAGAATTTTCCGCTGTTCCTTGGGATTCGTGATTGCTTGATGGTAGCATTATAGATTCGTGTTTCTCTGGCTGTTTGATTAGATTTGTCTGAGCATCAGCTGCTCTGAGACAAATGGCTTCTGTGTCGTACACAAGAGCCGCTTCCTCCGTCGTGCCGAGCCACTTCCGAGCTCCTAGAATCGCATCTCGGATCTTCTCTGCCCATCGGCCCCACAATCGCTGCCGGACGCTGTGAAACTTCTTCCCGACGAGGAAGCTCTGTTTCCTCCTGGCCATTCTTGCAGGTGGCCTTTCCCTCTTCTTCTTCTTCTTCAAAATGGGCCTGGAATCACCGTTAACTTCCCTGCTATTAGCTCTGAAACTCGACAATTCTTCAATTTTGATCTCATGGACGAACTTCTTCACCATGCAAGAAAATCGTCATCCGTCATCCTCTCTCGTCTTCTTCGTCACTGGAAGAATCAGTAGCATAATTGTTAGAAACAGAAATTCGAACGACTCTAAGTGTGATATGGGGAAAGCAGAAATTTCCCACAAAGCTTGCTTGTGATGGTTCTCTGCTCATATAATCTGGTTGCCGTCATTTTGGTGAGAAACAAGAGAGAGAGAGAGAGCTCAAGCTCACATTATCAATGGCGGAAAGAGCTCAAGCCACGTTTTCATTGACTTTTCTCATTAATCCTAGTCAGCATCCCAGTCAGCAGCCCAATCACTTGCCATGTCAGCAAAGTTAGTCAGCTAAATGGCTTTAACGGTCAGCCTTTTCTCTTCTAACACCTACTGTGACTTTTGCACCCTTTTTCTAACCACGTAGTCACTTTTGCACCAAAAAAAAGCATTTGATGTTGGATGCACTTTTGATAAAAAGCTCATGTGCATTTTTGCACCTTAACTCTAAATTAAATAAACATTTTCTAAAAAACACCAACCAAGTGACACACTTTTCTACACCCGAACTACGTGGGCTTTGATTCCTCTAAAAGGTATGTAGGCCCTAGGTTTTCATCCTAGGTCAAGTCCAATTTTGTAAATAAATTTATATTTTTTTCTTATTTTCTTTTTGTAAATAAATGTTTCTTTTTTTCTTTTTCTTTAGTTTTTTCATTTCATTTTTGTAAATGTTCTTTTTTTTGGATAATTATAATAAAATTAAAGGCCATAATATTTTTAAATAATTAACTTAGGGTAACAATTCTTGTGAATGGGTGTTGTGGGGTGCCTAACACCTTCCCCATACACAATCGACTCCCGAACCCTAAATGGTTTTATAGACTAGTTTCTATTTTTTAAAAAAGGTTTCCAAAATTATTCTTTTTCAAAATTTTGGTGGCGGCTCCATGTTTTTCAAAATTCTGGGCGCTACAGTATTTGTTTCCTACTGAGATTCTCTTGAATCTCACCCTCCCTATCAACAATTTAGACAGGGCAATTGGCTCGTGGAGGGAGAAGTGGCTAGGACTCCTTCGAGATGAGAGTTGGAAGTTGGTTATAAATATGAGTTGGGATGACTGTATATGATTCGGTTGATTATATGGTTATGAATTTGAGATGAGATTTTGTAATCCCCTGAATCAGATTTTATATACCCTTTTAATAAAGGTATGAACCCGGGGTTTGCCGAGAATTATGTTGTGCACTCTGATATATAATGAATGTGATTTATCTGCGAAGTAATTGTATTCGAAGCGTGAATTTGAGACCCAGGGAATTGGATTTTGAAAGGTATTTATGAAAACCTTATCGGGAAGATGAGATTTTAAATGAGTTTTGAATACCGTTGGTCTCTAATTTATTTTAATCACGTATTTCGGATATAATTATGGAAGGGGGTTACAACTTTTGCTTGGGAAATTCAAAAAAATATGAGACTGTCAGAGCGTCAACCTTATTTATGACTTTAGTACATATATTAACAACTAAAGTATCTATATTAACCACTTTTATTTGAGAAATTCAAAAAAATATGAGATCGCAGAAGCTCTAATGGCTGGTCGCCAGCAAGGTCACCAGAGCTCCAACAACGGTTGCTATATGGCCAGCAAGGGGGTGTGTGGATTATTTTTTTTAAAAAAAAACTAAGAGTAGTTAGGTAATTTCCCACGTTTGTATAAATTTCAATAATTCCAAATTATTTCAAAATTCCAAATTAGTTAATTTAGAATTATTGAAATTCAACACCCGTATATGTCTTTTACATATTTTAACGGTATTTTCCTGTGATGATCCCTTCTTTTAAGTGCTACTCACTATTGCCACACCATTTCATATTTAGGATTGGCTACTGTCATCTGTTCTTTTCGTCCTCTTCTCCTCCACTACTCATCTTAACCTTGAAATTGAAATTTAAATAGTTTAGATTTAACATTTTATAAAAATATTAATAAAATATCAAATTATTAAAAAATAAATAAATAAATTCAATAATTGCTATATTTTAGTTATAATAATTTAAAACTGCAATAAAAATAATAAAACTGAATATTTTTATAAAACGTCAAATCTAAACTGCTCAAATTTTTATTTAAAAGTTAAGATGAGTAGTGAAGGAGAAGAGAATGGAAAGAGAACGGTAAAAATAGAGGATGAGAGCCTAAATTTAGAGGTGGTAATATGGGTTGGGATTGTGGGCCGAGCCAGCCCAACTGGACAAAATGGGTGGTTTGGGTTCTACAAAACTAGGACCATATTGATGCGGTTCTTTTGGATCCGAACTCATGTGGTCCCAACCCGTGACGGGTTGGCCCATATTTTTTAAAAAAAAAACCAAGAGGGAAGAGCCATTAGCCAGGCCCAACCCGCAACAGTTCAAGACCGTCACTCCAGAGTCCAGTCCAATACTCCCACTCCTCAGTCTTTACTCCTCAGCCTGGTCAACTTTCTTTTATTTTTGCTTGAAATAATCTTTCACTCCCTGTCTCTCTCATGGTTCACGCTCTCAGTCTCAGAAATCAGAAGTCAGTCTCAACTCTCTTTAATTTGCAATGCATTTTTAATTTTGTTATGTTTAGGTGTGTAGAAAAAACAATTTTATTTTATCAAAAAAAAATATCTTAATATATTGTTAAAAAAAATTGAAAAAATAATGAGTTGGCTCGCCTAACTAGCCAATCCGGTTGGGTTGGTTAAATACCAACCTATATTGAAGAGGTCATTTTAGGCCCGAACTCATATGATCCCAACCCATGATGGGTTAGCTTGAACCCACCAGACCGGACCGGATTACCACCTTTGAGCCCAACCCTTCATATTTTGAGAAAAAATGGATGACGTTGTTGAGGAATTGACCAAAAAAAAAAGAAAGAAAGAAAGAAAGAAAAGAGTTGAACGGGTGATGCCATGCTTGTGCAAGTAGCCTCAACATTTGTTCCCAAACTCTGCCACTTGCCAATATTTCCCACAAAATCAGACACAACGGGCAAGCAAGAAAAGCCAAGCATTCGTCGAATTTCCAAATCACTCTCAGGCCAGCACCCATTAACGTATTACTCTCAACAAGCTTTCCAACTAATTATTACATAGGTGTCCCTTGCGTTTCGATCTCAATTCGCCTCGTAAAAATTTGTTCAATCCGATCACCATTTCGTTGGCTTTCCTTGTGTTACTTATGCAGCTGCCGTACCCAGAACTATGAGGGCTTTTTTTCTCTGATTATATCATATCCCTTTCCTATTTCTTTATAGGTATGGCCCTTGTGCTTTGTAGCCGGTGTTATTGATTAATTGATTACTTTGTTGATATGATTAAATCCTGCGGGCATCTCTGTTTCTGGGCCTAATCAAGCTCGCGAGTTTTCTATGTTTATCATAGTTTCATTTGATAATTTAGTAAATGGGTTGATAGTGAGAAACGAAGTAAAAGAATAAACCTTGACAGTGCTACGATCATTTGCTTGATACTTGAGAGAGAATGTAGAGGAATGAAAGTGATTTAAACACAAATGCCAGCGTCAGTCCTTCTTCTTGTGCCTTTCCCCATAAACAGTTTCGTTTCTAATATCATCCAGAAACATGCTTGCTAGGGTTAAAGTATTATATTTTTGAAAGAAGATTCTTTAAAAGTACTCTAATTCATGAAAAACGGTTGGGTTGTATTTTGGAATTGCCTATGTTGATTTTGAGGTGAGTTCCTGGCTTCTAGTGGAATCCTCAATGATTTGCATCACTATAATTGCAGATTTTGTGTTGAAAGTGTTCTGAATGGGGATTCAGACAATGGGTTCTCAAGGTAACGGGCAACAGTCTCATTTACAGCCTTCCCCATTGACAAGGCAAAGCTCATGGTATAGTCTCACACTTGATGAGGTTAAAAATCAACTAGGAGACCTGGGGAAGCCATTGGGAAGCATGAACCTTGATGAGCTTCTTCAGAGTGTATGGACTGCTGAGGCAAGCAAGTCTATAGGGGTAGAAAATGAGAACATGTCATCATCATCTTCTCTTCAACGTCAGGCCAGTCTGACCCTGGCCCGGGCTTTGAGTGGGAAAACAGTTGATGATGTATGGAGAGAAATTCGACAAGGTCAGAAGAAACGATTTTCAGAGGATATAAGAGGTCTGGATGGAGAGATGACTCTTGGTGAAACAACCTTGGAGGATTTCTTGGTACAAGCAGGGCTTTTTGCTGAGGCTTCTATTAATACATCTATGGGGTTGGATATTATGGAAGTCACCACTCCTCAAAGTCTTCAACATAAGACAGGCTTGTCACCCTCCCCTTCATTTGGCAGTTTATCTGATACAAGACCAGGCCGCAAAAGGGACACTCCAGATGCATATGAGAAAACTTTGGAGAGGAGGCTGAGGAGAAAAATCAAGAACAGAGAATCTGCTGCCCGTTCACGAGCCAGAAAGCAGGTTTAACCTACATTTACTATATAATATTTGAGTGATTGATTAGACTTTTTTTTTTTTTTATTCCTGCTTTTTGGAATATTATCTTGGACTGCTACTGATCAGAGTTGGATGGCCCAGGCTTACCATAATGAATTGGTTAGCAAGGTTTCTCGTCTGGAAGAAGAAAATACAAAGCTCAAGAAAGAAAAGGTAAGATTCTCATTCTGCTTTTTCATTGCTTCATAATGATTTCTTGTGTTTATAATAGAGGCAGTTTAAATTTCTTTGGATGTAAGTTTTAATGAGCATTTAGGTTATGTAATTACTATTGGTTTAAAGGAACAAACTTTTTCCTTACCCTAATTGGAAATTTATGGTTCATTGCTTGTTGTGTATTTAGTTCGTCTGGCACCAAGTGACCCATGAGGTGAACTATATCTTCCTGGAAAAGGTGGCATGTTCTGTACCTAAATTTATCACAATCTTTAGATATGAGCAAGTAAGCTTGAAATAATCCTTCTTTGGTATAAACCATCTCCCTTTTAAGAAATCGCTACCACTGGAGGCTGAGTTGAAACAACATTTTGATAACCTGTTAATTGATTGTCTGTTGACAAAGTTTTGTTATACCTCCTATGTATGTTATTATTTATAACCAAATCCATGTCATTAAAAATTTTGTAAGGCCTTGTAATGAGTCATAATAATGAGAGATGAGCTGTAAATACATATTTAGAATTCAATAACACGGCATTTAGATGAAAGAGTTGAGCTGCTAAACACATACAATTTTTCTGATTTCCAGAAAGCTTTTAAGCAACACTAAATTACTTCTTTTTTCATACCCTTTAATATATTTGTTGATGCCTTGTTCTATGTTGCAGTTGCATTTATTTTAGTATATTGCGCTTTACGCTGCGTTTGAATCTTGTATGCTACATGAACAAAGACCATGAACAGGTTTGTTCTTAATTAGTGTGCATGGTATTGCGTACCTAAGAGGTTGTATGTCCTTAATGTGTTTTAATAAATTTAAGGTTCGTACACTTTGAGTGATGCGATTCATCCTAGTATCACTCTGATATATATGATGTACTTCAACAAGTAAATAAAACTTTAGTGCTTGAAAGATGCCTCTTTGTGCAATCTGAACCTCCATTTTAAAGGCCTCTCATTGTAGTCCTTCAAAGTGAATTTCTTCACTAATAAAGTCTTCTCATTAACAGACATGTTAACTTGACCCATAATTATCACTCTTTTTGATCCTAAATATAAAACAGAGTTGACTGTTTTTTTGGAGAGATTAAGGAAGCTAAATAAGTTGTTTAATCATATTATATGTTGTGTATCCTTAGATTATATATCATTTTATAAGTTACTTAAAATAGTTTGGAGAAAACATGACAAATATAAATATTTTAAAGTAATTTAATTAGTTTTCTTAATATCTCCAAAAAAGTCAATTTTTTCTTATATTTAAGAATGGAGGGAATACTTATTAATAGCTTGTAGTGCACTTATAGCACTAGTGCTCCAAAATGCTTTAGTGCTTAGCACATAGTGTTGCTTGAGCTAGCTAAAACTGTGGCATACAATTTAAAAAGAAAGTCAAAATATAACTGATGATAAGTAATCTATTTAGAAATGAAACCAATTGAAACAATTGTCATAACAACATAATAATCATCACTAATTACAACATCAAGCAAATAAATCATGAAATACATGGAAGTTTAATGCTATTAAGCCTTAGCTTAATGATAAGATGTTGAAACAGATTCCACTTCCTCAGAAGCAAATTATGATCATCTTTAAGAAATCCCTATCTTTTCTCTTCATCTTTTGAGGACTCCATTTGTTCATCTAACATATCAACAGATGAGAATGGAAGAAAGTTATTGCCTTCCTTGTGTTCTTGATATGGATAATAGATACTAAATCTTTAAAAGTTGATTTTCCAAGGATGGGTCAAGTGAGTCTTTGGTGCCACCCTTTGCAAAATAATCAAATCAGGGTCGTTGTCATGCCATTCATATGTAGCCCTATAACACAACTACAACATAGATGTATACAAATATAGCTCGTATAGCACAAATATACTGAAGTTACATAAGAGTTGCGAAACTATACACATGACATAGCACCAAGCATACGAGCCATGGCACCAAGTGTAGCTTGCTATTAATTAGTGTGACATGGCTCAACTATATTCTCATGTGCCACTAGTTGACCATGTATATAAACTTTGAAGTCTTTCTGTTCCATTAGAGCTTTAAAAACCTAAGGTTGTACATCATCATAGAAGGGCTAAGTGATGAGATAATTAAAGCAAATGACTGTGTCTCTTAACTTTTTGTTAACTCACTTTGAGGATTATATGGTGATAGTAGTCTCTTTGGAGGACTATGATGTGAAACTTCAAAAGTGGAAGACTAAACTGAAGAAACGAATACATCTGTGATATTTCAAAGACAATATGGAATATGTTTGGGATAGATTATCTCTTCGCATTGAACGGCCCCTTGAACTGAAATTCATATTAAAGTTGAGACCCAACAAGTACCTCTCATATAGCTTTAAATGTATTCATGCAGAAAAAATCGATAATAGGCTGAACCACGCATGGCTATGGGGGATTTCTGATTGGTTTGAATGAATAAGCCTTGCTAGCACAAGGGATGTTGGCCCTGTTAATTGTTCAAGCTTTTATCAGATGGAGTATGAGTAACTTTCAGATTAGTTGGAACGGTTGCCAAGAAATTATTGCTCCTCATGCTTTGATCTACATGGTCCGATTAAGTATTCATCTGGACCATTTAGGAAAAAAACTTGTCAATATTGATATGGTTAATGGTTGTGAACTTTGGTACTTCTTAGAGTTGCAGAGAGGGATGCAATGTTCATACACAATCTGGGCATATCACCACCTATTATATGTTTGCTTTTGCACGTGATGTAAATGTTCATACGTAATGAAAAAGCCACAACATTCTCAATTGTGGCTTGCACCTTTACTAATTAAGTGGGCTGAGTCTAATAAATACATTTCTGCATATGGGTCTCCTAGGATTAATTGATGTGAATTATAAGTGGAAGTTGCTTATTCTGGCAATTTATAGATCACTTTCCATCTCATGAACAGAGTATGTGATGGGAGCAGTTGTGAATGAATTAATTTGGAAATATTAGAATTTTGGTCAGCCAATCTAGTGATGCTTGCTTTTGTAATTAGCGCTCTGTTAGTCATGGGCAATGACCCTGTTGTTTTTCCTGCTTAATATTTACTTAGGGAAGTATTTTCATAGAGAATGGTAAAGGTGCAATTATGTTCTTAACCTTGCTATATCTGGTTCTTGTGGGGACATTCATTTTACATATAGACTCCTAAAAGGCCCTTCACTTTCTAAAATAATGTAACTTCCTTTCTCCATCAGTTATGCTCTCATTAGCTCATGTTGGGCAGTCTAATTAATGTTATTAAAGTTTTGTTCTTATTGATTTTATGACGATTTCATTGTACCAAATTCAACTGGGGTGATGACTGATGTATCATAGAGTTTTTTAAAGGCAAAAATTGTGAGCGGCAATTATTCAAGTGTAATACAAATCTACCATTCTTTGTGAATCAATGCAAGATGATTTTACTAGTACCACCAGAGCTCTTCTGATTTCAGTTTCGGCCATTGTGCAACTTCCGCAAAATGCTAACTTAATTGTGGATGCATCCCCTTTTATAGGAGTTTGAACAGAGGTTGGCATTTGAAGCATCACCTGAACTGACATGTCAGCTTCGAAGAACTCGTTCTGCATCGTTCTGAAATGGCCTGCAGTGAAGTGTTATTATTGTTCCCTATGTTCTAGGTTTTAAGAGGGACATGTCCAGGGTTGCATCACCCAATTTCTCATCACTGTCGCCGGTGGTGTGCTTTCTCGAGCAGTTTGTTAAATCTATCTCTATGATTAACTAACTAAGGGTTCCATATTGCAGCAAAGCTTCAATGTCCATAAACTTCAGCTTTGCTTCGCTGGAAAACATGTCAAGAAAGACGGGGGAGCTTGCTGAAGGGTTGCCTTTCATGTGTAAAGATTATCCTTGTATTCGGTGGTATTGTTAGGTAATCAAGTTCTTAAAAGGCGACTTATAGAATTGAAAAGGGTAGGTCTCATTAGCATTTTTGGTTTTCAGGATGATATTGTAGTGAACTTTAATTTGTATTTGATGGTAATGCTTAGTGTAAATTCAGTCCTGGAGAAATGTGTGCGCTCACTGGAGTTATTTTCCAGATAATTGCAGTAGCAAAGTAAAAGCTAATTATGCAGAATAGTTTTCTGGGGAAATTGCCCTTTGATCTTGTTTCTTTCTTGCTACCTGCTACCCCAATTTCAGCTTTTGTTTGTTAAGTAGGAGGTTCATGTCTTAAGGAAGGGGTAAAGATTGAACACTCAGTATGGCTTATAAGTGACGAGGGAGTGAGAGAGAGATCCATGTATGTTTCATGCTGGTCCCAAAAAAATTTCCATGCATTTCACGGGACTTCATATAACTTTAGTTCTATTATTGGCGATTTAAGGAAAATATAACTTTTTATATATTTATTAAATAGACAAGTATAGATGTTTGAATGCTTGAGGAATAATGGCCAGTGAGCAATCAAATCAAAGTCTTTTGCAAGGACTTCCTATTTGATAAGCTAACATGACATTAGCGCGGGTTTTAAATATAAGGTTTAGTTGATTTTTTTTATAAAGAGTAATTAAGTTATTTAATTATATCATATGTTGTATATGATCAAATTATATATTAGTTTATAAATCAAATAAATTAGTGGAAAAAAACGGTAAGTATATAAATATTTTTAAGTAATTTAATTAGCTTCCTTAATTTTTCAAAAAAAATCAACTAGGTTTTATATTAAGGATCGGAGGTAGTAATAGGAATTTGAGGGGGCGTGATTAAGTGTGCCGTTTGTGTTTGGTTTCCCACGATTTTTGTTTAGTCGCTTTTAATATGAAATTAGATATGTACTTGTTTGGAATAGTTTATTTTTGACTTAGAAGTGCTTATAAATCGTGATTTACAGTATACGAGGTAAATATGTGAGAGGAGTTTTATCTTGACTTACGTAAATAATAGGGACTTATTGTCCAAAAATAAATGATGCCAAACATGCTTATATACTAGTAAGCTTTCATATTTGAGGCATTTGCATTGCGGATTTTTCACTCTTTCGACATTTCAAGAAATTTTTTTCCTTTGTCGGAGACATGTTGAGAATAAAGTAAATTTATTTGTATTTTTATATTTTATTGTCTATTTTTTATTAAAATATATTAAATATAACAAGATACGTTTTTTTGCTTATTATATAAAGTTTAAGGAATTAGTGTAGTTTATGGATATTATGACCTGTAATAAATATTATATTATATGAAAGTTTTTTTTTTTCATATGGTAAATAGAATTTAAATAATGTGCCATATTATTTACAATTTATAATAACATAACTCACTATGAATTTATTACTTAGGATTTTTTACAAGGGTGAATGTTGTAACAAAAAAAATAAAGAACTACAAGGGTGAATAAACATTGCGAAGATATTAAACCTACCAATGACTCCTGGGGCATGCTACTTTATATATATATATATATATATTTGAAAAAATCATATGATCTCCTTAAGCAATCAATATATGATTGGAGTTTTCAAATGGTAGTTAATTATTTTTTGTAATATTAGGACTTTTAATCACTTCATTGATTTAGATTGCATCAAACATGTATATTACGTTTTTCGTAATTATTCTTAAAATTAATGACACGTTATTCCCTTATACTCGCTTTCCACATATTAATTAGAGGCACTTACGAAAAAAGAAAAATTAATGCAGTAGATAATTTTTTAAAAAAAGGTCCCATAAAAACAGTCAAGACAAACTCACCAAAAGATTTCTATGAAAAGGACCGAGGGAACACCACGACGAAAAAGTTACGCCAACCACCTAAACCAACTGCTATTGTTACCAATTAATTTCAAGTGGTTTTTTTGACTATAAATTTTCTTGAATACTAGTCCAATGTCATTTTAGCCAATTAATTAGGCAGTTCTTGACAGAGTCTATCTTAATCAATCAATTTACTGAATGCAAAGCAATGTTTTCTTGTAGTCAAAATATATACATGCATGTTTCGCTAAGCATTCAAGGGTGAAAAACGGGAAATATTGTCCACAAATATCCGGTCAATAGACACCACAGGAACAAAAACGGCCATAAACTGGGATGAACTCAATTTATCAGTTTAAGTTCATTTCTCTATGAGCAAAATTTTAAAAAACAACACGCTAATGTACAAGAGGACGTTCTTAAAAGCGCTCAACAACCATGACAAAGTAAAAAATAACAACAACAACAACAATAATAAGATTTGGCACCTAATGGTTTGCATCAAGGTTCACTTATTAGAGAACGTAATTCTTGCCGAAATGTGGGAATTTTGTCTGCTTCAACGGCCATGACTAATCCCATTGATCTGTAATTCTTTAGCTGTAATAAGCAAAACAAGAATTGAAATTCAAAATTACTCAAGATATGGCTATAGGGTAATTTAAGCAAGAAAATAAAACTGAAATTCTGATTATTTCAAAATCCTCAATGTCGAGAGCAACAAAATTGATTACAATAACTATGACTTGGTCATTTCGTTAGCCCTCTATCTTGATCATGTTAATTTGGCATTCCTATATAATCCTTGAAGGTAGGTTATAGAGGGGAAGATGAGAATGAAGTTTAAAACCTCACAGAGCACCTGATCCAGATGTTCAACTCTCCATCAAACAGGGAAAAGAGCAAGTAAATGACAGAAATTCAGCTCAAATAGGCTATTCAATCACTTCATAAAAATACCCACGGACCCCCCATATTCCACCCCCAAAATAAAACTAGGTGATGGGAGAGAAAAAACTTGCTCAGAATGTGAGCATTATATTTCATGAAAACACAGCCCTGCAAAGATTCCTCACTGCCAACATCCTATAAAGTACTCCATATTTTATTGTATATTTCTTCACAAAACAAAGGCAGTACTAATATTATCATGTAATTAAAAATACTGCCAGAAAATGCAACAGAATGGAGAACCAAAACATATTGCAATTATGGTATATGATGAATCATAATACTTGCCTCACGATTTTCAGGCTGTGAAGTTTGTAACGGAAAACAGAAAAACCAGGAGCTCAACTGTGATAAATTTTAGAAAGTAGTCAGTAATACAAGGGAAAGAAACACACAACCGGTCAACAAGATCAACAGAAGCGTTAGTAGTTCAGTACCTTGTGAAAAAGTTCGTCCTCAGGCTTTATATATATTATTGCATCATCATCATTGTTCAGTTTTCTATTCTGCTCAGCATTCTTATGCTGTGTTTTTACATTCAGTCAAGAAGAGAAACATCAAGAAAAAATAAGAGTAAAATATAAGAAAATGAACTTAACCAGAAACACTAGAGTAACCAAAAAGAGTAGACAATGAGTAGAAGGGAGAAGCCCCAGAAAAGTACCTTGTAAATTTTACTATATATTATATAATGTGTGAACTTGAAGGAATTGCGAAGCTCCTCTGTTGGCTAAAAAAATGCAAAACAATACAGAATAAGTTCCCGGAGCAAAGATAGCCTCTGGCGATCAAGTTGAATCATATATACCACCCTCACCCATCTAACACTATCAACATCTGACCTCATCTTCTGTTGCCCACGACACTTCATCAAAAAGGGCATCATAAAGATGTGGTAAAAGCTGGAGAGGAAGATTCACTACACGCTGGGACACCAGAAGACCAACACCATGTGCTTGTCCCCCCAAAATAAGTTTCAATTGATCAGATGTGCCCTTTTCTTTGCATACTTTAAGTAGGAAATCCTTGAGTTCCACAATACATTTTTGCTCCTGGAAAAAGCAAGTAGTTAAGCTTCTGCAAGTGCTGAAACACTGTGCCAATCACACATCAAATTGGCATGATGCATGCAGAATCAAGAATGTACAGGAGTTGTCTGCTCAATTAAATAATTGCAGTTTACACCTCAAACAAATGATGCTGTTAAGGATTAATTTTCTAGAAAGACACATATAAATGCGAGTGCACACATGATATGATTTCATGTCTTATCTTAAAAAAGGAACATGTCATTAATATTTTGATCCAGGCAGATTTCCATTTCATACTTATAACAAATCACCAAATTGGTAAATTTGGTAAGGGTCTAGATGACATTTGCTCATAAATGCAAAAGAAACTGGATGAGATGGAAGATGATTTCGCATAATAATATTTGAGGCTGGCCAAAAGATAAAGTGGTGATAATAAGACATGGCAACTAATAATTTCTATAGAGTCAGTCACTTACCCTGTATCTCGATAAATTCAGAGCAGTCACAACAGCAAAAAGCCCCTCATCCTCTACTTTTACAACAGTGCCCACTGTGGTCTGTCCCAAGATTAAGTCTACAAAGCCACTCAAATCCCATTGTTTATCACCCATGTAAGTTTGGAGCAAGTTCTTTACTCCATGGAAGTCACCAGGTATAGGATCAAAGAAGGAAAAATCTGCTTGGACAACACCCTTCAATGACAGAAACCATACTTTAATCATTTGCTAGTTATTGCCCAAATTCAATTTAAATACCTTATATACAATAAATCATATATGAACATTTACTTCAAACTCTTCATCAGATGGCTCAGATTGCTTTGTTTTCTCCTCCAAAGTGCGCCCAGCAAACCCATTGCCTGGGTAGTGGGTTAACGACTTAGAAACTGGGATGCAATTATGCGACCTGTCAGCATCAAATGACTATGAATTGCACATTGCAGTGAGGACAGAGATTACCTGCAAAGCTTGGATAAGATTTTCTATTAGACTTGGAAGTAGAGGCCATTTGAGCTATTGAACGAGCAAAACGGGAGAATGTCAAAGGCCGAGCTTTCAAATGTTGGGTATGCCTTCTGGGTCTTCGGGGCATCTTTATACTCTAAAAATATGAAACTTTTAGGGAAGTTAAATTCTACCAAATTAAAATCTTGATAAAAATCACACTTTTGACAAATTTGGCTATGACTCCCACAAAAAAGCACAATGATCAAATAAATCTCTATATGATACCAAGATTTCATATCAATTCCACCATGGCATGACAAACAGGAACAATGCGCATCAGAAAGGAGAATGACTCAAACCATGCATAGGAAAGACGTCAAGCACAAAAAGTTGATCACAAAGTAGAAACAAGATCCATGGAGCTAGATACATACACAAAACTCAGAGGGAAGGTACATTTAGCAAGGAATGTTTTGAGCATAATGAGCACAATGTCCAAGAGAGGAAAGGATAATGTACACCAGAAGGAAACTCGCCAGAATAGAGAAGGCCTGACAGCGAGGCCACAACACCATGACGACGGAACAACAAACAGCAATGCCGCAAGAGAGTCGAGACTTGGGAATGGAAGGAGGGAGTTCTTTTAATTTTTGCAAGTTGGCACATATAGAATATCATGAAATTGATGGCAACATTGTAAAATAAAAATTTAAAAATAAAAAACAAAACCTTAGCTCTACTAGATAGGGTATGCAGTGCAAAAGATAGACCTCATCTCGACTAGTTTTATTTCATACACGAGAGTTGAAAATCGAAACCTGACCAATTAACTGCTTAAGGAACGAGAGTTCATGTCATTCACAATAACCTGAATTGGTAAGCTATAGCTTTCAATTTCATTCATAAAAGCTCTACTAGCTAGGGTATAGAGGACAAAAGATAGACTCATCTCAACTTCTTTTGTTCCATATATGAGAGTTGAAACAGAAACCCAACCAATTAACTACCTAAGGAATGAGAGCTCATATCATTCACAATAACCTAAACAGGTAATCTATAGCTTTCGATTTCATTCATAAAAAATGTACATCAATACGAAAGCAGAAAAAAAAAAGCAAACAAATTATCTATCCTTAATATAAAAAGGTGGAAAGTAATTAAAGATATAAAAATCATCATCTAGGTTCTGGCTTTTCTTAAGTAATACGTTAGCAATACAAATCCTTTAAAATTGAATTGTACAATATGGACTCAAATTCTTTAATAAATTAAGGATGGACCGCATAAAAACTTAAATGATACTATATCACTTAAACTCAATAGATAGATGATGTTTTTAGTACATGAATGACATATATAATTTACTTAGGTTTTAGGAAGGCGTGGTAACGAGTTATTACATATTTTGGATTGGGTTATTTTATTCACAAACTGATATGTAAACTATAATAGAATATTAGGAGGGACTGAACCGGTTTACAAAGTCTATGAGCCGGATTAAAGGGGGATAATACTGAGCCGGATTACTACGTCTATGAGCCGGCGGGATTGGTGTTAGTCAGTCAGTTAGCTGGTTAATGATGAGAATAGGCGGAAGGCTAGTCTGATGCCTATATAAAGGATATCTCAGATTGTAGAGAATTATGATGGAATGAATACACAGGAATTGTTCAGGACCCCCCCCCCCCCCGTTCCTCTCCCCCCCTCTCCTTCTTCTTCCCTTTCTCCTCTATTCTTCTACACATATCTATCATAATCCGTTGGCACTAATAAACTAGTTATTATCATACCAAAATCTGAGTTGTTCCCTCTCCACAACGTAAGAACCTTCAGTATCAAACATATGCACATTTTTACTTTTTTTGCATAATTAAGAGAAGCCAAAATGAGCAGGTACACAACCAAGATGCCATTTAAGTTGATTACCATATGTCATATATAACAGGATGACTTGTTCAAGAATTATGATAAAAAGAAACCTGATAAGATGAGTACTATGTTGTTCTAAGCGCAAACGATTGGCATTCAATTTGCTATTCGATTTACTTGTACAAAAAAAATATATTTTTCTACGATTTAAAGATAAATAGTATACTTATATGGTATTTGAGACAGTTTACTAGCATAGGAAGCAGAGACATTATGCATTCCTGAATTAATCAGAGACATCATGATCCAGCCAAAATCCAGACTTACAACATTTGATCAGAAAGATGCCAAAGGCAACGAATTACCTTAGAAGTTGACTGTAGAAACTGCTAAGAAGCTATTTTCCGTTCTTCAACACGCCGAATTCGAGCTGCAAGTCGACTGCCACAGTAACGACCTTGAAGAGAAGAAGTAGAAGGAGGACAAGGCGATGGAGAAGGGGACGGATATGGACGCCGAGTTCGAGCTCCGACTCCCAGTGCGACCGCGACAGCGACGAGGTCGAGGAAGAGAAGGGGAAGCAGGAGGAGGCGCCGAAGTGAGGTGGGCCTGGTGATTACGATGTGGGCACGACAAATATTAACCAAGATATTCATGAGGAGGCTGCACCATGTTCCCCAGAAGACGCTATAGACTGTAGAGAAAGAACGTTTTCTTCCTCCAGACTTGGGCTCATACGGCCCAATACCCTTCTAGCTCAATTGGGAATTTTTTATACTCTTAAAATAGGCCCAATATTCATTCCTAAACCACTGACTTGTAAACACTTCTTTACATTTCTCTGTCAAAAAAGTAAACACTTCTAGTGTGTGTTTGGTTGAGCTTATTTTTGGATAATAAGTCTTTATTACGCAAGCCAAGATAAAATTTCTCTCACATATTTACCTCATACCGTGAATCACGATTTATAAGCACTTATTGTCTAAAAATAAGTTATTCCAAACGAACACCTAATGAGAGTTTAAGGGCTTGTTTGGTCTAAGGGGAGCGGAGGGAAAGTGGGTGGAGGGAAAATTTTTTTGAGTTGAATTTAAAAAAATTAGATAAATGATTTAAAAAAAATTAGAGAAATGGGGTTAAAAATTTTTAATTAATTTTTCTTACTCTTTTATCTTATATATTATCTTTATTAAAATTTTATTACCCCACTTCTTCAATATTTTAAAATTCAACTCATAAAAATTTTCCCTCCTCTTCTTTCCCCTCCGAATCCCTCACACCAAACAGCCCTAAGGGCCTGTTTGGTTTAAAGGGAGGGGATGGAATGGGAGGGGCTCATTATCCATCCCCTCCAAAACCCCCTAATTTGGGGGAACAAAAATGAGGGGATGGGAGGGATTGGGAGCCCCTCCTTTGGAGTCCCTCTCTCCAATTTTTCAAACCAAACAAGCGAAGGGGCTCATTTTTCATCCCCTTCCATCCAACTAAGGGTCTATTTGGCTCAATGAAGGGGAGGGGAGGGGAAGGGGGGTTTGAGAGGGATTTTCTTTTACCTTGTTTGGATTGACAAAAAGAGAGAGGAGGGAAGGGATTTTAATACTACCATGTTTGGTATAAGAGGGGAGGGGAGGGAAAATATTTTTATATGGACAACTTTACCCTTATTTCATTTAATTTGTATTTTATAACTTTCTAACATATTTAATAAAATATAATTATAAATGGCATTCAATACATAAAATTATAATTTTATTATTATAAAAACTAAATAAATATAATTATAAATTGAATTTACTGCATAAAATTATAATTTTGTAATTATAAAAATTAAATAAATATTATTATAATTCATAAATACCACATATACAATAATACATATCTAATTATTAATTATAATTCTATAATTAGTATAGATATAGATAATAGTGTATAAAGATTATCAATAAAATAAGAACAAGATGATCAACAAAATATCATTGAAATAGACAACATGTCAATGTGAGTGTTTTCAAAGTGTTAACATCATATCCATAATCTAATAACCAAATACTAATATAAGAACCTAAAACCACATTCATAATCTAAGAACTAAAATATTATCATCCAAATAGACAAGTCAAAGTAAAAATTCTTTCAAAGTGCTAATAACATATCCATAATCTAAGAACCGAAAACCGCATCCATAACCACTTGCTTGCGCAATAAAGGTGGGCATTGAAGAACAGCCCTAAGCTTGGCCACATCATTCATGAGAAAGTTATAAATTCTAGGAATCTTCTCCTCCTCACATCCACATTCTTGAATCATCTTCAAGGTTTCTTCCCCTGAAATATGTGGAGTATATCTTTCTTTAAACACCTTATTCCCTTCACTCAGAACATCTGCAAGAACATCCATCTTCTCTACAATTAAATGCATTTGGAAAAGGTCTTTATCTTTGGATCCAGAACCCCTTTTGGCCTTAGAGTTTGGAAAAGGTCTTTATCTTTGGATCCAGAACCCCTTTTGGCCTTAGAGCTCTCACTAGTAGAGTGGTCATCAAGTGTGGCAGTTTCTATATTGAGTGAAACATTCTCAAAAGACTCTTCATTTTCCACATCTACAAATTTATGCCTCCGTTTCTTCATATTTGAAGGGGTATCACCATCAAAATGCATTTTTAACTCATACAGAAATGGTTCAGGCAGATTAAAATATACATTAAACAAGATTAAAAAAACACATCACACATAAGGCTCAACTGAAACAGTTGATGTCCTCTAAATTGATTAATGATTGAAACATTATATTAATTGGATGAGGTGTTGGGACTCATTTCTTCCAAGTTGTTAGCATAAACCAAAAAGGAAGAGATAAAAAATGAAAAAGAAAAGGACTATCATGGTGGAATCCAAGGAGTAAATTCTCAATGCTCCCATTGTATCTCAAAAGGCAGTATCGTTACACTGATTAAGAAGTTAGAAATTATTAAAAAAGAGTAAAATAAGAGAAAATAGTATATGGCACTCAATATTTAACTTGGGAAAATCCTGGTGTAAGGAATAAAAAAAACCCATGAACGACATGTGAGAAATTCCACGATCCACTATAAAAAAAGTAGAGTTTACATTGATTGTGTTATCACTATGAGAATGGAGAGACTAGAATATATAGAGCTTATAGAAAAGGTAAAATATTAAATTAACTAATAAATAGTGTCTCCTAGCTACCATTTTATTCCTAGAACATATCAAAAAATCAAAAAACAGAATTTAGAGGGAAGGAAGGAGCCAGAAATTAAAGAGGCATGAAGTTGATAAAAGAAGCCACAGGAAGGACATAGCAGCTCCATTGTATAGCACGGTGGGACAGAAAATCTGTGACGCTGGCTGTTGAACTAGCTGCTGCTAATGACATATATGACAGACACTGAAGGGCCACACAAAACTCAATTTCATTAGTGAACTATGGCAAAAAAATGAGGCCTTTTTAAGGTCATTCTAGTCTGAAACTTCACGTACTATGTCTCCCAAGAAGATGACCCATTGAGTAGTGTGAATGACAAGTCACACTATATGTATCACTCCAACATTCACCCACCATTTTGAGCATATAATTTTCAGCAGTAGAACTAGAGAAACACACGCAGGTTTATATGCCTGCAGGCCTTGAACAATTAAATACGGATCATTGTTCTTTGAGCAGGCTTGTGAAGAACAATATGATTTTTATGTGAGGACACTATAAATGATGGAGGTGAAGAAAATCATACCAAAGAGCAGTGTAACTATAAATTTAAGTTAAATTTAAGCTGTTTAAGTGGCAAACATAGACTACCAAGGCATGATATGTCAAAAAAAATGTTTCCTATATGTCAAAAAATGTTAAAAAATTAAAATAATAAATGAGCTTCTCTTGCATTTGAAGGCAGGATATATGCCAAATGACATCAGAAGAAAAACGAATAGTTTGCATAGGGCAATTTTTTTTTTTAATTTTAAATTTTTGGCCTCCCACAAGGCAAGTTTAGTTAAAAGATCAAACGAAGTGCCAAGGAGGGGATCCTTATTCATCAAACGGCAAAGAATAATACCCCAAGGGAAAAAAATTTCTATCACTAAATAATTCAGATAACTCATTATAGAGTATTTCACATTTAAGTCAATACGGGACTCCGTTTCAGCTATGTAAAATGCTATTTTTCCTTTTAAAACAAAGAACCATCATTAATTATTAACTAATACTATAATTATATTATCAGCTGACAGAAGCCTAATAGTAAGCAAGCAATAACACTATCGCCACAACAATAGTCAAGAAATCCCAAATTTTAATAAATAAATGAATAAATGGTGCCTTTTCTGTCTGTATCAATTTCCTCACAGCACACACCCATACAAGCCTTGCCCTGTCAAACCTAAAAAAACATAGTCATTACTAATCATCACGCATTATAACTCCATTAAAATCATTCACTACACTACAAACCTATGTGATTCAATTACCCCCACAAAACCTTTTCTTCCAATCTAAGCCTTTTCCCTTCTTTTTCCTTTTTCTCCCCCCCCCCCTTATACCCCTCTAAGTCCCTGCTTCTTCCGCAGAACAGAGCACAGAAACAGAGAACACGACCTCTGCTTGCATTCCATTTAACTCTCTTTTCACCCTTTCTTCATTCATTAATCCATTTCTTTTCCTTACGCTCTGTTTGGTTCGAGGGAAATGGAGGGGATGGGAAGGGAGGGGAGGGATTTTGTTCCCCTCCCCTTGATTGGCAAGGGAAAGAATTTAGGAGGGAAAAGAAAAATTTTTGAAATTTTCCTCCCTCCCTCCTCAATTTCCTCCCCCCCCAAATCGGACGGATTTGGAGGGGAAGTTCACTTTTTCATTTTATTGGACTAAAATGCCCTTACTATTTTTGTGAAAACCCAACACTACCCTTGCTCCTTTTTATTTAAAACCAATCAAGATCTTTTGTAAGAAAAATCTACTTTTCCTTTAAGTTCATATTTTAAATCTTTTTACCTTAATAAATATATAATGTTTAAAATAAAGATAATCTTCTAACTTTTATTTTTAAACACTTAAAAATTTATAGGAAAATTACAATTAGGTCTCAGACAAAAGAAAAAAATTAAAAAATGGACATATATTTAAGAAATAGTGATGATTAGTAAAAATAATAATAATTGGAATGGATAGAAATTGACTAAATGTGTTTAACATATGTTAAAATACCTCCCCTCTCCTTCTTTCTAACAAGGGTAAAATTGTCCATGTCAAAATAATTTCCCTCCCCTCCCCTCCTGAACCAAACAAGGTAACATTAAAATTCCTCCCCTCCCCTCCCTTCTAATCAATCCAAACGAGGTAATATTAAAATCCCTCATATCCCTTCCCTTCCCCTCCCCTCCATTAAAATCCCTCCCATCCCCTCCCCTCCGTCGAACCAAACATAGCCTTAGGCATTAGGAGTGCTAATACAAATAAATACTACTTATTTGTGAGAAAACAGTGGGTGCATAAATAAAAGCTGCTTCCTAATCTCGTTCCTTACTGTGTGTTCCTCTCACTAAATTAAAATTAAAAATAACAAGAAACCAAATTAAACGGCTGCACCATCTCAAGCTCACTGTACGTTCCCTCTGCAATTTCTCTACAGCTCCTGTCACCTTCTGCTCCCCCCTTCCCCACTATCTATCTTCACATATCATACAACAAATATACTATAAAACATTAATTAATAATTCCCAAAATGACTATTACCATTTCATCCCTATAACCTTTGTTCGGGACAAGGCTATCTAGGAAACTTTGATTTGCAACGAAACCCTACAGAAATCAGCAGCAAGTGGGACAAGAACAAGCCTCAGGGTGTAGGAACTAGGAAGACAGCGTCAAATCCCATGCCCATCAAAACCCCTCATTAATTAACAATCACTCAAACAAAGCCGAAATCAACCTGTGCGACTGAACCAAATGAAAAACAGGAAACAAACCTGTGATGCGAAGGGGAATCGGATGTATCACGAAGGGAGAGAAGAAAGAGATGAAGATGGAGGCTGGAGGCGACGAGGCGGTAAGCGGAGGCGACGCGGCGGCAAGTTGGAGGCGACACGGCAGCGAGGCAGAGGCGAGATTCCGTGACGAGAGAGATTCTTCGATTTGGGATTAGGTTTTGGGTAAACAATGAGAAGAAGGGTGGTGTGGTAATATTTTAAAATAGTATGGTTATATTAATCAATATAAATTTAAGCATTAACCTTTTTTTTCAAATTCTCCCAATTTTGGAGGAGAGGCTTAGAAGGGAAAGGGAGGGAAAACTTTCTAAAATTTTTCTTCCCCTAAAAGTTGTAATTATCTAAATAAGGGGAGGAAAGCAAAATCCCCCCAATTCCATCCCCCAAATCCCTCAGACCAAACAGAGCATAAGGGAGAAGGGAAACGCAAAAAGTCGTAGGCAGAGACGTGGCGAGCTTATCTCTAATCATCCTTATCCTTTTTTTTTGGCCGATTAATCATTCTTATCGTTATATCCTTATCTCTGTCTCTCTTTTTTCACTTTATTTTGTTTTTTATCATCCACTTTATAGTTGTTTACTCTCCCCAATATTCCTTTTTGTCTCATCTCCCAGTATTTTTTTTGCTCTACACTCGTTCCTTTTTTTTTCGGTCTTTTCTACCAGTCGAATCCGCAAACATTGTTCATGGGGTAAACAGCTTTGAATTTATGAGGAAGTCCACAGGTTCCTGAAATTTAGCAGTAGGTACTACCTTGTATGTGAAATTAGTCGGATAAATATATTGGAACACGAATGTATAAAATACACTTGATGACTCCTTAAGGGGTAAACACATTGCGCCATTTTCAAGACATATAGACAGGCATGGTGCCATCTAATGTTATCTACACGAATATCCGGTGTTTTCCAAGTTTTCATGACTTAAAGGAATAGGCATTTTTGCTCCTTCTTAAAAAGTTTATGAGTACTTTTGTACCAAAAAAATTTTATAATGTTAGCACACTTTTAAGAAAAGTTTATGGATATTTTTACACCTTAACATTTTTTTTTTACAATGAAGGGTAAAAAGTATTCCCTCTTATGCTAAATATAAGAAATGGTTGGTTTTTTTTGGAAAGCATAAGGAAGTTAAATAAATTACTTGATCATATCATATGTTATATATCTTTAGATTATATATCAGTTTATAAGTTAAGTAAAATAATTTAGAGAAAAAAATGATAAATATAAATATTTTAAAGTAATTTGGTTAGATTTCTTAATATCTCTAAAAAAATCATCTCTATCTCATATTTAGGATATTTAGGATGGGAGAGAGTATTATGTTTTGTGTAATTTAAAAATAATAGAGTACATTTTATGACAAACTTTTTTCTTTGAAAACAACCTCCGCGTATCATAAAATATCAAGCAATGCATTTTTTCCCCCAGATAACACCTAGCCATGCATATTGATGCTGACTAAATGAAGATTTTATTTAATGAAAAAGAAAATAAAGTAACTATTACGCTTTTTGGAAGTTTCATTTACTGCTTTTGAATTATTATTAATTCTCTTTCAAAAATTCATAATTCATAATGTTTTTTTAATTTTAAATCTTTTGCACAAAGGTTAAGAGTGCTCTAGCATTGTATGGCTTAAATTTTTTTAAATTTTTATATTGAAATTTAATACTTTTTAAATTATGTATATTTGGATATGCATACATTCGGTTTTCAATTCTCATTAATCCATGAGATGAAACTGGTAGCATTCATATTTAATTAGTTTGGATAGTTTAGATTTACTTCCTAAAATTTAAATTAATTTTTCATAAAATTAACAATAAACATTTTTATTCTTTATATTCTATATCTATTATAATAAATAATATTAAAACTAAAATATAATAAAATGCCTAATTTTATCAGGAATAATTCAAATTTAGAAAATGATGCAATCCATTCTCATATCTGGCCTCACCCTTTGGTTATAAAGATGTAATACTATAATCTTTAATATAAGATCCAATTGACTTTTTTTTAAGAGGTTAAAGAAGCTAAATAAGTTAGTTGATCATAACATATATTATATATTATTTGATTATATATTAATTTATAAATCTGACAAATTAGTTTGATATAAAAAAGATAAATATAAATATTTTAAAGTAATTTATTTAACTTTTTTAATCTCTAAAATAAATTTAACTGAATCTTATATTAAGAATGAGAGAAAATCGTATATCGATTATCTCCTTACAAAAGATACCCAAGAACAGAGACAATAATACAATCCTCATTCTTACATTCCCTACCTAAGTTCCGGTAAACCTTTTTTTTTTTTTTCTAACCAAGGAAATCCTGTGAAAAATAAAACACTCGACCAATACATTCCAAATTTCAATTTATCTCTTACAGCCAAATGCTTTCACATTTAACTCGATTAATTCTATAGTTTAATTTGGGAATCCAATTTCATTCCATATAATAAATACACCGGACCAGGCATATAGCTTAGGGCCCATTTGGTTCGATCTCATTACACTCTACAGTAATGCAATATTAATTACAGTGCTAGTGTTTGATTTGAATTTTAAACAAGGTGCAATGAGTTATTATTTTAACAATTATTTAAAATTAATATATCACGTAAAGTCTATTTTACTCTTAATATAATCTTTATAGAAAAAATAGTTAAGATTAACCGGTGGGGGTGCCAGAGGCGGCGGTGGAAGAGAAGGAGGTAGTGGCGGTGGGGGTAGAGGAGGTAGTAGAGGCGGCGGCAACGGTGGGGATGGCGGCGAGCGTAGTGGTGGAGGTGACAGCGGTGGAGGAGGAGGTGGCGGCAGGGCCGGGGGGTGGACGAGGAGGAGGTAGTGGAGGCGGCGGCAACTATGGGGGTGGCGGTAGAGGCAGTGGCAGAGGAGGAGGCGACGGCAGTGGAGGAGGAGGTAGTGGAGGAGGAGGCAACGGTGGGGGTGGCGGTAGAGCAGGAAGTGGTGGCTGCGGCGAGGGGTGGCGGAGGCAGAGGAGGTGGTGGCGGTGGCGGTTGTATCATAATATGCCAGGTGAAATGAGATAAGTGAAACAAAGACATGTGAAATTAAAGGGTAAATTGAACTTTTTTAATTATGCAATGAGATGGTAATGAAGATTCATAGGGGGTATGAATAAGGATTACCAATTTTTTGGTAATCATCATTACCATAGTAAACCCTATTATCATACTAAAGAGCAACCAAACACGTTTCTCTTAGTAATGCAATCATGATTACCATTGCAGGTATGCAATGAGATTGAACTAAACAAGTTCTTAGGTTATACGAGAGAGGATCCTTTCCCCTCCTATTCTTTCTTTTTTTTTCTCTTCTAATTATAAAATGCAAGTTAAGAAACTTGAAGTTTATCGATCACATAAGTGTTGACTTAATCTAAAGGTAGCTGATCCAGATCTTGTCGCATGATGGGGAGGAATCTCGGATAAGGTCTTTGCAAAATTCGTATGTCTTTCTGAGATTATGGGCATCTTTGGCAAGGTAATTTGCACATCTAATTATCTCATGAAGTGTATATCAGAGCTCTATATCCCAATCTAAGAAAAGAAACTCTCTAATCTCATTAATTTCTTCCCTTAGTGGAAAATGATAACCACTATCTTTTAAGATTAGATGGAAAGCTTCCATTGAGTCTCTATAGATAAGGAATTTCTAGAGGTGTTTTTACTTACAAGTTTGGAGACCTGTTAGTCAAGCCAATAGTTCTGCTATTGTTGGTGGTAGAAATCCCAACTTATGTTGAAAACTAAGAATTCATCAGTCTCCATTGGAGTCTCTGGCTACTCCACCACATGCTACTTCTTTCTAATTGTTGATTGATCTATCTGTATTTAATCGAGCAAAATCTTCCGCTGGGGGTTTCCAATTTCCAAACATGCTCATCTTTTCCGTTGAGCTTGAAAACTTGGTGTATGAGATTGTCACCAGTGGTAGCTTCCATCAGCTGGGAGATTCCCCCATGAATGATTTCTTTTACGTGATAGCAAACACCCATCCTATTCTTTTTTGATAACTGTTAGATTAATATTTGATTTTTGAGGACTAATTCAATGCATCTAAGCATGTCAATAGTAACAACCATAGGAAATGGTGAAATGCATCTCCCACTCCCACCCTCTTAGGATTTTTTTTATAGGCATAAATATTTTTCTATAGGTGCCAATTCCGTTGATAAATGTGGTTCTTTGTGATGCAATTTCACCTCTAAAGTATTTTAAATGGTGTAGTATGATTTCAAGTTAACATATCAATTAGTTTGACTGTTTAAGTCGCTAACTTGGCTCCAACTCAACCCAAAAGAAAAAAAGCTTAGTTGGCATGGCACATAAGCATATGACATGGCATGGAATTGCATCCAAAGAAAAGGAAATTAGGGTTCCGGAAAAATGTACCTTCCTGCGATATTCGAAGGAAGGTGTGAAGCACTTCCACTTGGGAGGGACAGGGCCCAGGTCGTGATGATTAAAGCTATGCTTCTCATGCAAAATACCAGGGTTAATGGCACGGGTAACAAGATCCAACATGGAATATGTCCGGTGTTTTGAGCCCTAAGAACTGAGGGGAACTTGTGGTCTGCACAGAGTGAAGCTGCTTGGGAATGATGGAGACAACGTCGATTGAAGCTTTTGAACCTTAAGGTGAAAGCTTTACGACTTGTCTCTTTAGAAGACAAAGTATGGGTAGAGATGGAAGCAAGAGAGGTCTCGTACCATTGTATAAGGGTAGGGAAAATGGAAGGCTTGGCTTCGCGTTGGACTCGAACAATGAAGCTAAGAAGAAGAAAAAGGGACAATATGATTGAGAACAGAGGGAGAAAGAAGGAGAAGGATGATGCTATTGAAGTAGAAGATAAAGAGACCGAGGTTTGGAGTGTTGGAGTGAGGATGGCTTTGGCGTCATGTGCTTATGTGCATGGCAACTCAACTTTTAGTCAAATTTGGGGGTAACTCATCGAATTTAACGGCTGAACTAATTGATACGTTATTAATTTTACATCAGACCACATCACCACACCATTTTAAGTATTTTATAGGTAAAATAACACCATAAATAACTTTAAGACATTGAGTGTACCTTAAAAAAATAGCTTAGGATACTGAATGCACCTTAACCCGTTAAAAATTCAGACTTTAATTCATTATAATGAGAGATAGAGCAGTTGCTTCTTTTAAGAATTTTTTTGGGTGCATGTTTGTCTTAGAGCTTGTTTGGTATGAGTAGAGGGGGTGAGGAAAAATGGGCGAAGAGAAAATTTTTTAAAGTTGAATTTAAAAAAAATTAGAGATGTGAAATTAAAAATTTTTAATTAATTTTTCTTATTTTTTTATCTTACACATTTTTTTTATTAAAAATTTATTACTTCATCTTTTTAATCTTTTAAAATTCAACTCATAAAAATTTTTCCACACCTCTCTTTCAAATACCTCGTATCAAACTGACCCTTGAGAATTTGTAAGTACTACTTTTTCCCCCCTAACCTCATATGGCACATCCAATTTGACAATTTCCGGTGCCAACACGACAGTCACGCCTGCACCGCACCCCGCGCGTGCCAATAAAACGAAGAAAAGAAATTCACACACAACCTGCTTCCTCCCCTGCGCCAAACATAGCAAGAAGTTGCTAAGAGCAGTCTCCCGGCAGCGCTCTCAGTCTCTATCCCTTGCACTAAACGGAAACCCGTACCGTCGCTTATCACCACCGCCGTTTCTTCTTCTTCTTGACATTAATCTTCTCCCCTCGCGTCCGGCTTTCACCAGTCACTACCTAACCCGCATCCCGCATTGTCATCAGAACGACATCTGTTTGTGTATCTTACGTGGAAACATGTATAAATAAAATATTGCATTCTCGTTTTCTGCGGTTATAAAAATCTTCTTGGCTCGTGGTTCTGTACGGCCAGTTCTCGAGGAGATCGATGGGAAACACCAACGGCAGGGAAGATGGAGCCATTGGCAGCGATGATCGATCCGCCGCTGAATCAGGCATCCGTAGCAGTTTCGCGCCGACTTCTCAGCCTCCGGTTCGGGCTGCTTCAATCGATCCCATGGCGAATAGTCCGCCTCCTAGTCCCGGCGGAACTCGATCACCGGTCTTGTTCGCTCCTCAGGTTTCGACCTCCTTTTTTATGTCTATTTTTTTGTTGGATTTTATGTCTCTATTTTAATTTTCTCTGCATGCTTGCCTTGATCCTTGCTCTTCTTTTAGCTTTGGCTGCAATTTTTTGGTTGTGTGGTGTAGATATTAGTTTTTCAGCTGGTTTCAAGTGTTTGATCGGTTTTGCTATGACGTTGTCACAATGATTTAGTTCATGTTTTGGCCAACGTTTCTGCATTTATTCACTGTGTGATTACCACCTATCTATCTGATTGAACATTCTGCAATGGAATGCTGACATTTTGAATGCTAACAATTATCTGTTGGTGAGCGGTTGCCAGAGAGGGAGAGTTTGGAAACCGGTAAAGACTAGAATGACAGTTGAATTGCAATTGCTAGACTAAATTGTGCTCGCGTTAAGTCTTCTTACATGACATGGGAATAGATCTGGAAAATCGAATACTGATTATTTCCCATTTCTTAGCTGGAGCTTATATCATCAACTGCGTTTTGGCAAGGATTAGCATTATAATGGGGTTTTTTTTTTTTAAAGGATAAGCATTATAATGACAGAAAGTAACGCGACGGGTTTTTATCGAATACATGAAATTTATGCAAAAGGAAAAAATATTAGGAAAATAGCGTAAAAACTAGCAAAGAAGTCTGTATCTAGGCGACCTGTGGTATTTTTACTTGCCTTTTTTCTTTTTACAATAGCAGCACCAGTCAACTTGCTTACCATACCATTTTTCTGGTTCTTTATTGCTTTATTTTCTATCTGTAACAGTTGAAAACATTTATGGAAATATACTTCGTATATTGTAATACAGGGAGGTCAATTTGTTAATCGTATCCTATTTCAAAGCCCACACATAACTGCAGTGCACAATGGTTGAACAATTATTTAGATCCAGTTAGATAATCACTTGTACCTTTGTCCTCTGGCGTCAGTGCGTGAACTCTTTTGTTTTGGAATGCCAATGGGGTGAATGAATGTTGCTGAAATGTTTAGTTATTTTAACGGTGCAAAAACTCTCTTTTTGTTTTATGTAATGCTCTGAGATCTCAGCCGTCAACTCAGCTATTACTGATTATCCTCACTCCTCAGTGATTTCTCTGTTTGAGAAACAGCATGTGAAGTTTTGATATATGAGTGGGTGCAGTCCACCAAAATCCAGGCCATGATTTGGGATATTGTAATGGATGTATTGAAGTAAAATTTAGAATGATTTGCACAAAAAGCCAAGATGATCTTGCACTTAGATATTAATCACAGTGAAATATATTATACAATGATTTTCTCTAATGCAATTAAATAGTGCTCAATGCCTATACATATCGATCTCTTATTAGGAGTTATTTCTGGGACTTTATAAAGACCTTAGTAACTAGGGTAAGGGTAACGTTTTGATTGACTATTAATAAGTCTGCCATGTTACACATCTCTTCCCCTCCCTTCTTACCCCTCCATTTTTCTCTGTCTCCCCCTTTCCTCCATTATATCTATGCTGATCTGCATCAATATACTAAATAATCATTTTTCTCCTTTCACATGTGAGCATGTATTTGCCTGATGTGCAATATGTGCATTTTGATATGTGTTTGCATATGTAGATTTTCACCATGTTAGATAGAATATCTTCTGAAAATTTTTTGCACGTTTTCAGGTATTTGGGGCTATGGTCAACAGAAAAGTCATGTCCTAGTGAGTTAAAAGAACCCAACAATATGTGGAAAAAGGCTTTTTATCTTCTAAGGTGTAGAATACTTACTAAAACAATTTTAGGAGCCAGGACTTCCCCCCTTCTTTGGCTTAAATACAGTTTTGATCTTTCTTGTTTCATGCAATTTTTTATTTGGTCTCTTTCATTCAAAAGCAGGCAATGTTGCCCTTCTATTTTAAATAAGGATCCAATTTTGCCCCCCTTTTTTTTGCTGAGAAGGACACCATATGTCTTTATGGTTTTGTCGATTAAATAAATATTGTCTAAGCCAACAAATTGTTGAGTTTGAATCTGTTTTTTTTATGGATGATGTGAAAGAGGGGGATCGTTTGTTATAAAATAGGAGCTAAACATTGTTTTCTTCCCCTTGAACCAGAGGGATGCAATTGAAACTTATGAAATTGGAGGGACCCGAATATGTTAAGCCTTTTTTTTAATGTGCCCCCCTTTTCATATTAACCTTGGAGTTTTAATTACACCCCCTGGTTCAAAAAATATTGTTCAAGCTAACAAATTGTTAAGTTTGAATTTGTTTATTCTTGGATGATGTGAAAGAGGGGCGATCATTTGTTATAAAATAGGAGCTAAACTTAGTTTGTTTTTCTTGAGCCAGGGGGGGTGTAATTGAAACATGAAATTGGAGGGGCCAGAATGTGTTAAGCCTTTTTTAGTAGTGATCCGTTTCTTTCCAACTATCTTCATCAGACTCAAATTGTAACAGATTTAATTAAATTTAATTTCACTGGATTTAATGAATGTTTCCATTATTTAATGTAAATGCTTTATGAAAAACATGAAAAAATATGGTAAAATACAGGAAAGTGAAAGGCTGTAGCTAATGTATTTACCTAGTTAACTATGAAGTTCTATAAATACAGAAACTTGCGGTAGAGTCCCTGGGTAGAACAGCAGTTGAATGAATATATTTTATAACTAAAGGCCATCCTCATTCTCTTTCTAGTTTTTACTTTCCTTCCCCTTAGTGACTTATGTGTTTGCTGACATGCATTCAAGAGACATGATGGGTGTCTCTGAGTATGGTGCTGAAACTATCATTTTTCTGCTACATTGGATGACAAGGTTGCAAATTGTTTACATAATATCACTATTTGATTGATATATGTATATACAGTGACATAGTTGATAGTTCAATGACCTTGTATTTGAATTGTTGGGTCCACACTAGTGAAAATATAGCTATACAACTTTAGTAGCAAGAGTAAATTAGGCACTTCGAGCATTTAAGATTAGCCATCTAAGCTTGGTAGTTTTATTTTGGAATTTCACAATCCCTGATTGTTATCAGTATATAATAAAATAAGATTTCAGAAAATATAAAATTTATCAGTCTCCTCGACATAATGAATACCTGTCATCGGTATGTGTTGGTTTACTGTGAATTTTTACATTTTTATGGGTTGTATTTCAACTCAGTATTTTCATCTCTAAGACTCTTGGGTTATAGACCAAAAAAGATATCATCTTTTTATTGGCTTTTATGGGGGTGATCCAATTTTTTTCATCTTGTTGTCTCAGTTACAGGCCTGTTTATATAACCTTGTGTAATTCAAAAGAACTCCAACAAAATTTTCCACTTACAGGAGTGCTGGCCTAAAGATGCTGATTTTGATCTTCCATTGTCATATTATAGTTTGTGTTCAGTAAATCTTGTTAATTTGAAGGCTTCTGAATTCATAATGATGACTTTCTGGAACTTCCTATAAGTATTTCTCTATTTTGCAGTCTTACTGTTCTCATAACTAACATTGCATCTGTTTTTGTGAAGTGACAATATCTGGCATTTTTTGACCAAGGCTTGATAGTAATTTCCTCAATTTGACAATGAGCATGAAGCTTGCTTCTTTTGATTAAATAATTTACTCAAAAACTACCCATTATCAGCAGCTTCACCTTGTCATGTTTTTGTTTGTGCTTTTAAGGCTCCTCTTGCTCCATTGCAAAGAGGTAATGGCCCTCATTTTCTCAACCAAATGTGGCAGAATGAATCTCACGGGATTGTTGATCAACCTCCTGAGCGAGGAATCCCTGTCATGATTACATGGAGTTATGGTGGTAACAATGTAGTTGTGGAGGGATCATGGGATAATTGGACTTCTAGGTTAGACTTAATGACTCCTTTATCCATGATGGCATCTTTATTTTATCAATGTAATTGCTAGTATTCTACACATTTGTACTAGGCAAAATAAGTGAACTTCTTTACTTACAGGAAGCAACTGCAGAGAGCTGGCAAGGATCACTCGATTGTTATGGTCCTCCCATCCGGCATATATCATTACAAATTCATTGTTGATAGTGAACAGAGATATATACCTGAACTTCCTTATGTAGCTGATGAGATGGGTTGTGTCTGCAATCTTCTTGATGTTAACGTGGGCATTTTTTTCTCCATTTTCTATAAAAGCATGGCAGATTGATACTTCTGACAAATCATCACTACATGGTTGGCTTTTCAAAAAAAATTAAAGATAAAAAATTTTGAAACATAAATAGCAAACGCATTAAAGAACTTTACCTAAGCTTTATTCACAAAAAACTTGTCTGTATTGCTTATAGTCCATCTTTGTCACTTCAGATTTGATTGATTTCTTTTTTCATTTATTCTGCAGGATTATGTACCTGAAATTCCCGAGAGTATCAGTGAATTTAAGCCTCCACCCTCTCCAGAAGCCAGTTATGGTCAAGCATTTCCAGCTGAAGAAGACTTTGCGAAAGAGCCAATGGCGGTTCCTCAACAGCTGCATCTCAGTGTCCTTGGTATGGAGAATTCAGAAGTAGGCACCTCGTCAAAGCCTCAACATGTTGTGCTAAACCATGTTTTCATTGAAAAAAACCTGGCCGCCCAGTCTGTGGTTGCGCTGGGATTGACTCACAGGTTCCATTCCAAATATGTGACTGTTGTTCTCTACAAACCACTCAAAAGGTAACTTTTTGCGAAGGAAAAGGAAGAAAGGTAATGTGACATCTTTTTTTTCCCTTTCATTTTGTTGTTTTAATAGCTTAAGTCTGTAAAATTGCCATTTATGTATACTCAGTAGGAATATGAACGTGTTTTTTTTTGTCCATAAATTTGCTGTCACCATGTTTGTTTTGCTGTATAAAATCTTCTCGTTTTTCAAAAATCTCCAGCTTTACTAGTTTCTTATCCTTTCGCTTCCAGTCTAGTTGAGTGGTGTTGGCCGCAGTACAATGTGTGTTGTACTTTTCTTTTTGTCTGGGGAGAGTGAGATAATATATGTTCCAAGTTCTATAATTGCGAGTAGTGTGCTCCATCACGGGGGGCTGTGTGTGTATGCAACCCTGCCAGGATTTTCGTGGTGATCAGTTCTCCTGGTACATTGGGAGCACTTGCTGTTTTTGCTCAAGCAAGGGAAGTTTGGTTTTGGTCAAGAAAGGTCCAAGTGTTATACTGTCCTAGGACTGTCTCTCTAACGTTGTCCCTGTTGTGAGCAATTAACATGCTCCACTGGAGTACTGCATTTTTCAATTTACGGACAAGTTACTGTCACAGGCAAATATTCATCAGTTTACATTCAATTCAGCCATTTACTCCTACCTAGTAACAAAAAATGTTGGGGGGACAAATCTTCCTATTGGTTTTCCCCTTGACAGAAACTCTGCATTCTGCCCTGCAAGTGTTGGTGATAAAATTGGACAAGAAACATAAGAGGGAAAAGATAAAAAAGAAGGCCTAAAAGATGAAGGTAACTTGGTGCAGTGCTGATATATACGTTTCAATGAACAAATACTAGTAATTCGAATTTATAGATGTCAAATCATGTTTGCTCATTACTTATGGTTACCGTATCACACTCAATTTTTTGATCTTGATAATCCCTGCTGTTATTTACTGCTTATTTTGCTACAATGCAACGGCCATCATTATCATCTGTTTCCATTATTTCATGATGGATATTCCAGTCACATACTTATAGGAGGCAGAATCTCATTCAGAGGATGGAACATTCCCGAACTCGATCTCTGGTGCGGCGTCTCTTGTATTGGTGACTCGTCTCTTTTCCCCCACCTTGGCATCCCTGATTTTTGCCATGCTTCTCTTCCATCCTTTTCCTTCTCATTCTGCAACCAGTCAAAGCATATACACTCGTTAACAGAAGTATGCTGAGAGGCATTAATCTTAATTGTTTTTAAGCCCCATCTTCCGTGTTATTCCCTATTTCGGTGGCATTGTGTGCTTAAAACTAAGTACTACCTCCTATCTTTGATATTAAATCTCTTTGTAGTGCAATTTATACTACAAACAAGATCTTATATTGAGGATCAAAGCTTGTAGTTCACTTTCTTTAGGGCCTGAGTAAACTAGTTCAGATTCAGAGCATACATATAATGTGTGACGTCTGATCTGGACATACTAGAACGGATCAGACCGTATGGGATCGCTGTCCGCTTTTAATCTTTGGTGTTTTTCAATGTTCTCTTTTTCATTCTATCTTCTACCCCAGTAACTATTCTTCCCTAATCAATGATGCCATGTTTCGGAGGATGCTAATTAAATTACTTTAGAGTATTCATATTTATATTTTTTTTCTCTAAACTAATTAATTTGACTAATAAACTAATATATAATCTAAATATATATAATATATGTAATGATTAAGTAACTTATTAAGTTTCCTTAATCTCCCCAAAAAAATGTCAACTTTATCTTATATTTAGGATAAGAGGTAGTAGTTATCAAATAAAAAAGAAAATATTTTTTTTTTCAAATTATTGACAAGATATACCATCTATTCATACACCCCTTCGTTAACTTATTCACTTCTAGAGTGATATTTATTATGTTTATATATTTTTAAACGTTTATCTTTAATTTGCACTGTCTAAATTTTATTATTTTTATTTATAGACAAAATACTCCCTCCGATCCTAAATATAAAACATAGTTGACTTTTTTTAAAGAGATTTTAGAAAGTAAATAAATTACTTAATCATATCATATATATTTGTATTATATATCAGTTTATAAGTTAGGCATAATAGTTTGGAGAAAAAATGATAAATATAAACTTTAAAGTAATTTAATTAATTTTATAAATCTTTTTAAAAAAATCAATTCTATTTTATATTTAGGATCAGTGAGAGTATCAATTTTAATGGGCACTTTTAAGTAAAATAACGGTATAAATTTTAAAATAGTAAAAATTTTGAGTTCTTAAATCTGACAAGTACAATTCAGAGACAAATAAGATAGTACCTCTGGTCCCTGCTATAAGATTTTTTTTCATTGCACCAGATATTAAGGATGAAGAGGAGAGAATTTGCAATTCTAATTAGTAGAGATTCCAAGAAGATTTTATTTGTCATGCAAAATAAGAGCTCAGAATCCACCGAATCTGTCAATATTAAATCATACTGTAAAGAACAAGCATAAGTTCACCATTTCAATCAGAAAAAAGTAGGGCGCAATAATTTAAGATTCCAGAAAAAGGTTTGTGAAGCACAACTACGGGGCATGAGATGCCCTGGTGAACAGTGGACATGAAAACTTGTTCGATGTAAACAACCCAAGGGTCTTTTCTTCCTCCTCCCCAAGGGTCTTTTCTTCCTCCTCGCTCGCGTCCCTTCGTAACGAAAAAGCTAACTAACGGAATATTGTGCCCTAATTTTTATATTTTGATATTCATAAAAACAAAAATCGCTAGAGTAGGAAATTTAGTACTTTGATATTGTAATCTTAAAAAGGCTGGAGACAAAAAATATTTAAAAAATATATGTAAATGAAATTAATCTAAATAGTTTCAAAGCTCTTTACAATTTTGAATTTAGTGAGAAATGAAGCGGACCCAACTTCAGCCAAGCAGTCAAGCACTGGCCGAGAAATGAGCAGACGTTAATTTATCAGTTCACAAAACTAAATTCTAAAAGCAAACGTCTATGTTTGCCACAGCCACTCCTTCGGCTAACATGTGCAATCACTCTAGATCGAATACAGCATCTTTTATAACTAAACAAAAAAAAAAACAACTGAAAAAAGCAACCCGATTTAAAAAATAAGATAAAATAAACGGAATCTACGCCAATGTGGCGTGGCTACGTCTAATTTTCAATATGTATTCCGGACTCCAATGAACGTTTACTTCCTGCACTTCTAATATTTACAGGGTATTAAATCGATCAGGGTATTGAGTTAAGGGTCAGTGGGTCAGATTAGGACCAAACCGAAACCAAACCAATGAAAAATTAAAGATTTTAGGCTTATTAGTATGAAATTCTAAAAAATAAAGTAATTTTTTTTAAAATAGCAACCCAGACCGGACCGGTCTACCGGCCAGTCAGCCGGTTTCCAGGCTGGTCTGGTTCAGGTTCAACAACTCTAAATATTAAACTCGATTCCATACTATTCCTTGACAGAATATAACTTTTTAAAAATTTTGCCAAAAAATTAGAGAAACTTCAAAATTTTTCTGTTGGATTAATTCCTCATACTAATAGTCACATGAGACTAACTGAAGAAACTAACTCATTCAATTATTGAATGAAATCCCATTTCCATTCAAAAAAAGAAAAAAAGAAGAAGAAAGAAACTAACTCAAATAGTAGTGAGAGAAGAATGAGATGAGTAGAGTTCAAAACCAAAAATGTCATGTAAAGGAAAAATCTATGGCAGACTTCTTTGTCCTAAATTTCTTCATATTTCACTCAGCTACTGTAATTTTTTATTTTTTTTGAAACAGAACACAAGGGAAGACAGAAGGGCAGGAAAAGATTTTAGTGTTCGTTTAGGATAACTTATTTTTAGGTAATAAATACTTATAAATCATGATTTACAATATACGAGGAAAATATGTGAGAGGAGTTTTATCTCAACTTATGTAATAAGTGCTTATTGACCCCCAATAAACAATACCAAACACACTTAAATCTTTATGCTAAAGAGTTGTGACGCGTTTTATAAATAAAGAATAGCTAGGAAAAAATCGACTTCATCTCCGCGAATTTGATTCTCTCCATTGTGGGGAAGGGTCTAGTTTCAACCAAGGTGATAAAAATCATATTCAACCTATCAAATTGCTATTTTTCCCTCCAACGGGTTATAAAATTGGACGGAAACACAGTTCCACCACTACTAATCTAATCCAAATTAGGAAAAAGCAAGGGGGTCTACGGCAAGCACAATGATGTACTATTTTGGAGTAGCTTTCAGAGAGAGATAGCAATTTCTTTCCTCGAGAGAAACGGAAATGATGTCTAAAATTAGATGATCAAACCAAGGATGACAGATGCAACGACTCAGCAATCATCCATTAAAAACAGGAAATCATTCCACAGTTCAAACTGATGAGCATCCAACACAACATGCAAAATAATTCACGGATGAAGTGGTAAATATTAACATAATTAGCCACCCAAAAAGGAAAAAAAACACATTGCACCAATTGTTCTGGTTTCTTAATAACCAAAAAAAGTAGAAAATTGAAGAACAAATGCATGGTGAGACACGGCTAATCCAAACTACTAAAACAAGGGACAGAACAAACAAGAATACTAAAGAGCAGTACCAATAAAGCAAACAAGAAAAAAGACAACCAACCAACAAAAGCTAATGACACCAGAAGATGTCCTAATGGAAATAGAATTCTCATCAAAACTTATCTGCCCCGTCCCTTTTCTTGTTATATGCTTCTCAAATTTAGGTTTTGGTTGATTGGTCCTCACTTGGCCATCATGACTTTGACAAATTCCTCATAGTTGATCTGCCCATCACCATCAACATCAGCTTCACGAATCATCTCATCAACTTCTTCATCTGTCAACTTCTCACCAAGATTTGTCATGACGTGGCGGAGCTCAGCGGCAGAAATGAAACCATTCTGATCCTTGTCAAAAACACGGAAAGCTTCCTTGAGTTCCTCCTCAGAATCAGTATCTTTCATCTTCCGGGCCATCAGGTTGAGAAACTCAGGGAAATCAATGGTACCATTTCCATCAGCATCAACCTCATTTATCATATCTTGAAGTTCTGCCTCTGTTGGGTTCTGGCCAAGTGATCGCATCACAGTCCCAAGTTCCTTGGTTGTGATGCAACCTGTAACATACTAGCATGTTAAAACATAGTAAAAGACACACAATTGATTCAGCCATCACACACGAAATAGATAGATAAAAAATAACTCTTTCAGAAGTTATAATGAAGTTGTGTTGAAATTGGGAAATTAATCTGGCTAATGGCCTTCAAAACAAAAGGATTTCCTTAGGAAACACTATATTTACTAATTCTCTTTTCCACACGACCAGAGACAGTTCTGAAACTGAGCATAAGGGAAACTACAATTCATTATTGCTGGAAAGATAAGTAGAATGCCACCAATTCCAACTTTCTTGTCAGAGATGTAGAGCTACTGACCACAGGATGATGGCACCTACAGATCAACTAATAAAACTGTTACGATTATTGAGCTAATTTAGCATCCGCAACATTAAAATAAAGTTACGTCCATAGGATAAAAACCAAAGTGCAGTCCAAATACATGACAGAGATGTAAAAGGGCCTTCCACATTAAATTAGGAAGCCATAGAATCTTAAATACATCATTTTTCAGAGGAAATCTGATCGGGTCAGACATGAAACTAAATATCAAGCTAGGACTTTAAAATATAGATTCAGAAAGCTACGATAATACCATAATCCAGCCAGAATATTGCATATACAATCACAGGAGCACACGCGAGACTAACGAAGCGCCAATATGACAAAACAAAGAAATAACGGGAACCACTAACATGTCATACACCTCAAAATCAACAGCGAAAAGTCAAACAATAAGGAACCCTAGATCAGCCAGAAAATTTCCAATTAGAAAAAGGACGGGAGCGAACTTGAAATATGAAACAAAAGCAGGAAAGCAAAGAAGAAGCAATCAGATCTAAGAACACATCCAGAGTCAATAATTGCAGAGAAAAGAAGATCGAAAAGTAAATGAAAGAAAGAGGAAAGGGATCTGAGAGAGGAGACCATCTCCGTCCTTGTCGAAGAGGCTGAAGGCCTCCTTGAACTCCGAGATCTGGTCATCGGTGAGCTGATCGGCCATCGGTGGAGGTGTTTGAGGAGCGAGAAATTACGCGATTCCGAAGGGAGAAGGAAGGAAGATAGGCGTGGCTCGATCTGAGCGTCACTCCTTTGATGAAAACTAGAGCGCAGGAGTAGGCCGTATATATATGCGGGCAAAGCACGGTCCGAAGCCAAAATGGCATCTGATTCTCTCTCATCCGCAATCAGTTCCTTTCTTTTCCCTAAATTCTAAATCACTATTTAAATTTTTCATTTAAAATTACAAGTTTAATTATAAAGTATTATTATTAGCATCCTATCTTCCTATTCTCCTTGACAAAAAAAATAAAAATAAAAATGTTTTTGAAGAGAAATATATAGTATTTATTTGGGATAGTTTATTTTTTGACAATAAGTGCTTAAAAATCGTAATTTACAGTATACGAGGTAAGTATGTGAGAGGAGTTTTATTTCGACTTACATAATAAGTATTTATTCTTGAAAAATAAATTAATCCAAACATGCTTATAGCCTTCTAAGGCTTCTTAAGAGGAAAAATATTTTTTTTTGTCATGTGTTTCTCTCATAAAATTAAATTTTGTGCACATTTTTAAAAATTGTTTTAAATATGTATTCTTTTCATTATATTTTTTTTCTGAAAAAAAAGTAAAAATGTTGTTAATCATATAGGCCAGATAAATCCATGCATTGCGGTTATGGTATAGAGGAAGAGGTCATGGAAGTTAAATTAGTTAATCATGGAATATGTTATATAATATTAGATTATATCAGTTTATAAGAGAAAAAAATTAAATTAGAGAAAAACGATAAATATAAATATTTTAAAATAATTTATATAGTTTTCTTAATATCCCTAAAGAATATCAGTTGGGTCTTATATTAAGGACAGAAGGAAATTAGAAAGTTAAAAAATAATCAATTCAATCTTTAATGTAAGACTTATTTACTTAAGTTGGTTAGATTAGGAAAGTTAGTTAAATTAATTAATATAACATATTTTTTCTAAAACACTCTAATAATTTTCTTAATTCCCTCAATCTCTTTCTTGCTTGATTATGGTTGAAGGGAAGCATCAATATGATAAATTTAAAAAATGTTGATAAATATGAAAAATAAATCTTACATTTAAGATCAAAATTAACTTTCTAATTAGCTCATACATTAAGGATTAGAGTAGTAGCATGTGGCCATGTATTAATAAAAATTTCATCTACTGAAATTATAAAGACCAATTAATCCCTCATTTAACTTCCCCCTAAATCTACATGCTAAAAGCTTAATTTGTTACTTTTAAATCCTCAAAATGTTAGCTCAACAAATCCGACGTGTTCCATGATGAAGAGTGGGCAAGCAACTGTCATTGCCTTATACTCCCTTCGATTCTAATTATATGACATATTTATTTAATTTTGGAGAAATTAAGAATAGTAGTTAAATTAGTTAATTTTATTTATTTTTCTAAAATGCCCTTATTTAATAAGGGTGATTTAGGAATACTACATGAGTCAACCATGGTCTTGTGAGTGTCCTTCTCAAGCACTGTCTTTTGCCTACCCATGCCCAGCTCTATGTCACCAATTAAAGAAAAGAAAAGTTACAATTTTTAAAAATAGAGATGATGACGTTGATAGTGTTAAATTGATTTTCTCACCCTTTATTCTTATAAAATAAAAGAAATAGTAGAATTGAGGTGTATGTGATATTAATAAGTTTCAAGTATTACTCACTTTATAGAATATATAGGTGTATTATAAAATTATTATTGTGTTTCATTATTATTGAAAAAGTATCAATGGGGGTATTTTGGGAAGAAATTGACAAAAATTAAAATTTTATCTTATACTACCTCCGGTCCTAAATATAGGATAAAATTTGTAGTACAATTTACACTATAAACTTTATCCTATATTTAGGACCGGAGGGAGTAACTAGGACCAAGATCAACTCTTAAATGTTGTCCTATAATTAGGACCGGAGAGAGTATATCCTTAGGGGAATTACTATAAGGTCCCAAGAAAGGGACTTAAATACCAAGGAGTTCTAATGATAAGCAAGATATTGTTATATTTTACACTAGAAATTGTCATTACATACTCTTCAATTGTCATTGATAATTAAGTCTTGACCCTTCCTTCAGACCTCATAGTGGTTTCCCTACATCCTTCTCTCTCCCAACAGTCACCATGTCAAAGCTTGATCTTCAGCCTTAAGCCAATAACCAAATCTGGCAAATTGGCTACGTACGCCTCCATATCTTATGCTTCCCAACTAGCTGGTGCTCCCCCGCTGTAACCCCCTGACTTTTAACACGTAATGATATTCTGATAATGCATAATTAAGTCAGTTTAGAGACCGTAGGATAGTTTAAATTCATTTCAAATTTCCTACTATATCGTAGGGTTTTCACAAAAATCTTTCAAAATCTTTCCTCTATCCTGGTCTCATTTTAAACATTCGAATATAATTACCTATGCAGTTGATTTACATTCACATATCAGAGTGGATAGCTAAATCCCCGGCAACTCCCGGGTTCTATACATATATATAACCTGAGGGTTTATAAGTATTTACTAGGGGATTACACATCCAAAATTGAATATGATCTTCATGCTTCAAAATATACAGTAATCCCGAGTTTAAACTAGATAACCAACATCTCAAAAATCCTT
Organism: Inga leiocalycina; assembly: GCA_963242795.1. Taxonomy (NCBI): domain Eukaryota; kingdom Viridiplantae; phylum Streptophyta; class Magnoliopsida; order Fabales; family Fabaceae; genus Inga; species Inga leiocalycina. The sequence continues at coordinate 73,465,990 of OY725325.1, forward strand.
AGTATCACTAAAGATCCTAAGTGCTCCGGGTTGGCCGCTTCTCCTTTGAACCACACGCCCTGTCTGAAATGTTAGTCATAGGAAAGAATGAGATTCGAGAGAATCTCAGTAGTAACAAACCACTCACACAATGCATAAACACAAAGCATGTATATAAATCACAAACAGCAACAGCAGCAGCAATCTCCGAGATACATGGTTTTCACCACAAACGACAGCACTCACGGCTGTATACACAATACGACAGCTCTCGCTGTAATCATAATCACGACAGCTTACGCTGTAATCACCATCACGACAGCTTACGCTGTAATCACAATAACGACAGCTTACGCTGTAAACGACAGCTATCACCAGCTGTAACCGCAGCAGCATCAAAGATTCATCACAGTACAGTGATAACACACACATACAGAGCATTACACATAGTATAAGAGAGAGAGTCACTACCTTGTCCTTTCCTGACGTCCTTCGGCGCAGTTGGCTCCCGAGGGCGGCAAATATCGAATCCTACAATTCCAAATGCACCATTTAGACACTTCCATAGTGTTACTTGGGGTTATATGAGTCTATAATGAAAATTTACAAAACTACCCCCGGGGACCCGGCCCGGGCCCGCCGTACCCGGTCCGGCTATACTTTTCTTGAAATTTTGACATGGGCTATCCTGACATATTTTTGCCCAAGGAATCCATTTCCGGACTCGGAATTATCAAATTCAATGTCAAATTACGAAATTGCCCTTGGCAGCCCTACTTTTAGGGTTTTAGGGGTGCTTTCGTAATTATACTTTCTCGGCCTTTTTTGAAAAAGTGACCAACTGTAACCCCACCTAATTTTCGCCCCTGAACTCAATGGAACCATCAAATCATTGAAAATCCAACTCTAAGACCCATTTCTAGGGCTGGCCGAAATTTATGAGTTCTCCAGGGAAAATCGGGGTTTTACGATTTCGGCTCCGTAAACGCGTTCCTTTCTACTCCTAACCACTTTATTAACCATTACATTAGGTTACAACTAACATTAAGACCCAATTTGGGCAGCATAACCCCTAGGCCACATCATTTCCAAACTTTAAAACCAATGGCAATCCGGCGAAATTTCACCGATTAAATTGCCCACAGCAGCCAGAATAAGCAATATACGAAAGTTTGGAAGTTACCTCAAGCTCCCACAAGCTTTTCCCAAATATTGCTGAAAACCCTAAGTGCTCAACAACAGATTTTGAGCTTCCAAACCTTAAAGAACAAAGAGGAGTAGCTTAGGATCGGAGTTACACGCGTTAGAAGCTAAATCGTCGGAGAAATCGGCTTACCTTGTGATTTTTCTTCTCCTTTCTCTCTCTACAAACCTCAACGTTCTCACTCCTCATTCAGCTGCTGTGTGCGACAGAAATGAGCTGAGGAAGATGATAACATATGTAATTCCATGCTGACATCATCTTTTAATGAGATGATGTCATAATTCCCATTTTCGGATTTTCTGGCAGATTTTCTGTCCAAACTTTGAAAAATCATAACTAATTCTAGAAAAATTGAAATGAGGTGATTCCAAAGCCAAATGAAAGGTATTTAAGTCCTATTTATAGGAAAAATATGGACCATTACTAAAAATCACCACACAATTCCAGAATTACATAAAACTCATCACTGCCCCAAAACAGAGTTCAGTTTCCATCCCAAACTTTGGACAGTTATATCTCCTAGTTAAACAAAATGGGACAAATTATATGTCCATTTTGAAGCTTGAGATGTGAACTATAAGACTGGAAAATTTCAGAATTTTTAGATACCATTTGGTCATTAAAAACGTTCACACAAACAGACTGCCCAGAATAGAATTTCACTGGACAGAATTTTAGATTTTGCATCTTTGCTTCCATTGGTTCCATTTTCATACCAAACATCATTCCCACATAAATTTTCACAAGGAATCCATTGGAATCATTAAAATATCCAAATTCCCATCACACATTCTTCAAAAGTGTTTATTCAACAATAATTACATCCACTTTTGAAGTCATTAGCCCTAAATCACTTTTTGGGATATTACACCCGCTGGCAATATTCACTTCAAACACATCTTCGTAATTCAAAGCAAGCAATTGCACAAAGTGCAACACAACGTAGACAACACCAAAGAACAACCATTGATTAATTTTAATAAAAAAGTTCTATCAAACTATTACAAACCCAAACAAACAACTCGAAGTTTGCAAATATTTCTCCTACCATTCATCTTTTATCAAATCTAAAAAATCTACATGCCAAAGATTATTTTCCCTAATTAGTTATTATTCGCGTTGACAAAACCAACACATATCCAGCACGCCAATAGATATTTGGATTAATTTATTTGAAGTAATTTTCCGTTATATAAAATAAATATGTGATTGGAGTTTTATTTGATAGATAAGCATGATCTTAGACTAGTGGACAAAGATGCAAAACTAGGGAAAAATACTGATTCCCAAATATAAGGCTTTGTTTGATTTTTTTTTGTTGGGGGGGGGGTTTTAAATTTTTCGAGGATTTAGCTAACTGTTAGTGATAAGAATTATGACGAGGGAAAAAAAAACTGTTCTCTCCGATCCTTAATATAAGATATATTTACCTAACATGATTAGATTAAGGAAGTTAGTTAATATGATATATATTTTCTAAAATGCCCTAATCATCTTCCTTAATTCTCTTATTTCCATTGATTATTGTTTGGGGAGCATCAATAGAGGTAAATCGGAAAAAAAAAACTAACAAAAATGAAAAATTTGTATTATGCTTTGGATCAAAATCAACTCATCATATATGTTCTATAATAAGAATAGAAGGGATTACATGTTTTGAATTGATTCCTGTCAAGTGCATGGTGAAACAAACCCCCAAACCAAATAACTTGGATTGTGCATTACAGTGAAACCCATTCTCATGGGATGTGAGCAAAAATATGAAGAGAAAATTATTTTGAGATTCTAAAAAAAAGAAAGAATTTGATCACCAAAAAGTCTCACAGTAGGTAGCATGAATACTTTTTGCACCGAAAACTTACTCGTGAGACTTTTTGGTGGTTGTTGTAAATAATGTGTGCAAATGTGTTAAAGAAAGAAATTTTTTTATTGCTCAAGATTGGGGATGAAATGCTAAGAGGGAATTCTTGAACTAACCATTATAGATGATTGTTGGAATATTCATGAGTTTTATTTAGTTGGCTTCATTTCATTATTAACCAATTTTAATAGCTTTAATTGCATTATTAAACCGCCATTAATCAATATTCTGCAACTATCATTTTAATTATTATAAAACCTTCTTCGATGACCACTATGACTCTCCAATGGTCACATGTCCTCTTCCAATGTTTGGTGCATGCTTAGAGTGAGAGTGGACTGAGGTCAGTGAGCATCGAGTTTAGTGACACTGAGCTCTATCCCCAAGCTCCCATATTCTCTCTTCTCCTGAATTATAGTTTTATCTTCGTGTCATTCTGCCGCCTATTTTCTACATGAAAGGTTTGTTTAATTCTACGGAATACTGCTTCCTAATTTACTTAGGGATTGCAAAATATTTCTTAAGGACAATTTCAAAATAAGAAAAGAAAAATAGTAAACTAGTGTTTCAAAGATTTCAATCGAGAAAAATAACCTAGAGCAGTTAATCCTTTCTTCAAGTTTTAGAGCATGTAATTACCCAAATAAATTCACTTAATGTTAACTTGTTAATCTAGAGTCTTAATAGATTTAAGTATCTTCCGATCACTTATATCCCTATCTCAAATTAAAATTATTATTTCTAACAATCTATTCAAGAGGCAATAAATATCAAAATTCACTCTAACATGACTATATGAATCCAATAGGTATATTCCTATCCTGTTAGCAAATGAGAATAAATTTCAATCCCACATTACTTAATTCTATGGTCCAATTAAGATCTCTTTCCCAAATATAATCAAAATTCTCCAATTTCATACTTATTAATGATCAAGCACTAAATTAAAATAAGACATAACAAGATTAAGTAAACAAGATAACATTAAGCATAATTTAATGATTCAAACAAGCTCTAATCCAAGAATCAATTCATAGCTACTCTAGGTTCAAGAAAAGAATTAGCCACACATGGCTTTAACACAATCCATAACGAAATAAAGAAAAATTCAATAAGAATTGATCCTAGTCGTCCTCTTCTTTCTCACTGCCGTCACAGGTTGAAGAAAGTCCAATTCTTGTTGCTTGCTTTTCTTTGCTGCCAAAATCACTCCTTTGTTCTGGGATTTATTTTTCGCTGCCGTCAAGACTACCTCCTCATGTTCGCTACTCTCTCTCCTTTATATAGATTTCTTTTGTGGGCTATGTGTGTTGGGCGTCTCAAATTCTAATCCAAATATTGGTTATCTGATTCTTGTCTTATCCTTTTCTTTCCTTTCCTTTAGATATATATAATATAATATACAAAAGATTGAAAAGGTATTTCCCGGTATGCGTGCTGTGCATATTGTAATATGCTAAAAAAAGTGATTAAGAGTTAATGACTTTAAAAGTGGATATGATTATTGATAAATAAACACTTTTGAAGAATACGATGTGAATTGTGATTCGAATGTGTTCTGAGCAGTGTCTAAACCCTATATTTAAGTTCAATTGTGGATTAACATTTAAATTGAATTGAAATAGAAGGAGGGCATGGTGAAATGGAAAATTGGGTAATTTGGTGGTTGTGTTGCATTGTGGTTCAAAACTGAATATGTGTGGATGTGATGAGAATTTGGTTGTGTTAGTAATTCCAATGGCTTCCTTGTGAAAATTTGTGTGGGGAGAGTGTTTGTTGTGAAATTAGAACCATTGGGAATAATTGTGCAAAAGTTGGAAATTCTGTCCATTGAAACTCTATAAAGGGCAGTCGGTTTTTATAGGCATTTTGAATAAGCAAATGGTGTCTAAAAATTTTGAAACTTTTTAGTTTTAAATTTCACATTCCAAGCTTCAAAATTGATATATAATTTGTGTCATTTTGATTTGTGAGCTAAGAGTTATGATTTTCCAAAGTTTGGGATTGAAACTGGAATTTGTTTTGGAGCAGTATGAACTTTTGTGCAATTCTGTATTTTTGTGGTTATCAACTGCAGTGATCCATATTTTTCCAGTAAAGAGAACTTAAATAGATTTTCATTGGCTTTGGGATCACCCCATTTCGATTTTTCTAGAATTAATTATGATTTTTCAAAGTTAGGGAAGAAAATCTGCCAAAATTGGTATAAATCCGAAAATGAGAAAAAAGGGGATGGAAATTTTGAAATTATGTGATAAATGAGAAAAACCATGTTGGGCTGATTGAAGACACCCTAGGACGTCTTTAGCATGGGCCAAGAAGAGGGAAATATTGTTACATGTTAATTGGATCCATATCATTTACATGTACACAAGAGAAAAAGTTAAAATTTGGATTTTTGGGAAATTAGAAAATATGACATAAGCATATTATAAAAGTTCATTTCCTTCATCTTTCTCATTCAAAACCGACGCCATAAGCTAAAGGAAAGAGAGGGAGAGCTAATGTGACTTTTAGAGAGAAGGAGGAGCAATTTCATCAGGTAAGCTTGATTTCTTCGGTGAATTAGCTCCTAACGTGTGTAATCCTTCTCCTAAGCCTCTCCTCTATGTGATTTAAGGTGTTATTGAAGCAAAATCTTGGAGTTGGAAGAGGCTATAGTCTGGTCCTCAGAGGGAAAAGCCAGACGGAAGTTAAGGTAACTTCCGAAACTTCAAATATTGATTGTTCTAGCTGCTGTGAGTAGTTTAATCGGTGAAATTCTGATTAATTTGCTTTGAATTTGAATTTGGGAAAAGTGGTGGTCTAGGGGTTATGCTGCCAAAATTTAGTTTAAATGGTAGTTGTAACCTAATTAAATAGATGATAAAGTGATTAGGAGTAGAAAGAAACACGTTTATGAAGTCAGAATTGGAAAACCCCAATTTTTTCTGGAGAATTGGGAATTTCAGCTAGTGCTGTTTGGAGGGGTTAGAGTTAGAATTTTATGAAATTAATGATTCCATTGTGTTCAGGAGGGAAAATTAAGTGGGGTTATAGTTGGTCATTTTTTCGAAAAAGCATAATTACGAAAACGCCCTGAAACCCTTAAAGCGGGGCTGTCAAGGGTATTTTTGTAATTTGGCAGTGAATTTGGTAATTCTGAATCTGGAAATGGATTTTTTGGCCGAAAATATGTCAGAATAGCCTAGTTAGAATTTCAGGAAAAATACAGCTGGACCAGGTACGGCGAGCCCGGGCCGGGTCCCCGGGGCATTTTTGTAAATTTTTATTATAGACTCATATAACCCCCATAAACACTATGGAAGTGTCTAAATGGTGCATTTGGAATTGTAGGATTCGATATCTGCCCTAAACATGAGCAACTTATGCCGGAGCACACTTGGAAAGAACAAGGTAATGACACTTTCCCTTATTCTTTATGTAATGCATTATATGTTTGATTTATCATTGTTTTGTGATGATTTTGGATGTTGCGAAGCTGTGTAAATGTGAATGCCAGGGAGGAAATGTGTATATGTGAATGCCAGGAAGGCAATATGTGTTTGTAAATGTGAATGTCAGGAAGGCAATGCCAGGAAGGCAATATGTGTATGTACTATTTGATGATTTACTTGCATGTTATGTGATTACATGTTGTATGAGTGATTTGCTACTACTGAGATTCTTTTGAATTTCATTCTTTCCATTAACTAACCAACAGACAAGGCAAGCGGCTTAAAGAACAAGCAGGCAACCAATGGCGGATAGTTCTTTATTTTAGTTGTTAGTTGGTTGTCATATCTGGGTTGGGATTACTGCACATTTGTAAATGTTATTTGAATATGGATATGTAATCCCTTGAATGGGAAATTATAAGAAGTAAATATGCCTGTAAACCCTTTAGTTTACAATGTGAAACCCAGGGGTTGCTGGGAATTTTGCTTTACATTCTAATATATATGAATGAGATTTAGCTGCGCGAGGTAATGGTATTCAAAATGTGAATATGAGACTAGATGAATTGGATTTTGAAAGTCATTTGAGAAAACCCTATCTCAAGGATGGGATTGTAGAATGAGTTTTGATTATCTGTTGGTCTCTAATCTATTTTAATTATGCATTTCGAATCATAATTACAGAGGGGGCTACACATATCTCATTTATTTGATGTCAATTTCTTGTGTGGGCCCTACCAATTTTTTATGCTAGAACTCTTCTATATATTTATTTGTCCTTAACTTCCAACATATATAATTTGTTGGATTGCATCCATTCATACTTTTTGATTTGACATCTTCTTCTCTCTCTAAATCTCCTGCAAAATAAAAAGATATGAGTAGATTTTATATTACGATTCCTTTTTTATTTTATATAAAGGATAATGAAAGAGGTATAAAATCTTAATAAATGTAATCAAATATATTTTAAAATCTATAGCTATTTAATTATAAAATGTATACTTATCATAATGCAATCTATACTACAAATTATGTCCTTTATTTATGATATAAATTAGGTCCTATATTTAAGATTGGAGAATTTTCAACCTTTTCACTACCTCTGGTGGCGTGCTTGTGAAATATAACAAGATGAATAGTAAGAGTGGGCAACAAGATACTTTGTTACAAACCTCTCCTAAGCAAACTAACTACAAGACTTAAACTAGAAACAAAACAACAAAGAGAGGGAATACTTGAATGTTAACAATACTATTACTACATAATAAGGGAAATGGAAAAATTACATCCAAATATATACGTTATAATAAGAATAACAATTACAATGAATAAAAATAAGATACAACAACCAATGAGGTTGGGTCTAGCAGAATGAGCCAGTCTCTTACAATATGGCGAATCAAGGTTGAATCCCTACTGGGAGAGGTGCCCACATTTAGTGCCTGACAGTGTCTCCAATAGGATTGCTTCTAATAGAAGGATATCTATGCTTAGCCAAAAGAAAAAACAAGAAGTAACACAAAGCCACAAACACTGCAGTCTCAATAACGCAAAACACATTCACAAAACTTTCAAGAGGTTTGGCTCTCTCCACCCAAAGGCCAACTATACTTCTAAGTTCTTCTTTGCCTCCTCTATCCGTGTTGGGCCATAGGATGTCACTCCTATGTGGAGCCTAAGTTCTAATTGTTCAGTTGTACTTATTTCGTATTTTATGTATTTCTAATTTTGTGTGTTTCCTATTTTATTGAAAGAGAAAAAAAAGGAAAGAAATAAAAGAGAGAAACTTGAAGAGTAGGCTGCAAGTTTGTGTGTGGGAAAAAAAGGAAGTTTATTTATAGCTTTTGTGAGAGAAAATATTTTCAGCAGCTTTTTAGCCTGAGCAGTTTTGATCTAGCTGACAATCGAAAGGCTATTTCTTGTCGGATTGATCTGGATTTTTTCATGGAGGTTCTAGACACATAGAGCTTTATTTGGGATGGTGTGATCATCCATTAAAGCCTTCTATTTTTCCCTATAATTTTTGTGAACGTCCCTTCATGTTAGTGGCAAATTTTTCTGAGCTACTTTGATTAAGTCAATGATCAGACGATGATTTCTAGTCCAATTGCCCTAAAATTTTGTGGAGGTGTTCGAGACATATAGGTTTTGAATCAAAGTAGTGGGATCATGGATTGAAACTTTCTACCTTCTCAAGATTTGGTGTGAACTTTGGTACACGTTTTGTGGCTGTAGCTTTTGAGTTTGGTGATTTTCGGCACATGCGGATTGTATCTTGGCCCAAGAGATACATATTTTATTGCTCTATTTACTCTTCTATTTTATTAATGTAATCTTTTGGTGATTGTTGTGGATAATGTGAATTTGTTGTCATCCTATAATTGAGCTTTGTAATAGAGCATTAAACATTGTATTCCTTTTGGAGGTAGTAGAATATTTTTGCTTTGGGCCATGGTTGTTTTCTCTCACTCATATTGAGGGGGAGATTTTTTCATGTTAAATTCTTGTGTTTCCATCTATTATTTTTTTGCTCATTTTATTTTCTACTTTAATGGACTCTATACAATCATTTTTCATTAGGAAGATTTAATTTCAACTGTGCTCTTCCGAACAAGTAGTATTAGAGACTGGTTCAATGGAGGTCAACATAAGTAGAATGGTTAATCTAGATAGAGCTAATTAATCTCTTTGGAAGAGTAAGATGGAAGACTTGCTTTATATGAAGGATTATTATTTGCCTGTTGTTACAACAGAGAAGCCTGAAAATAAATCTGATGAAGAATGTGCTTTGTTACATCGACAAGTTTGTGGCTACATTAGACAATGGGTCGATGATAATATGTTGAACCAAATTACTGGAGAGACATATGCTCGAGCGCTCTAGAATAACTTAGAGCAATTATATGCTAGGAAAATGGAAAATAATAAATTATTTCTAATCAAACAGATGATGTCCTTGAGATATTAGGATGGTGATTCAATAACAAACTACTTAAACTCCTTTCAGGGAATTCTCAATCACCTCTTTTCTGTTGGAATTAAATTTGATGAAGAAGTCAAGGTTTATGTTTCCTTGGTACTTTACCTGACTCTTGGGAGACTTTCAAAATGTCTCTAACTAATACTGCACCTGATGGAATTATCTCTATAGATATTGCTAAAAGAGGCGTCTTAAATAAGGAGATGAGAAGAAAATCATAGGGCTCTTCTTTACATTCAAAGGCTCTATTTATTGAAACTAAGGGGAGAAGTAAAAGTCGAGGCCCCATGTAGAGGTAAAAGGAGGAGCAAATCAAAGAAAAATTATAAAAATCTTAAGTGTCATCATTGTGGAAAGAAAGGGCACATTAAGAGATTTTGTTATAACTTGAAGGAAGAGAATGAGGAGAAGAAAACAAATCCAAGTACCGATGAAGAAAGGATAAATGTAACTCCAGAAGATATTCTTAGTTTAGGAATATGACTAAGCTAATCTTGATTAGGATGTAATTACTTGGGTATTGATAGTGGTGCTTTAGTTTATGTTATATCTAGAAGAGATGCCTTCTCTACTTATTCAGTCGGTGACTTTGGTGGTGTTAAAATAGGTGATAGAGGTAGGATTAGTTATGTACGTATTGGAGAAGTTTTCTTGGAGACTTCAAATGGATCCAAATTAATTCTTAAGCATGTCAAGCATGTCCCAGATATTCAGCTCAATCTTCTTTTTGTTAGTAAGCTTTGTGATGATAATTTTGATAGTTTTTTCTCTAGTGAAAATTGGAAGCTTTCTAATTATTCAATGGTCAAGGCTAGAGGTAAGATGTATTTCACTTTATATCTTACTCAAGCTAAAATTTTCAGAGAGATTGTTAATTCAATTGAATTAGATAATAAAGCTAATCTCTGGCATAAGCGGTTATGTCATATGAGTGAGAAAGGAGTTACAGTGTTAGCCAAGAGGAATTTGTTGTCTAACTTAAAAGAAGTAAATTTGAATAAGTATGATCAATGTTTAGGAGGGAAGCAGAAAAGAGTGTCTTTTAAAAGCCACCTATCGAAAATAAAATCTAAAGTATTAGATTTAGTACACTCTGACATTTGTGGTCCTATGAAGACTATGTCTCAAGAAGGAGTTTATTATTTTGTGACTTTTATTGATAATCATTTCATAAAGGTATTGGTCTACACTTTGAGATCAAAAGATCAAGTGTTACCTATTTTCAAACAATTTCAAGACTCAGTTGAGAGAGAACTGGAAAAAATTAAAGGGTATACAGACTGACAATGATGGTGAGTACCTAGGTCCATTTGATGCTTATTGTAGAGAGCATGGAATTATACATAAAAAAAAGTCCCCTAAAAAACATCATAGTTGAATAGTTTGGTTGAGAGAATAAATAGAACACTTGTTGAAAGAGTTAGATGTATGCTTTCACATGTTGGATTGCCAAAATTCTTTTGGGTTGAAGCTTTGAATACTGCAGCTTATATGGTTAATATCTTGCCATGTGTTGCTTTGAAGTTTGAGGTGCCAGATAAAATTTGGTATGGTAAGAATGTTTCTTATAATCACTTGTGTGTGTTTGGTTGTAAAGCTTTTGTTCATGTTCCGAGAGAACAAAGCTTGATATGAAGACTAAAAAAATTATCTTTCTTGGTTATGGTATAGATGAGTTTGGTTATAGGTTGTATGATCCTGCTAGTAAAAAGATTGTTAGAAGTAGATATGTTGCTTTCAGGGAGGGTTAATTTATGAAAGATCTTGATGAAGGAGAGGAATCATCACCTCATAATAGTTGCGTATTAGATGGATTTGATATAGTTCCCCGTAGTGCCCAAAACAATCAACAAGGTGAGGTTGATGTTGATGTTCCTATTCCTATAATTAGAGAGGAACCTAAGAATACTTAAATAGAGATTCTTGAGGGCACATTGTAACCCCCTTTTCAAAAAGGCCGAAATTAAGTTCACAATTAAGAAATTATATTGAATTAGAGACCAAAAGATAATTCAAAACTTGTTGAAATTTTCATCCCCAAAACAGGGTTTTCAAAAACTTTCACAAAACCCGTTTAACATGGTCTCACATTTATATTTCAAGAATATAATTGGCCTGCATAGTTCGATTTCGTTCATACATATCAGAGTGCTAGCAAAATTTCTGACATTCACTTGGGATATATTCATTAACCAAAGGATTTTACAGGGTGTCATTGCCTATCTCAATTTCTCATACCGAGGATTACATAACAAATATTATTCTATGGTCAACAAATATATACAATTGTCCAGGATGATAACCAAAAACCAAAAACCAAAAACTATAGACTACCATCGGCAATCCTAAGTTTATATATAGCTCTTGCGAGAAAAAATATTTTCAGCAGCTTTTCAGCTTGAGCAGTTTTGATCTAGCTGATGATCAGAAGATGATTTCTTGTTGGATTGATCTGGATTTTTTTGTGGAGGTTCTAGACACACGAAGCTTCATGTTTTATGGTCAGATCATCCATTAGAGCCTTATATTTTTCCCCAAAATTTTTGCATCTATTCACGTCTGCTGTAGATTTTTCTAAGCGACTTCGATTAAGTTAATGATCAGACGATGATTTCTGGTTCGATTGGCCTGAAATTTTGTGGAGGCATTTGATATAGGTCTTGAATCTGAATGGTGAGATCATGGATTAAAGCTTCCTACCTTCTCCAAATTTGGCATGAACATTGGTATACGATATGTGATTGCAGCTTTTGAGTTAGATGATTTTTGGTAGACGCAGATTGTATCTTCACCTAAGAAATATGTATTTTATTTCTCTATTTGCTCTTCTATTTTATTAATATAATCATTTGGTGATTTTTGTGGATGAGGTGAATTTATTGTCATCTTATAGTTGAGCTTGTATTAGAGTATTGAACATTGTATTCCTTTTGTAGATAGTGGAATTTTTTCACTATGGGCCATGGTCGTTTACTCTTACTCATATGCAGAGGGAGAATTTTCCATGTTAAATTCTTGTGTCTCCATCTGTTATTTTATTACTCATTTTATTTTGTACTTTAATTGACTCCATACGATCATTTTTCTTTAGGAAGATTTAATATCCGCTCCGCTCTTCCTAAAAGTCTGAAGGGAAGATTTATAGAACCCAAAAAGTGACTTTAACAAACCTCTTCATATAATAGAGTTTTACTATAATGGCCTCATAACCGATTTACCTCTTTATTTCTTTTTCCAAAAAGGCAAGTCAAAGTACTGACCAATAAACGTTGCCTTTCCCTTGTTATGTGTATCTTCCTAGGCTTTGAAAAGTGGCCCTAACATACTCACTCTCCTTCGTATCTTCAACTGAAGTAAATTAGCCTGTTATATTATAAGAATGATCATGTGCAACTTTTATAAGCCATGTAAAACTCTGCAACAGATGAAATGGCAACAACTTAACTTTCTAAAATGGTAAAGCTTGCATATTTGACTTTGGTGAGACTTGTTGTATTATGACGATATAGCTTCTTTAACTTATTTTAACTATAGCAATATTTTATTTATACAATAAATTGCTTGACCAAAAAAAAATTTATACAAGAAATTGCACTTTTTTGTATGACACATTCTGCCATCTTTGATCATAAATTCATGAAAAGCCTTATATATTGCATCATTATTTTCTAAACCAGAAAAATGCTCAAAATCTGTAAGTCACATATGGATGAGGTCTCCTCACAACCTAAAGTTTTAAACTTTAGAAAATAATCAAAATAGTGGACTATGGAGCAAAGAGATGAAAACAAAGACAAACTGACGTGTTGTTGATTCAAATTTGAATAACTCACCCCTTATAAGTAATCTTGACACAAGCGTTTTTCTCATATCAATTTCTACACTTATGCGAACAAACTTCCCCTTCCCTATTAGGTTTCTTTGTTACACCATTGGACAGATATATTCAGTATTTGGACCCGAAGAGCCAATTTACGATGAGTATTTTCAAATGGATTGAAACTAGGAGTCCACCTTTGAACCAAGACACAATGACCAAATGTGACCTATGTCCCTCCTTTGAGAATTTTTCTGATCTGTAGTCGCAATGCATTAATTGTTCACTAAATCGATGAATTTAAAGTCTTTCAAATTTCACATTGAGTGTTATGATGACTAGAGCATCTTTCCTTGGCTAGCAAATGTTCTCCCATTCATCACTAGAAATATGGACCAAAGGATATATCTATATCAGTTTCTTTATTTCTTCTAAAGGAGTTCAATCAACTTCAATTTCCCCTGGTATTAAATCATCAATCATGTTTGCATCATTCAAAGCAACCATTGTAGTCTATTAATGAATCACTAAAGAAATAGTGTTGTTAAGTTTCTTGGAGTGGCCCAGAATAGAGAATATCTTATTCAATGCAATGGGTAGAGTCCACGTACAACAAAGTGTGTGTTATTCTAGACACTTATATACAAAACATAATGGGCTTTAAGAAGCCTTAAGGCCTACAATAAAAATGCCTAAACCAACCTAACATTATTTACTATTTACAATATACTAACTAAAACCATACCAGAATACAATCTCAATACTCCCCCTCAAGTTTAGGGCTAAAAAATATTTATAGTTCCTAACTTGCTAAGTAATCTAGTTTGTACTTCCTTTGCAACATCTTTAGTCAAAATGTTTGCCTCTTGATCTTATGAACGCACATGTTCTAACTCTATTAAACCTGATTGTAACTTCTCTTTCACGAAGTGACAATCTATCGTAATATACTTAGTCCTTTCATAGAATACCTTATTTGTGGCAATATGTATTGCCACCTTGCTATCACAATGAATGCTAACAGGCCCATATCGATGAATCCCAAGCTCTCTCAAAATACTATATACCTAGACGACGTCTGACACTCCTAAGCCTAAAGCTCTATACTTAACCTTAGTTGAAGACTTTGAAACTGTTTCCTGCTTCTTAGTTTTCCATTTGATGGGTGAATCACAAAACTTGAGCAAGTAGACGATTACTAACTTCTTGGTGGTTCTACATGCTGCTTAATCAGAGTTGCAATGGCAAGATAACATCAAGTCTTCAATTGCACTTATCAATACACCAAGTCATATGCTCTGCTTCAGGTATCTTATCACATCGAGAGCTACTGCCATATGGGACTTTGTGGGCATTTGCATAAACTGACTCAAAACTTGCACTGGAAACGAAATATCAAGCCTAGTCATTGTTAAATAAATCAACCCACCCACAAGTTTTCTATATCTTTCCGGGTTCTTTAACAAATCTTCTTGCCTATCTCTCCCTTCATTATATGCCAACAATTGCAAATTTTGCCTCATGGGAAGAGGTAAGGGCCTACAACCACTCATATTAGTGTCAGCTAGTAGATCCAGAATGTACTTTCTTTGAGAAAGCACAATCCCCTTCGGTGATCTAGCAACTTTTATACCTAGGAAGTATTTCATTTCTCCCAAGTCCTTTATCTTGAACTTGCTATGGAGGAACTCCTTTACTTCATCTATTCTCTCCTTACAACTCCCTATAATCAAAAGGTCATCTACATATACAAGAACAAGTACCAAAGCATCGTTAAATTGTTTAATAAACAAAGAGTAATTATGTAACCCACAGGCTTATAATCCGTAATTATGATTTGAAATACGTAATTAAGATGGATTAGAGACCAATGGTTAAACAAGACTTATTTCAATCCCATCCTCACGGTAGGGTTTTTCACAAATTTCTTTTAAAATCTCTTTTAAACCTGGTCTCAAATTTCACAATTCGAATATAATTACCCCGCACAGTTAAATCACATTTATATATCAGAGTGTACAATAAAATCCCGACAGCCCTCGGGTTTCATGTATTAAATAAGGGTTTACAAATTCCCAATTAGGGGATTATACAACTGTATCCAAAATAATATTTACTGCATAAGCATTAATCCCCAATCAAAATATGACAACCAACCACAACCTAAATATGAACTATCTGCCCTTGGTTGTTTGCTTATCCTTTGAGTCGCTTGCCCTGTTTGTAGGTTAGTCAATGGAAAGAATGAGATTCAAGAGAATCTCAGTAGTAATAAATCACTCATACAATATAGAAGCACATAGCATGTAAGTAAATCAACAGCAGCATAATAATGCATGGCTTTCACCATAAACGACAGCACTCACGGTTGTATACACAATATGACAGCTTTCGCTGTAATCACAATAATGACAGCTTGCACTGTATTCACAATAACGACAGCTTCCACTGTATAAAGATAGCTATCCTCAGCTGTATTCGTAGCAGCATAAAAAATTATCACAAAGCATGATAAACATACATACAATGCGTCACATATAGTATAAGGAAAAGCGTAACCACCTTGTTCTTTCTAAGAGTGCTCCGGCACAGGTTGCTTACGTTTAGGGCAAATATCGAATCCTACAATTCCAAATGCACCATTTAGACTCTTCCATAGTGTTTTTGGGGATTATATGAGTCTATAATGAACATTTGCAAAAATGCTTCTGGGGACCCGGCCCGACCCGCCGTACCTGGTCCGGCTGCACTTTTCCCGAAATTCTAACCTGGGCTATCCTAACATATTTCTGCCCAAGGAATCCATTTCCAAACTTAGAATTATCAAATTCAATGTAAAATTACAAAATACCCTTGATAGCCCTTATTTCAGGGTTTTAGGGGCGTTTTCGTAATTATGCTTTTTCGAGCTTTTCCGAAAAAGTGACCAACTGTAATCCCACTTAATTTTCCCTCCTGAACTCAATGGAACCATCAAATCATTAAAAATTCAACTCTAAGCCCATTTTCTAGTACTGGCCGAAATCTGAAAAACTCCAGGAAAAATTGGGGTTTTTCAAATCCAACTCCACAAACATGTTCTTTTCTACTCCTAACCACTTTATTAACTATTTAATTAGGTTATAACTTCCATTTAGGCCTAATTTCAGTAGCACAACCCCTAGGTCATCTCAATTTCCAAATGTAAAACCAAAGATAATCCGCCAAAATTTTACCGATTAAATTGTCTACAGCAGCCAAAATAGTCAAAGATTGAAGTTTCGGAAGTTACCTCAAACTCTCTTAGGCTTTTCCTCTTATGGCTAAAGCCCTAGCTCTCTTAAACACCAAATTTTCTTCTTAAACACCTTAAATAACATAGAAGAGAAGCTTAGGAGAAGGATTATACACGTTAGATATGAATTCACAGAAGAAATTGACCTACCTTGTGAGATTTTCCTCTTTCTCTCATTAAAATTCTCTCAACTCTCTCTCTTTTTTCCTCCATGGCTGCACGATTTTGTGTAGGGAAGAGGATGAGGAAATTGTTTTATAATTATTTTTCCTTTATCTCCTATTATTTAATTAGTCCAAAATTCAAAACTTTCACTTTTTGGTTTACACTACTTATGCACATGTAGTATGTCATAAGCCCAATAGTATGTACATAATATTTCCCTCCTCTTGGCCTTTGCAAAAGCATGTCCTAGGGTCCTTTAGATCAGCCCAATTGAATTTTCCATATATCTCTTAATTTCTAAGTTATTTTCCTTCATTTTCGGATTTTATGTCAATTCTGGTATATTTTCTGCCCCAAACTTTGAAAAATCATAACTAATTCTAGAAAAATCGAAATGGGGTGATCCCAAAGCCAATGGAAAGCTATTTAAGTCCTCTTTACTTAAAAAATATGGATCCTTGCATTTCATAACCATAAAAATATAGAATTGCACAAAAGTCCACATTGCTCCAAAACAGATTTCAGTTTCAATCCCAAACTTTGGAAAATCGTAACTCTTAGTTCCCAAATCGAAATGACACTATATGTCCATTTTGAAGCTTGGCATGTGAAATTTAAGACTGAAAAGTTTCAGAATTTTTAGATACCATTTGCTTATTCAAAACGTCCATACAAACCGACTGCTCTGTACAGAGTTTCAATTGACAAAATTTCCAACTTTTGCACAATTATTCTCAATGGTTCCAATTTCACAACAAACACTCTCCCCACATGAACTTTCACAAGGACGCCATTAGAATCACTAAAACAACTAAATTATCATCTATGCATATTCAATTTTGAACCACAATGCAACATAACCACCAAATTGTCCAACTTTTCGTTTCACCATAATATGCGCCCTCCCTCTATTCCAATTCAATTTAGATGTTAATCCACAATTGAACTTAAATACAAGGTTTAGGCACTGCTCATAACATATTTGAATCACAATTCACATCGTTTTCTTCAAAAGTGTTTATTTATCAATAATCACATCCACTTTTGAAGTCATTAACCTTTAATCACTTTTTAGGATATTACAATCATGCTTTCTTTTAGTGAAAACCACCATCTATCAATGTCATAGAAAATTTATTATTTTTTTGTCTAGAGGTTTGTTTCAAACCATACAACAATTTATTAAGCCTACAAACCATATTCTCCTCCTGATTCTTAAAACCTTGAGGTATTGTCATATATACCTCTTTATCTAAATCTCCCTGCAAAAATGCATTATGCACATCTATTTGATAGACGTTCCAATTATACACAGCTGCCGTTTTCATAACAATATGAATAGTAATCATTTTAATCACAAGAGAAAATGTCTCATGATAGTCTATTCCTTCCCTCTGTGTGTAGAGTGACCCCCTTCCAACCATAGGCCGAGATTAAGTTTATAATCAAGTAATTAAGTGAAATTAGAGACCTTAATTGATTTGGGACTTAACCAAAATCAGTGTTTACAAAAATTTTCTAAAACATATTCATAAAGGTCTCATATTCGCATCACAAATACAAAATGGCCTATCCAGGTTGATTTCATTCATACATATCAGAGTAAGCATAAATTCCCAACACACTCGGGATCCATTAAATTCATCAAAAGGGGTTCATATAAAGGCACAAAGCCCATAATTCATACCCATAACTTGGGGATTACACAAAACTATTCACCTATCTCAATATACATACACTTGATCCCAAAAACATCCAAAGGATTTACATGATAACCAATAACCAAATAATCAAAATGAACTCATACATTAGAGCTTTAACCGCTCTTCGTTACCCTCTTCCCCTTCGATCCTTCTACCCTGTCTAAAATATTATTTTGGGAAAGTGAGATTCTAAAGAATCCCCGTAGTGTCAAATCACTCAGAATGTGCACAACATAAGGTATGAAAGCAATCATATCACACAGATATTGCAACTATAACGGCAGTTACAGCGACAAAGGCAGGTATGAAGAATGCCACCTTTACGTTTGCTCACGCTGAATTGCTTACGCTGTATCGCACATATCACAGTTCACAACAGTATAAATATCACCACAGCTAGGTTTCATATAACAGTTCACAATGCATAGCCATACTGGCCGGTTTACAATTCACAATAAATCCATGTCGATTACAATGGTAGTTCAACGGCCGGGGTAGGTGTGATAAACATCAACCCCCTACGACGGCTCTCGCTGAAGTGCTCACGGTGTAATGGACTATGGCACATTTTCCTTCACATTTCACTAAGCACAAATTCACCTTTCACAAACACTATGATAAATCATGCATACCAGATATCATACACAATATGAGAGAGAAATCACTACCTGAGTCCTTCCAGGCATTCCTTGGCACCGGTCTCTCCCGCGTCGGGCAAATGTCAAATCCTATATTCATAATAAGGGACGAAGAGTTATTACCCTATTCCAATTCTCAATAACTTCTTAACACTTAATTGGTTATCATTATTGCTCTTTTAATACTCAAGAACACCTCTAACAATAGCCCTAAGGGGTTGGAAGAACTATCCCAACGATTTCCTTTTTGGAAACATAAACTGACATTTTCTACTGAGGCACTCGAGTGAAGATGGCTCACTCGAGTGATATTGTACGGATACTCGAATGAAGGAGACCTCACTCGAGTGATGGTACGGTCTGCACTCAGGTACCAGAGAGTGAGAGATAGCGAGTACATACCCGAGAGCACAAAGAAGTTTTTCAGAGACAGGATCACTCGAGCACACTAGACCTCACCCGAGTGAAAGCCAAATGCCTCACTCGAGCGCCTGAGAGTGAAGTCCAGAAAGTGAGAACCTGAGAGCACAAGAGAAATGGCAGTAGCCCAAATGGCTAACTGCACTCGAGCACAGCACAGCTCACTCGAGTGAATAACCTATACCCGCGAGTGAGAAGGCACGCTCTTGCACCATGCCCACTGTAACGCCCCAATTTTTTATTATGGCCTAATGATAATTATTTAGGATAATTATCATATTAAAGTGAAATTAATGTGTATTGGTGACAATATTATCTAATATGTCATAATTGATGGAAAATTTATAGAATGGATTATTGGCCTTAAGTTGGTGATTAATGGGAAATTAATTACTAACTATAGGAAAATGAGAAGTGAGATTGAATGGTTAATGGATGGATTAGATAAGCTAATTGGTGATTTAGTGAGTGAGAGCCAATGAGGAGTGCACACATGGCAAGCTCACATGTGGGAAAGGAGATGAGAAAAGTCAAAGGCAATTGTAAAATATATTTTCTCTTTCTTCTTCCCTCTTCGACGCTGAAAAGGCATGGGGGAGTAGTGTATCATCATTTTCTCTCTTTCTTCACTCCTCATCACTCTCATCTCTCTCGTTCTCTCTCTTCTCCTCTCTCTTGGCGCCATTGTTGCAGAAATAAGAGGGGGAAAAGCTTGCAAAAAGGTAAGGGAAATGTCTCCAAATGCTCAAACTTCCTTCTCTAATATTGATCCTTGAATGAAGAGCTTCATTTTGATGGTTGTAATATGTTCATTGGTGTTAGTTTGTGACCTCAAGAGATTGTGAAAGTTGAAGAATCAAGAAATCTCTTTGGCAAAGTGAAAGAGGTGAGTGTTAACTCCCTTTTGATATATATATATATTGTGGTTGTTGGTTGAGCATTGATTTTTCTGGAATTTTCTGCCCTATTTTCAAAAATTAGGGTATTAGTGAGTTTGGCATGTTGTGATCATGGAAATGGTATATTGTGATGTCTTTTGGACAAATGGATTGGTTTGAATCATTAAAAGTAAAGTTTGGGAACTTTGTGTTGGTTTTGGTGTATTGGTCAAAACAGGGCATGTGGTTAGACTGTGAATTTGGTCATTTTGAGGTTACCATTGTGTTCCTTGTAGAAAATTATATGGGAATATATTTTGTTAATGATTTTGGAGTCATTGGACACTTTAGTAGAAAAGTTGGAAAATGCTGTCAATGTGAATTCTGTCTGGGCAGTTTCTTTGTGTGGACGTTTTGAATGACCAAATGATTTCATAAAATTGTGAAACTTTCCAGTCTTAAATTTCACATCCCAAGCTTTAAAATGGACATATATTTTGTGTCATTTCGTTTAGTATTCTGGGAGATATGATTGTCCAAAGTTTGGGGATGGAAACAGAACTCTGTTCTGGAGTAGTGTTGAGTTTTGGGTGATTCTGTATTTTTTTAATGATTTGAAGTTATGAGCCATATTTTTTCTTGAAAGAATACTTAAATACCTTTCATTTGGCTTTGGAATCACTCTGTTTCGATTTTTCTACAATTAGATATGATTTTTTGAAGTTCAGCCAAGAATCAGAAAATTGCTTGGCCGCGGCCCAAACCTTTCTGCCTTGATTCTAGCCACAGCCCATGGGTGGCTGGCCGTGGCCGGTGACCTTCTGACCATATTTTGGCCGCGGCCCAAGGAAGGGCTGGCCGCGGCCAACCCCTGTGTTCCAGCACTTTAAGTTTTTGAAAAGAGATCTTCAACCTATGGTTTCCCAACCTTTTAGGGGTTTTATTAGAGGCATTTGTGGCTTCTTAAGGGTCATTATTGATAACCAAATCTAAGTGTTGAAGAGTCAATTAAGTATTGGAATAGAGAATAATACTTCATCCTTAATTATGACTGTAGGATTTGATATTTACCCAGAGCGTAGAAGGCCCGTGCCTGCTCAAGAGCGGAAAGACCAAGGTAGTGACACTTTATCCTATATCATGTGTATTGCATTGCTTGTTTGCATTAGTCATTGAATACAGTGAAAGTGAAGAGGACGTGGTGAAAGCCCGGACTCGATTATAGTGAAAGTGAAGGGGACGTGGCGAAAGCCCGGACTCGAATACAGATAAAGTGAAGGGGACGTGGCGAAAGCCCGATCTTGTATATAGTAAAGGGAACGTGGCGAAAGCCCAGTCTCGAATATTGATTGCTGCATTGTGATATATGTGACTTGCTTTGTATATATGCATCATATAAATAAACTGTTGCTACTGGGATTCTCTAGAATCTCATTCTTTCCAAATAACATTTTTAGACAGGGCAAGTGGATCGAAAAGCAAGCAAGTGGCAAAGGACAATTAGGACTGCCAGCAGTAGTCTTAGCTATATATTTTGGTTTTATATTGAACTGGTTATCATTTTGGATCAATGTAAATGTATTGAATAGATTTATAGTATTATAGTTTTGTGTAATCCCCGGTATGGATATTGAGATGGGCAATGATGCCCTGTGTAAACCTTTGGATTAATGTTATTATCCCGGGTGAACGTCGGGAATTGTGCTTACTCTGATATTGTATATGTAACAGACCAAACAGGCCATTTGTTTTAATGAATGAAATGAATGGAGATCCATTTGTACAGGTGTTTTAAAAATTTTTTAATTGTCCCGGATTTCTTATTCGATAATTAAATGTGCTTAAACGCTAATCCCGGCCTGATTATCGAAGGGGGTTACACCCGCGTGTGACAACCCGAGAGGCAAGTCCTTGGTGTCAAATACACCAGTCACTCAGCACAAGGAGGCTCACTCGAGTGATAGTCATCCCTCACTTGCAAGTGAGACTATGTACTCTTGGATTTTCCAAAAAGCACTACCGAAAAATTGAAGAGAAACATAATACACGAACAACACTCGAGCATTGTTCAACCTTACCTGAGTGATGTTTATCCCTCACTTGAGTGAATCCCATATCACTCGAGTGATTCTATCAGAACCAGAAAACGCAGACAAAATGATAGTTTTCCAAAATTTCTACCACAAGCTACTAATAAACCCAAAACCTCAACCAAAGCTACTCCCACACAAAAACACCCAAGGAATCCAATGGAATCATCAGAATTATCCAAATCCTACTCCATTATCATACTTTGGGTTTTAGGCAACATAATCATCCAAATTCCAAAATCATCCAAACTAAAAATTTCAATCCCAAATCAATCTATCAATCATAAACTTACCACAAGATACCATTTCATAACTATATCATGCCAAACTACCCAATGATCCATATTTTTGAAATTAGGGCAATAATTTCAGAAATCCCAAACTTATTCATTTGGCATGAAACATAGATAGAAAGATTGGGTTCACTTACCTTAACAACTTTCTCAAAAATACTTTTTGATTCCCTAACTTCAGATTTTCGTGATTCCTAAAATCACCACCAATGGAGAAGCTACAACTATGAAATTGAAGCTCTCAACTCAAGGAATAACTTTAAAGAAGAGAACTTGAAGATTAGAGGCCATTTCTCTTACCTTTTTCAAGCTTTCCTTCTTCCCTTCTTAGGTCACCAATGGCACACAAAAGAGAGAAAATGAGAGAGAGATGAAGTGAAGGAGAAGAGAATAATAATGATACTCCCTCCATATTGTACAGTGGAAAGAGAGGAGGAAAGAGAGAGAAAAATAAAATATTATATCCCATTTGACTTTTCTCCTCAACCACTAACCTCATATAAGTTTGCCACATGTCACAAGCCTATTGGCTCTCACCCAAAATAGTCACCAATAAGCCATTTAATCACTCCATTAACCATTTTAATCACACTTCTCATTTTCCTCTTAGCTAGTAATTACTTTCTCTATTAATTACTAACTAGTTTCCCAACAATTTCATTCTTTCGATTTCCACTAATCATGGCATATTAATTAATATAGCCACCAAACCCATAATTATTCCCTTTTAAATTCATGATTATTTACAATAATCATGATTATCCCTTAATCAAAAATTGGGATATTACATGTAGCCCTTAGCTACCAACCTAGCCTTATACTTTTCTACAATACTATTTGGGTTATACTTTACCTTATATACCCATTTGCATCCGATAACCTTTTTTCCTTTTGGAAGAGGAACAATATCCTATGTTTTATTTGCTTCCAAAGCTCCTATTTCCTTTTTCGTAGCCTTGATCCATTTAGGATCTTTCGCGGCTTCACTATACAATTTGGCTCTGCTTTTTAATCAATAGCACATAGATAACAAAGAGAGGATGTAGAAAGATATTCATATGAGATGTAATTTTCAATTGGGTATTTATAATTCCTTGTGTTACGGCGAGTACCAGAATCTACAGAGGATTAGAGGAAATTAGTTACAAATATAATCTCATGACCAAATGGGTGGTTTCCTACTCCTTGTAGGTCGTGTCATAATCTCTTGTTCTCAAGACTTTGCATGAGTCTGACTCTCTAAATCAGAAACAATTGGTTGTGTTGCTTCATTAGCTATCAAAAAGGTATCACTATCACTTTCATCAAATAGGAGCATCTCCCTCACGTTTTTATCTACTCCCCTTAAATCAACATTCTCCTTTTCTTTAAAGGAAAATTGATCTTCTACAAAGCGCACATGCCTACTTATAAATAAGCTTTTAGTCTTTACATTGTATAATATATATCCCTTCTAGTTGCTTGGATATCCCAAGAAAATAGAGAGCATTGACCTAGGCTATAATTTATCATGAATAGTTGGATTAGTAGCATATGAAAGGCATCCAAAAGTTCTTAGCAAATCATAATCTGCTGGGCGTCCATATACAATTTCATGTGGTGTTTTAAATTCTAACACTCTAGAAGGAATCCGATTAATTAGGTAGGCTGCAGCTCTTACACACCCCCTAATACCGGATAGGAATGTTAGAATGTATCATAAGGCTCCTAGAAACCTGCAATAGTGTTCTATGCTTTCTCTCACTATCCCATTCTGTTCTGGTGTATAAGGACAACTAGTTTCATGCACAATCCCTTTTTGTGCAAAATATCCTCTTACTGTGTGGTTAACAAACTTGGTACTATTATACTACGTACTCTTTTGACCGTTTTGGAAAATTGTGTCTGAACAAAAGCAATAAATTTTCGAATATGAAAAAAGGTTTCTGACTTTTGTTTCATTAAAAATATCCACGTAGCACTTGAAAAGTCATCTACTATAGTCATAAAATATTGATGTCCAGAGTGTGTAGGAACCCTATACGATCCCCACAGGTCCATATGTAGTAACTCAAATCTACCCTTTGTTTTAATGCAATTATGAGAAAATGGGAGTTTAGTATGTTTTGATTGTGAACAAATTTCACATTCTTTATTCAATGTCACTCCCTTGTCGTTTACAATGCTCAAGTGTTTCAACATAGATATAACAGCGTGTCCTAAATGACTATGCACCAATAAAATATCAACAGAATCATGTTCTTTGCTACAATCACTTGTCATATTCAATGCATTCAAATTTACACAATACAAAGCATACAATCCATCAAAAAGCCTACTAATCGCCTTCGTTTTGCCATCCTTAAGGTCCTTTATCAAACAAATATCAGGAAAGAATGTCACAACACATGCTTCTTCTTTGGCTAATTTTGAAACAGAAATCAAGATGAATTTTAGCGAAGGTGCATACAAAACTCCATGCAAATTTATTCCATTAGAAAATGTTTCATTTCTTATATGTGTGATATGCACTCTTTCCCCATTTGGTATCCTAATAGTCTTAATAGGTTCTATGTACTCACTATATACATCTAGCAATGACAAATTGCTTACTAAATGAGTTATAGCTCCTGAATCTAAAACCCATATTATGTTAGAATGCTTATGGGAGAATGATTTAGCCAAACCTGTATCAATGAGTGCATGAACGTTCTCCTCATCATCTGTTTTGAGAATATCTAGCAGTCTTTCATATTGGTTGTGTGTCAATGAGGGAGAAATAAGGTTGCTCGATTCTTACCCTTGCTATTATCTTTGGTATTTTTAGCTTTAGATTGACTTGCCTTACTAACTAGAGCTTGCTTAACTCTCGGTCCTCTAAAATCTGGGGGGTAGCCAACAATATGAAAATAGTTATCTTTGTTGTGACCTTTCTTGCCACAATGTGTGCAGGTAATAAATGATTTTGATTTGCCTCTTCCACATTCACATCATCTTGCTCGGCCAGACATAGCTATTCCTTCTATAGGTGTGTTTCTTATAGCATTTAAAATTTCCCTTTACTCCTCATCTTCTACTATCATAGCATAAGCTTGGTTGACACTAGGTAGTGGTGTCATTAAAAGAATCTAGCTTCTAGCTATATTGAAAGAGTAATTTAAACCCATAAAAAATTGGAGCAGTTTTTGTTGTTGAAGAATGTCAAATTTCACCTTCAATGCTCCACATGTGCAACATCAACATTATAGCCCCATTATGACAAGGGAAGATTGCTCTTGCCACAATTCCTTGAGGCGAGTATAATATACTATAATTGAAAGATCACCTTGCTGTAATGAATTTATCTCATGGTGTAAAGAGCATATTCGAGAACCCGTTATCTTATCAAACCTTTCTTTGAGATCGGTCCAAACAGCCTGTGCATCTTGAAAATTGACATTTCCATTTGCCAATTCCTTTGATTTTGAATTCAAAATCCATGACAATACCACGGCATTACAGTGCTCCCAATGCTCATAGAGTCCTTTATTGAATGACTCCTTTCGGCATGTTCCTTTTACTAATCCAAGCTTCATCTTTCCACAAAGAGAAATCATCATTGCCTTGCTCCAGACACTATAGTTTTCACTACCAGTAAGAATTTGAGGGATTATGGTTGTACCCTATGAATCAGATGGATGATGTATAAAGGGTAGCCAAATTCGATAGTTTCACTGGGAGGTTTATTAACCTTCTTGCCATCTGCTATCGCTTGTTCCTCTTCCCGTGAAACAAACACTAATCACGGTCAATAATGAAACAAATACTAATCACGCTTAACACTTACTCAATTATCACAATTTGTCGATTCTCATCGCTTCTTTGTTAGACAATAACCCTGAGTTGATTGGGGATTTCTTTTGGCATCAATAGAGACTACCATCAACAAACAAGAACCCTCACTCAGCCGGCCTCCTCTATCTCCAAGAACAATGGCTTACTGGACGACTTACTGGACTCAATCGGAATCTTCAACGAATGATAGCAATTCCACTTTCATTGATCGCTGTCTCTTTTTCTAATGGGATGGGAAATACTTGGTAGATCAATGCATTTTCCATTCTAAGTTCTGGTTTTCTATTGATGAGTAGACTCCTAACAATTGGACTGTCTCTCTATGGATTAAGGAATCAATCTAGATGACATCTTGATGAAGCATCTAGCATCCATAATCAAATGCATTGAGTTCATGAAGTTCTGGGAATTTTGATGTATCTTGACAGTTATTGGAAAATCGCTGGTGTCGGATCTAGAAATACTGTCTCGAAGCTCACTTGTCTTGAAAACTGGGTTGTACCCGAATTAGATCTTGAAAATCTAGTGGATCCTACCCGACCCACTCTGATGCCATATTAAGTTTCTTGGAGTGGCCCAGAATAGAGAATATCTCATTCAATGCAATGGGTAGAGTCTATGTACAAAAAAGTGTGTTATTCTTGATACTTATACACAAAACACCTAAATGGGCTTTAAGAAGCCTTAAGGCCCATAGTAAAAATGCCTAAACCAACCTAACACTATTTACTATTTAGAATATACTAACTACAATAATACTAGAATACAATCTCAATACAGGTGCTTTAATTAATCTCCTCAAGTTGAATCTCTAGCTCACCTTAATAGCATTCTTTTGATTTTCTGCATCAAACATTTGATCATCTGGTTTGTTTATACTTACTTTGTTTAAATAGGGGGATTGTGAGCTCCAAAGAACTCCATAGATGAGAATAAGAGCTTCTCGCACCTCTTTTGTTAGGAAGTATTGTTTCTCAATCAGTTTCAACCTCTTTTTTTTGTTTAAAAAAATTTGGATGTATAACCTTATATACGAAAATTACAATTTTTTAGAATCTCTTTTTGTGAAGAGGTAGATATTGATTCCATATTCATGTGTTACTCACTTATAACTTGAAGTTGAAACTAATACTCTATTTGTTATAATTTTGTATAGTATAATTTTGAAATTATTGTTTCCCAAAATTTTAACTAAAAATTGTTCTTTTGAATAGTTAAAATTTTTATAGAACATATACTCCTTGCATCTTAAATATAGGATTAAATTTGGGGTGAACTTTGATTCTATAGGTAAAACTTTTTGTTTTTATTTTATCTCCATAAAATTTTAAAATTATTTTTTCTAACTTATATACTGATATATAATATATTTTTATGCAAAAATATTTTAGAGAAATCATATCATAATGAAGTAATTTATATTGATATCAAAATTGCACAGGAACTAAAAATCACCAAGCTAATTGTGGAGGATAATTCCTCTTGTGTGATATTTTTTTAACCCCCAGGAAAGCTAATAGAAACATCCAAGTATGCTTCTCTCACTCCTAAAGGGAAGGTAACTTTTCGCTGATTGACTTGCAAACTTTAGTTTGAGATATGGAGACGAATTGTATGGTTTGATGTAGTTCCTAGGGGGTTGTTTGATGTACTACCCATGATTGGTTTAAGATGTTCTTGTATAGATGATGAAGAAAGTTTGATAGGGTGGATTGCCCCCTTTTCTACTAAACAAGTCATTTGTTTAATTTTTTTTAATTAACTTAAATTAGATAAATATATCTTAGTGGAAAAACTAAACTAATATAATGCTCCCTCTGGTCCTTTTTATAAGAGTTCGGTAATCGAATCGCATGGCTTAAAAAGTTAGTTAAAACTTAAAAGTAATAAATATTTCAAAAATAAACTTTTTTTCTAAGTATATCCTTATTTATAGAAGCAAATAGAAAGTGGAGTAGTAATGAAAGAAAGTACAATAGAGAATGTAGGGACTTGGCTTTTCACTTCTATTCTTTCCATCCATTTCCCCTCCTCTTTTCCTCTCTTACTTTCTTTTGGCCAACAAGGAAAATCATTTAAAGGAAAATCTGAGTACAACATTGAAAACAGGAATAAACACAAGCCTACTAAGAGCAAAGCTAGAAACTACAAACTAGTCCTACAGAACAAAACAGAACACTAAAAGCAACAAACTAGACCTATAGAACAAAATAGAACACAAAAGGAAAAAGGAAACAATATGAATGTAAACTAGATTAACATGAGTTTTCCATCACAAATATGCAATTGAGGTGGAGGTCGCACAACCCAAGATGATAGGTAAGACCTAGCTACTGAAGCTTTGGTAACCCAGTATGTTACCAACTGTGCTTCTCTGGGAATCCACTCACCATAGTGACTCCTAATTGATTTCCTTGGACCATTAAATTCTCAAGGAGAAGATCATAATGTCAACCAGCATCCAAGAAAATTGGGAGTTTCCAGATTTGAGATCCTTTAGACTCTTCCTTTCCCAGTATAGTCTGTTGGAACCATTGTTGTCGCTTCCTCTGTCCTTCCATCTTCATCTTCAAAGCACCATATGATTCATCATCATCTTCCATAATCATCATCATGGTTGCTTTGTCCTTCATCTCTTTCGATGGCTTCCATTGAAGGTGGGATTGCATTTTACCACCCACAAAATATCATTCACGCTAACCCAAGTGGCATCCATCTCATATCCTTTGCCATACCCAAATCACCGAGACCCCCGTATTCAAAGGTAGTGCCCCCAGAGTTGCTACCTCCTACCGTCTTCTTGTTAAAGGAGGCCCAGATCACTTATCTTCCTTGCTTCACCACTTCGATGCCGATTACCAACGGCCATACAGGAGAAACGTTGGAGAACCACGCCACAGGGACGTAAGGAGAAACTCCCACCCAAAGGGGAAGAAGAACCCCCACCTAAAGGGGAAGGAGAACCCGTAAAAGTGGGAGAGCCAAAACCCTAACCCTAGCGAAGAAAAGGGAGGCAGTAGCTATTCGCCTTCGTAGTATAGAATTCAAATCATACATGTGACTTCTTTTCCCCTCTTACTTATCTCAACCTTTAAACAGATTTAATGTTTTTTAAAATTATTAGTAAATTATATAATTATTAATAAATAAATTCAAAACTAATAAATTTTATTTATGATAATTTAAGATTGTAATAAAAATATTTTTAAAATATTAAATTTAAACAGCTAAAATTTCTATTTAAAGATTGATATGAGTAATGAAATAAAGGAGGAGGGGAAATGGATTGTGAGGAGGAAATCAAATCCAAAATGTAGTATAGAAAAAAGACAGTGGGAGAAAATATAATTAATTAAGAAAAAAATAGTACAAATGATTTTGACAACTCGGGTAAGACGGAGAGGTAATTCAAATTCCTACCTCTTGTATAAAATTAAAAACTACAAGAGGAGTACTAAAATGTCGAGCATTTTTACTAAAATACTATAAATAGTATAAAAAATCACTAAAATGCTATAGAATAAAAAGTGTTTATCAAAATGCTGCATTAAAACTTGTTCACCAAAAGAATGAGTTTAGATCTGTAAAGAAGTCGTTCTTCACAAGAACGATTTCAATGTCTGACATTTTTTTATTTAAAAGATGAAACTCGTTCACGAGGTGAACGATTTTAACTCTGTCTTCTCTATACTACATGCTTTCTCTTTCTATTCTTGTTGTTTTCAACGAAAATCACACCTAAATACCCCATTTTTATATACTTTTCAGTTTCCACGCTTTCATAGACATGTCGTATCAAGGTCAAAAAGCTGAAAAACTCCTATCAAAGAGATTTCCATCAGTAAAATAAATGCAGAGATTCTACACGCTTTTTCAGAGATTCCCACGACCTCATCAAATCAAGGATACATGTGATTACACAGTATTTTTTCAAGTATATTTGTGCATCCAACATACTTCTTTAGCATTCTTATTTTGGCATTGAAATCCTTTTAGTTTCTCCAACTCCCTTCATTCCATTTTCCTCCATTTGAAGCCTTTTCTTTACAATCTACTCATTCCATTCCATCTTCCTCCTTTAAAGTGTGGCATTTGTGGTCTTAACTAGGTGCATTATTTATTTCAAACTTGGAGCTCGATTTTTCATTTGAGTAAGGTACATTCTCTTGGTTAATTTTTTTTATAATTTTTGTATTCCTTTTATCGAATGATACCACTAAGATATTTCTTCATCAAATTGTTTACATGTTAATTTTCTTAAAAAATTATAGATGTAGACATGTAAATAATTTTATTATAAATAAATTGTAGTTTACTTCTTTTATTAGAAGATTAAATAAGATTATATGCATATTCATGAAATCTAATCCCACTCATATGTAGCAGTATATCTTTTTTTAATATGCATTAGTATTTATATATGGTAGTATATGTATTATATATATATATATATGGCTTATTATGAAAATATATAATATCAAAATCACACAAATAATTAAATAAAATCATTGTAAATAAACAAGCTTAGTGAATATTATGTTTAAGATGACAAGAACGAGAGCTTTTACCTAAAATATTCTTACTCTGCCGTTCTTTTCTTTCTCATCTCATTTAACTCTAACATCTTCCTCTCTCCTTCTTACATATTACTCAGTTCTTTCCTCCTCCTCCTTACTATATTCTTTTATTTTGTTGTTCTATTCTTGGTTATTTGCATCGGTCTTTTTTCTTATTGTTGTTGTGGGTAAATTGTTTCTCTAGGTTTATTTCTTAATTTGGTAGTTTGTAATATATAATTTGAATGTCATTTATGTTGCCCTTGATAACTATTATTTTACTATTTTTTATTTTTAGGTGGTCAATGGTTGGTTCAACAATTTGGAAAATCAAAATAGGTGTCTCTTATTTTGACTGTAAGTATTATATTGTATTATATGATAATATAGGTCAATTTTGAGATCTCAAAATTTAAATTTGATCTATATTTTTAAACATGTGATTTCGCCTATGTGAACCTTATGTCATGATATTAGCAAATAAGTTTTTATTTTGTGGAACCTTGTTTGTATATTTAAGATATTTGTCAAAAGACTAGCTCACCCGAAAACTTTGATATTGGTAGGATACAACTTTTTTTTAAAAAAATACGAGGTACTGTTTGGTTTCAGCGGTGATTTTCGGATTTTGGACCAAACTGACATTTTAGAAATTTGGGGGCACTGTTCTGTAATTTCCGCTGATATGTTCTTCACTGAAGGTAGCGGCTAATATTACATAAAATACCTTTCTTTCTGTCACAATTCCCATCAGCCACACTCATAATTTCATTTTCTCCTTTAGTCCTTATGCATCTTTACTTCTTGGTCCTTCATCTCCAACTTTCCAAAATGACCTATAATTCAAATCAATATCTTTTAATATCTTTATTCAAAATTCAAATTTAAAGAGTAATCACAAGATTATAACAAATATATCATTTTAAGATTTATTTTCACACAATCATTTTTAATTCAATTTAATCATAATAAATGCTACTCCCTCCGGTCCTAAATATAGGATTAGTTTGTAGTGCAATTTGCACTACAAACTATGTCATATATTTAGGACCGGAGGTTGTATTTAGCAAGGAACAAAAAATTGGACTAGGCAATAAACTAGTCACAGAAAAGGTTCAATGGTTAATGGGTCAATTGGGGTCTAATCGGTGGTCGAACCGATCATATTAAAATATTACAATTTATTAGTAACAATATATATATATTTTTTTAAACTTCTATAGATAAAATTAATTGCTTATGTTAGATTTGATTACATGAATCATATCAAATTAATTGACTAAAGTATTATGAGCCCGTTTGGTTGAATCCCATTGCATGCCTGCAATGGTGATCATGATTGCATTACCAAGATAAAAGTGTTTGGTTGCTCTTTAGCATGGTAATAGAGTTTACCATGGTAATGATGATTACCAAAAATTTGGTAATCCTCATTCATACCTCCCCCCTATGAATCCTCATTACCATCCCATTGCATGATTTAAAAAGTCCAATTTACCCTTGAGTTTCCAGTGTCTTTGTTTTACTTATATCATTTTACTTGCCGTATTACGCTACAACTACCATCGCCACTACCTCCTCCTCCACCGCCGCCTCTACCTCCTCCACCGCCGCCGCTGTCACACCACCACCACCACCTCCTCCTCCTCTGCCGTTGCCGCCACCGTCACACACTCACCGCGGCCACCACAACTACCTCCTCCGACCCCGCTACCTACCCACCGCCATTACCCATCCACTGCAGCCGCCACCACCTCCCCCTCCTCCGCCACCGCTGCCGCCGCCACCACCACCTCCCCCTCCTCCGCCGCCGCCGCCGCCACCATTACCACCTCCCCCTCCTCTACCGCCGCCACCCGCCCACCTCCACCGCCACAGCCACCTCCGCCGCCGCCGCCCCCTACCCACCACCACCACCACCTCCTCCCCCTCCTTCGCCACGATTGCCGCCCACCCACAGCCACCTCCTCTCCTGCCCCTGCCGCCACTACCTCTTCCTCTACCGCCGTAGCCACCGTCACAGGCTCGCCACCGCCACCGCTACCTCCTCCTCCTTCCGTCGCCGCCGTCACTTACCCACTGCCACCACCACCACCTCCTCCTCTACCACTACCCCCATCGTTGCCGCTACCACTACCTCTTTCACCTCCATCTTTGCCACGCCAACACTTAACTTATTTTTTACAAAGATTATATTAAGGGTAAAATAGACTTTGTGCAATATATTAATTTTAAATAATTGTTAAAATATTAACTCATTGCACCTTGCTTAAAAATCAAACCAAACACTACCCGTGTAATTAATATTGCATTGCATTATCATTACATCGCACTGCACTGCACTGCAGGGTATAATGGGATGGAACCAAACGGGCCCTATATATTATACGGATATAATATATAATGTTTTTTCATTTATTCTTTTTTTTTTAAATTTTTATGGCCTTGAAATTAAAATTTGTTCTTATAATTTATTAAACTATTATAGATTGTATGTATATCGGTCTAGATCTATGGTTTTCTTTTTTTTTCAGCCTCTTTGTTGAACTAGATATCTCATTTTTCAAAAAACGAAAAAAGAAAAAGTAGCAATCTGGTTGAACCAATCAATCCATCAGTTTTTCTGGTTTTGTATCGGTTCAACCGGTTTCCACTGGGTCAACTCTCCCTCCCTCTCAAGCAGTGAACCGAATTAGACTAGAGACCAGTTCAGTGGTTTTTCGGTCAGACTGACCGGTCCAATTTTTTGTACCATGCTATTTAGCCCAAAATTAATGCTAAAATCACTAAATAAGATATTAAATATTATGATAAAATCGGGATATATTACTATGAGTGTAAACCCCTGCCTTGATAACCATAATTATAATTCAAAATTCATAATTAAAATGAAATAGAGACCAATAATTATCAAAAGTCATTTACAATCCCTTCCGTACGGGAGGGTTTTCACAAATTCTTTCAAAACTTTTGCCCTTATCCTAGTCTCAAATTCACAATTTGAATATAATTACCCTGTGCAGTTAAATCACATTTATACATATCAGAGTGTAAAAAAAAATTTCGGCAACCTCCGAGTTTCATATCATAGCTAAAGGGTTTACGGAACATATTCGCCCCTTACAATTCCAAATGAGGGGATTACATAACCATATCCAAAATAATATTTACAAATTATACAATGTTTCCTAAGCAAAATATGACAGCCAACTATAACCTAAGTCTGTACTATCCGTCCTTGGTTGTCGGCTTCTCCTTCAAGCCACTTGCCCTGTTTGTAGGTTAGTCAAAGGAAAGAATGAGATTCAAAATATCCCAGTAGTAACAAATCACTCATGCAATATGTAAACACATAGCATGCAAGCAAATCATTACCAGCAACATCAGCAGCAATATCACAATGCACAATGATTTATGGCTTTCACCATAAACGATAGCACTCACAGCTGTAAACATGATGCAACAGCTTTTGCTGTAATAACGACAGCACTCATGGCTGTAAATAATATGCAATAGCTTTCACTGCAATCACAATGACGATAGCCCTCCCAACTGTATTTGCAGCAGCATTCGAACTCATCGCAAAGCATGATACTCATATATACAATGTTTTACACGTGGTATAAGAGAAAGATTTATTACCTTGTTCTTTCCGACGATCCTCTGGCACAAAATGTTCACACACAAGGCAAATATCAAAACCTATACAGATTAATCTCCATTCTAAGCTTTTGTTTTCAAAACGTTTAAGATTGGTTTTCATTAAGTCCTTTGGGTGCCCACTAAAAGCTTAGACAAATGCCTAAAGGGTTAGAAGAACTATACCCAAGACTTTCCTTTTGGAAGAAAAAATATTGATTTCAAGTGATTCACTCGAGTGATGGAGTGATTTGCACTTGAGCACGAAGGCACACTCATGCGAGTGCTTGATAAAGAGCAACAAAGAGAACAGAAAGTGGTCATAACACTCGAGTTTTGACCCCAACACTCGAGTGATAGTGTAACCCCCTCCGTAATTATATCCGAAATACGCGATTAAAATGAAATAGAGACCAATAATAATCAAATAACATTTACTAACCCATCACATGATGGGGTTTTCACGAATACTTTTCGAAATCATTTATAAACTTGGTCTCATATTCACATTTCGAATACAATTACTACGCGAAGATAAATCACATTCATATAAATATCAGAGTGCACAACATAATCATCCCGGAAATCTCGGGTACATACCTTCGCTAAAGATATACAGGGCACAATTGCCTATTACAATTCTTCAAATGGGGATTACACAATCTCATCTCGAATGAGTCCTGCTGCTCCCTCCACGAGCCACTTGCCCTGTCTAAATTGTTGGTAAGGGAGGGTGAGATTCGAGAGAATCTCAGTAGGGAAACATTATCAATGTGCAGGCAAGATAAGTGTTTAATGCATGACATGCTTGCATCACATAACTCATGCACACATACAATGACAAATCTGTAAGCTCAATGCTTCGAACGATACACATATGGCCATAGCATATATTGAAACATAGCTTCAAATCATTCATACATGTTCCACATAATCAAGCAAAGCAACAACATGCATCAACACATTAATACAGTTATCAGAGCATGCAGGAGAGATAAGTTCCCTACCTCCAGTCTTTTCTCCTCGATTTACGTGCCAGCAACTCAGGGCTTCACATTCGGTCCTACAATGTCAAATGTACTATTTAGACACTTCCATAGTGTTTCTGGGGGTTATATGAGGCTATATTGAAAATTTACCAAAATGCCCCCGGGACCCCGGCCCGGCCCCGCCGTACCCGGTCCGACTGTACTTTTCCTGAAATTTTGACATGGGCTATTCTGACATATTTTTGCCCAAGGAATCCATTTCCGGACTCGGAATTATCAAATTCAATGTCAATTACAAAATTACCCTTGACAGCCCCACTTTAAGGGTTTCAGGGGCGTTTTCGTAATTATGCTTTTTCGGCCTGTTCCGAAAAAGTGCCCAACTGTAACCCCACCTAATTTTTTGCTCCTGAACTCAATAGAATCATCAAATCATTGAAAATCCAACTCTAAGACCCATTTATAGCCATAACCGAAATATACAAGTACTCCGGGGAAAATTGGGGTTTTTCGGTTTCGGCTCCGTAAACACGTTCCTTTCTACTCCTAACCACTTTATTGACTATTCCATTAGGTTACAACTACCATTTAGTATCAATTTGGGCAGCATAACCCCTAGGGAAACCCATTTCCAAAAATTAAAACCAAAGGCAATCCGGCGAAATTTCACCGATTAAATTGCCCACAGCAGCTAGAATAGTCAATATACGAAGGTTTGGAAGTTACCTCAAGCTCCCACTAGCTTCTCCTTGACTTGGCTGAAAACCCTAGCCTCTTGAACACCAAATTTTCTTCTCAAACACCTTAAATAACATAGAAGAGAAGCTTAGGAGAAGGATTATACGCGTTAGGTACGAATTCACCGAAGAAATCGACCTACCTTATGAGATTTCTCCTCTTCTCTCTCTAAAACTCCCTCTCTCTCTTTCTCCATGGTGCTGCACGGTTTTTGGCTGATGGAGGAAGAGGATGATGACTTTATAACATTTGGCTTATGTCATCTTTAATTATGATGATGTCATAATTCCAAAATTGGCATTTTCGGATTTTCTGGCAGATTTTCTGCCCAATCTTTGAAAAATCATAACTAATTCTAGAAAAATTAAAATGAGGTGATCCCAAAGCCAAATGAAAGGTATTTAAGTCCTCTTCATTGGAAAAATATGATCCATTACTTGAAATCACCACACAATTCCAGAATTACACAAATTTCATCACTGCCCCAAAACAGAGTTCAGTTTCCATCCCAAACTTTGGACAGTCATATCTCCTAGTTCCCAAAACGAAATGGCACAAATTTTATGTCCATTTTGAAGCTTGAGATGTGAACTATAAGACTGGAAAGTTTCATAATTTTATGACATCATTTGCCTAGTAAAAACGTCCACACGAGAAGACTGCTCAGACAGAATTCACACTGGACAGCATTTCCAGTTTTGCAACCAATGTGTCCAATCCAATTTAAATCAATTCCAATGATTAAATACCACAACATGACACCATTTCCATCACAATACCCCATTCAATTATTCCCTCTATTCTAAGTCAATTTGGATGTTAATCCTCAATTGAACTCAAATATAGGGTTTTGGCGTTGCTCATAACACAAGCGACTACAATCCACTTTATATTCTCTAAAAGGGTTCAT
Source organism: Inga leiocalycina (assembly GCA_963242795.1). NCBI lineage: Eukaryota > Viridiplantae > Streptophyta > Magnoliopsida > Fabales > Fabaceae > Inga > Inga leiocalycina. The sequence continues at coordinate 73,503,377 of OY725325.1, forward strand.
TAATCACTAACCACGTCCACTTTTGTAGTCATTAACCCCTAATCACAATTTGGGATCTTGCTAAACCGGGGCTTAGCAATGCACTAATCTCAGGCTTATTCTCTAGCCTCGAGTCTCAAAATTCGGGGTATTACAGATAGCCTCATATTCACCCGAGTCTTATCAAGTGAGGCACAGAAAGTGATAACCCGAGAGCAAAAGAAACTCCAGGGTGGGAAGTGCACTCAAGTAATGTCTCTGGTACTCGAGTGACAACTCAACACTTGCGAGTGCTAGATCACACTCTTGAAAAAATAGACTACGAGTGTTACCCCGAGAAGCGGGCTCAAGGTGCTAGACACACTCACACTCGAGTGAGGCAATGTGTTCTTGAGTGAGGACCCTTATAACTCGTAAGTGAGGAATTGCACTCTTGCTTTTTGGCATAGAAGTGCAACGGAAAACTGAAGGAAAAGAGAAATCACAACGCTGCACTTGAGTGAGGCTCTATCAGAAGGCAAATCGCAGCAACTGACAGCAACTTCCAATTTTTACCAATTGTTTTCCAATGGTTCTAAAATTCTTGCACAAGTATTCCCACATAATGTCACACAAGGAACCCATTGGAAACCTCAAAAACAACTAAATTCCCATTCTAACAACAAGTTTTGGCTTTTGACCTCTACATCATACACTTTACTCAATTCCATCAAACTTACTTCCAAAGTTCCAAAACAATTCCAACATTTAAATAACATCACATTATACCAATTCAACCATCAATCACCATGTAATTCTTGCATTCCAAATTGACACTAAAATTAGGCAAATTCCACAAACATCAAAACTTAACCAAAAATCACAACATATATGTCAAAATGCCACAAATGCTCCCCTCTTAAGTTTGCCAAGGTTAGATCCTTGATTCCTCAATTCTCAAATTTGTTCAAGCTTCAAAACACCTTCTTTCAAAAATCTAAAACTATCAAGATGAAGCTCTCATCAAGGTGGTCAATATTAAAGAAGAGCATTTGAATATTTGAAAACCATAATAACATCAAAATCTTACCTTTCACTTTCTCTTTCTATCTTGAATCCCACAAAAAATGGAGGCTAAGGAGAGAGAAATGAGATGAAGATTATGATCAGAATTTTTTCCCTATTCCCATGTTCACAACCGACTTTGAGAGAGAGAGAGGGAAGAGAAAAAGCAAGGTTTGAAATTTTGACCTAATCATATGGCTTATAATTGTCCACATGTCATAATCTTATTTCATCTCCTAATCTTTCCATACATATGCACACATATAAGTATTCTAACATAATCCCTTAAGCAATTGCACACTCCACAATGATTCCTACCAATTAGTCGACTCCCTCTTCGGTAGCTGACTATTTGGTCGGTGAATTTCCCATTTTGCCCTTGATTATCATAATACTACTAAATCATCACCAAACACGTTTATATCAAAACTCACATCATATTCTCCACAAGTGTTTGTTTAACATTAATTACATATACTTTGGAGGTCATTAGCTCTTAATCACAAATTGGGTCATTACACTGAGAGAGAATGTAATTTATAAAAAGGACTTGGGGAGTATAAATATAAAATGATAGAATATAAAGGCATATCTATTTGTAGATTTAAAAAATGGGTATATTTATTATTTTTGAATGAAAGATGTTTTCAGAAAAAATATTAATAAATATAATAAATAAATAAATAAATACAACTTTTTAGTGTGCCAAATTTATGATTCTCGATTTTGTATATTTTGATGATAATATATATTATTTTTTAATTAACCAAAAATATAATAAGAAATGAAATATATTTTGAAATACGTTGCCACAAAAAATTATAAATAAAAAAGTAGTGAAAGGTAAACGAAGAATAATATTTTATATTTTATTATGATTATTTGTTGGTGTTATACATATTGTGGTGAAGCAATTATGAATATTTTGTATGATGATTTTTTTCAATGTGATATTCTGAATTTAAATTGTTTTGACAATTTTATTTAATTTTATTAATAATTGTTATGTAATATTTAGGAAGTAGGATGAATCATAGAAAGGAATTGATGTATATATTTTCAAATGGATGAATTTATAACGGCCTATCCGATGTGACATTTGAGTCTAATAGGGTGAAAATAATCTAAGTTGACCTAAATATTACCTTGAGTAAACTGAAGTAAGTTATCGGACACAAGTTACAACTTCCTCAATCATCATCATCATCAACCACTCAATAATCATTATTTTTTTAATGTAAATTAATCATTAGATATATGATGAGGAGAGAGAAAAGTAAGAAAGAGAAATATACTGAAGTCGTTCTTCAGGTAATGAAGTTTAGAAATCGTTCACTTGAAGAACGATTTTCATTTGTATAAAACATTGAAAAAGTCATTCTTCTGGTAAACGATTTCTAAACTTTATCACCTAAAGAACGATTTTGAGTATAGCATTTTGGTAAATATTTTCCACGGTATAGCATTTTGGTATATATGTTTTATTGTTTACAGTATATTAGTAAAAAAATCGGTATTTTAGTATTTTTAATTTTATATTTTTTATTTGATCCTTCTAAATAATTATAATTTTTCTTCTTAATAAATATTTTTTCCTCCATGTGTTTCATTCTAATTTTTCCTATATTTTTTTGGTCAATAATTTTCCCTATATCATATCTATAGATGTTTTGAATTTATTTTATGTATTTTTCCTAAATTTAATTATCAGCATAAAAAGTATTTTTTTTCCACATAAATGCGCTCATTTCTTCTATTTTGCAAGAAATAAAATAGACTCATTTTTAATTTTGTTTGAAATATAGAATAAATAAAAAAGGAGTAGTGGACCAATAACTATAATATTTTCAAATAGAAAAAGAAGATTGGAAACTGAAACGTCTATAGGTCTGTTTGGCAAAGCGGTGCCCCATGGTTAAAGCACGTTTGCAATAAAAAAAGCCCATTAGAGGAAATTGATCTGTTTGGCAAAGCTTCAACAATTACTGCACTTCTCCCTCCACCGTGGCTTTTTCTTGAAGCTCCACCGCGCAGCTTTTTTCCGCACAGCACTTCTGATCGCAGCATTGGAAGCATTGATTTTTTGGCTCAACAAACTCGTTGGTTTTGTTCGACATTCACGCATGCAAAATGCCATCTCTGAGCTGAGTTTTTGTTCGAATCTGAGCTTCCGTTAGAGGTGGAGAAGAGAAGACACGGTGGTGGTGGTGAAACTGATGATTGGTGGCTGTGTTCTCTTCCTTCTCGTCTTCAAAGTTCACGGTGCCGTGGTGGTGGAAACAGAGGAATTCGACTGTGAGGATTTCAGATGGGGCATTTAAGTGTGCTTTTGGCTTGAAAAAAAAACGAGAATAGAAAAGAAGAGGCAGAGTTAAAATTGTTCACCAGTCTCATCTTTTAAATTAAAAAACATATGTCAGACATTAAAGTTGTTCTTGTGAATGGCTACTTCTTCACACATTTAAACTCGTTCTTTTGATAAACAAGTTTTAATTCAGCATTGTAAATACTTTTTATTCTCTAGTATTTTAGTAATTTTTTATACTGTTGGTAGTATTTTAGTAAAAATGCCAAAATGTTGTCCTCCCTTGTTTATTTTCATGGGACAGGCTTTGGTCTTTTGCCCCAAAAGAAAAAGATGTCATTTTTCTTCCTATAGGCCGTTGGATCAAGATCTCAACAATCCAGATTTAATATATTATAAAAATATTATTAATCCCCAGGTGAAATTCAAGGGGGCTTAAGAATATGATAAAAAGAAATCCTATAATTTCACTGGGGATCAACAATATGGTAAAAAGAAATCTTATTGATTTCTTTTTATCATATTCTTGAGCCCCATATTATTGATCCCCAGTGAAATTCAAGGGGTTCAAGAATATAGTAAAGAGAAATCTTATTAATAGGATTTTTTAGGATTTTTTTTTATCATATTCTTTATAATAATAATATTTTTATAATATATGAAATCTCCATCTTTAAGATCTTGATCCAACTACTCATAAGAGAAAAAATGACCTCCTCTTCTTTTGAGGCAAAGGTGGGAAACCGGGTTCTATTTTCACGTGACCCTTGAGGACTTGCGTTGGACTGAGATCTCGAGAGCCTTTGAAGATTTCTACGTATATACCCAATCCTTCTTCGGCCGTAAGCCCCCGCCACCACCAAACCCGTAGTAGCACAGTGCCCTCCAAGTTGGGAATTGAAAAAGAAAAGCCCAATGATCATATTTCCTCCATAAAAAAAACTTTACTGCTTTCTTTTGACAGAATCAAAAGGTATTGTACTATTATTCCTTCATTGCCCCATTGTCTGGGTTTGATCTTTCGCCTAATATATCGGTTCTTCCTCCCGTAATTTCAACTACCTCAAGATTTAAGAGACATTAGGTCAACAGCTCCGATCGCGGAGAGTGTCATTCGTCACGAGTGTTCAGAGTTTCTCTGAGCACGTCTCGGAACTCTGACCCACAGAATCTGCTCTTCGTCTCTTGTACTTTTCTCAAATTTGTGATCTTTTGTTGGAACTTCCGATTTTCCCTTTCTATTCGCGATGATTTGCTCTCTCAAACAACCTGGTGTATCTTTCAGTTGTTCTGATGTTCTTCTTCGGAGAAAACAGTCAAATCCCTTTCAGTCAAGCTTGCTTTTACCTTCTATACCGAAGGGAAAAGCTGAGCGATCTCTGGTTTTTGTACACAAGCCCTTGCACCTTTTTTCTCCTACTGAGAAATTTTCAACTTTGAATCTTCCTTCAGTGAATCCTCGTGAAAATTTCATCAGATGCGAAGCTTTTGAGGCTGACCGATCAGACATTGAAGCAAGCACGCCATCGGAGGCAGCGAAGAAGTTGAAAATTGGAATATATTTCGCAACATGGTGGGCTCTGAATGTGGTCTTCAATATTTATAACAAGAAGGTTCTGAATGCATATCCATACCCCTGGCTTACTTCAACGCTCTCACTCGCATGTGGGTCTCTGATGATGTTGATTTCTTGGGCCACGAGGATAGTGGAGGCGCCAAAGACTGATTTTGAGTTTTGGAAGACTTTGTTTCCGGTAGGTTTATTGGGATTTGTTTGTTTCCTGAGCAAAATTGATGTGAAAGCAATATTTTTGTTCATAATATTTGTACCGACAAAAGGTTAATTTCCGCTGTTTTGGACATATCCCTGGATTTCCATGTAGTTTGATTCTGGAACCAAACCCCCGGGGGGTTTAAATTCCACTTTAGTTAGATCAAGTTGTTAAATTGGGATAAATTATGAATTTTTTTCCTTTTCTTTTGTTTTCTTTCTTTGGTCTTCTTCTTCTACTAGTTCGTTGGTTGGAAGAGTAATTCACTGAACTGGAAAACTTCTTCAATCATGAGATTGGGTTAAGTCCGGTCACAAGTTTTGTTTATAAATTATGATTATGATTTTATTTTTGTTGCAAGAGTAACTCACTTAAGCTGGAAAACTAGGTCTTTTCTTCTGTGTAGGAGTATTCATTAAATTCTGAGCATATCTCAAATGGTTGGACATGTGCATTTTTAATGGATATTGGGTATCATAGTCAATTTTTGCTGTTTTTCCTATAGGTTGCTGTTGCCCATACCATCGGACATGTGGCTGCAACGGTTAGTATGTCGAAGGTCGCTGTTTCATTCACCCACATTATTAAGAGTGGAGAACCTGCTTTCAGTGTACTGGTCTCCAGATTTCTTCTGGGTGAATCCTTCCCAGTACCAGTCTATCTGTCGTTAGTGCCGATTATCGGTGGGTGTGCACTTGCTGCTGTGACAGAGCTCAATTTCAACATGACTGGTAATGGAGTAACTTTTCTTCAGATGGCCATTTTGATGCCTGCATTTTGTCAGCTTTTCATAGCATGATAAATCAAATTGAATATCAAAGTCAAGCTGAGAAAAAGAGAATTAATGTCAATTTGTTTTGGCTAAAACAATATCATATGTTTTCCCTGTTTGCTAGCACATTGTTTGCCATCCAAAGCACGGGTGATATTAAATGATTTCCTTGGTTAATTATGTCATTAGAGGATACTACTTGTAACATAATCTGTTTTTGGTTGCTTTTCTGAATGTATCTGTGTTCAGCCTACCGAATTTGCTTTGAACCATGTTCTGCAGGTTTTATGGGGGCCATGATTTCGAATTTGGCATTTGTGTTTCGGAACATCTTTTCAAAACGAGGCATGAAGGGAAAGTCTGTTGGCGGAATGAACTACTATGCTTGTTTGTCTATATTGTCTCTCTTAATTCTTGCACCATTCGCAGTTGCTGTTGAGGGACCACAGATGTGGGCAGCTGGATGGCAAACGGCCCTCTCTCAAATTGGACCCCAATTTGTATGGTAATCACAGATTACTACAGACTGCTTATTTGCTCTCTACTATGTTCACTATCACAGTAGAGATACTGTTGATACCATAATATCTGATTATGTTCAAACAAATTTTAGTACTTTTGTCAGTCTTTCCTTTGGAGGAAAGTTATTTAATTTTACATTCCCTGAATCGACTTTTGTAATTGATCGTTTCTAATTTTTCAACAGCTTCTTGAATGACTCGTATAAATTAATGGACAAATCAGAAGGTCATCTAGTCAGTTCATTGTATATGTACTCAAGCTGAGTTTCTTTTATTATTTTTCTTCATATATTGGATTTATGTAGTCGGTCTCTTTTCTTACCTTACAGCTGTAGCACTGATATATAATTTTGTGCCTGAAAGGGTGGACCATGTCCACATTAATGTGGGGACCTGATAACTTATATGAGGAGCATGAAAATGTAATGGTGTCATTGATATGTTCTTCAGATAGAATAGAAGAACAAATTTTTAATCAATAGTTTATTATGAAAGTTAACGAGGCCTGAATAATGTTTTTGACCATTTGAAATTTATCTTGTGTATGCAAAAGATACAGTTGAATTCACTTTGTTTGCGTTAAATGTTTCCTATTCTTGTTGTTATATTTCAGTTCTATAGATATTTGTTGCTGGAAGCAGGACATTAGCACCTTATTTGCTTGGATTTGAGTTATTTGTTGTTGTTCTTTTTTTCCTCCTGTAATTTGAGTGCCCACTTCTTCATTTTATAGCTAAATAAATGTATAATTGTTTACTGTAAACATCAGGTGGGTGGCGGCTCAGAGTGTGTTCTATCATCTGTATAATCAGGTATCATACATGTCTTTGGATGAGATCTCTCCCTTGACGTTTAGCATTGGGAACACCATGAAACGAATTTCAGTCATAGTCTCCTCAATCATCATCTTCCACACACCAGTTCAGCCCATCAATGCCGTTGGGGCTGCTATTGCTATCCTTGGAACCTTCTTATATTCACAGGTATTTTCTGGTTCTGGTCAAGTTTGTGTTTTATTTTAGATTTTTTTATATATAAAATTGGTTTTTATGGCAACTGTTGTACTTCCAAAAGAAAAGATAAAAAATTGAGAAAAACAATTTTTATGTGAAATGCTAACATGCTACCGATGTTCCTCTCATAAGATATTAGGTTAAAGACTTAAGTGCCTCTAAAGCGACATAGATTTTAGTTTTGGATGTAGTTAGTTGGTACCTTGAGGTGTAATAAGTTTGGTTTTTCTTTGATTTAAAACAGGAAGTCAAAAGGATTACATGAATCTACGTCTAAAATAACCCATCTTATCATCGTTGACCACCTTAGAACTGCTAGCTACTTTGCGCATTCAATGATTTCTCCGTAGACAAAACTATAAGATCTAACAGTATCCCATAATAAGAACATCATTGGTTTCCTTGGTTGTTTCAAGGTGTAAAAGATTGTACCGTCTTAAGAAGACTACCATAGGTTGCTGAACTTTACTCTTTTATTTTATTTTTTTTCCAGAAACTTTTCTCTATTTTTTTTTTTAATAAAAGTAACAGGAACCATTATTCCAAAATACGTTTATTGTTGTGGGAGGGATATCCTTCTAGTTCCTGATCCCACTTGTGCCAAACTGACTCGTTTGGTCCCTGGAATATTAAGCATAGGAGGGAAAAAAAGAAGAAAAATCCTCATGTTTTAAGAGAATTTAAAAAAAAATTAATAAAAAAAGGGCAACATTGAGAAATGATAACATGAGTATTTATATATTTTATTTTGTTTGAATTGAAATGAGAAATTGCTTAATATGCCGAATGATCTTCACTAAAGAAAACGAAATTTTAGGGGAGTGTTGGGGGTTGTTGATTCATTACTTCGTATTTTACGTACCTTCCGGATGGTTGTTCTAGGGTTAGGTGATCTGAAGATTGGTTAGGTGAAGGACTTTGAATCGCCGCCTTAGCTAATTTTGAATTGTGATTTGCACATCCCTTATACCCTTTCTAAGTCCAATTTCAAAAAGAGTTGGCTTACCTTTTTGGAACTTCCAAAGTTGACCACGCCGTTTGACTTGAGAATATGCTTTGGTTCATTCCTTTATAGTAATGCTTCTGAGTTCTGATGCCAATGCAGTTGCCGTGCGAGTCCTCGGAAGAAAAAGAGGCATGTAGATATGTTAGATATTCTTATTTAGCAAGATCGCACTTAATGAATTTATATGCTTAATTATGATTGATATTTATAAACTATTCCCTATTGTCCTTATTATAAGGTACCACCTAACAAGTGTATTTAGTCCTTTTTATAAGGCACTTGTTTGTTTCTAAAGAGCATTAAATATTTTTTTTCATGCATACCCATAATTAATAAGGGTAGTGGGTGAGAGTGATAATTAATATGATATTAGAGTCTAGTGGAATTAGTAGGGGTAATATTGAAAATCACTTAAATTTTAAAATAAATTTAATGATTTTAACTATTTTTATTGATTTATGCGAATTGTTAACACGATATAAGATGCTGAGGGAGCATATAGAAGACTCAAGTTATTCGGATTTCTTGTCTTCGATGTGTTTTTGTTTTATTTTTTGCAGGCGAAGCAATAGAGTCGAGGAATTGAGGTTCCTCATTCAACCTGCCCTGAGCTCCTCGGCCAGGGTCCAAGCAAGTTGTGATTTTGAAAGACGTGACAGCTGGATTTTGGCAAAACTAGGATGATCCAGTACTGTGCGCTGTTGATAATAATGATGAGACTGTTGAGGAAACAGTATCCTAATACAGATATTAGTATTTCCTGAGTGATGCATTTGAATTATTATGCTTTTGGTGAAATAAGTGTCTTTTCCTCATAGGCCAAGGATAATGTCACAAAAAGTTATTATGCTTTTGGAGAAACAAGTGTCTTTTTCTTATTAGGCCTAGGATAATGTCTCAAAACATTTTTCATTATGAGATGTCAATAATGTGGCTGTTGGGTGCCCCGGCTGACTGACTGAGTTGTGTAATGGAATGAGGTTCCTTGTGAAGTTTTATTTCCATTTTCGCAATTATACATTTATACTTATCCTGTTCTCCGGTTTTAGTTGACTGCAATTTTCCAAATTTGTCACCGGGATATTAAATTTCCAATTTTAGCCTTCGACTTCCTTTCAACTTTTCCACGCGTTTTTTTTTAATAACTCATGCTTTCATCACCTATATGTGCCCTGTTTGGGACATTGGAGAGTTTTTTTATGGAGCGAGAAGTGGTGGTGGAAAAGAAATTACTTTCTAAGGTGAATTATTTAGAAATATTAAGAAAACTAATTAAATTATTTTAAAGTTTTTATATTTATCATTTTTTATCTAAATTATTTTTTTTAATTTATAAGTTGATATATAATATAATAATGTATAACATATTATATAATTAATCAATGTATTTAATTTTATAATTTCTCTAGAAAAATTAATTATGTTTTTTATTTAGGATAGGAGAGAGGGAGCATGAACGTTTTTAAGTATGTTTTGGTTTGCCTAGGGAAGTGTTACAAGTGTAGTACTATTTTTAATTTTTGTATGTATTTATAATTTAAAAGGACCAAAATACCCCCAACTTAAAAAAACACCCTCTTCACCATTGATTCATCATCTTCATCGTTACATCCCAAAAATTCAACCACAACAATCCATCAGTCGGAAAAATGAACTAAAAATAAAGCAGAAACAATCATTCTCACTGAAATCAAATTCATAAACAATCAATCTCACTAAAATCAAACTCTCTTTTATCTTGATTACGAATACCTCTTTTATTTTTACAACTTATATGAACCTCTCATAGAATTAATAGTTACATTGTATAAAAAAAAAATCAATAGGTACATGACATAAATATCATGAAATCTAACCATTAATTGATCTCGAAGTTGCATATTTTGGATCGAAATATTCCTCTTTAGTCATAGATATTATTTGAAAATCATTCAAATTACCTAAAAAAATATATAATGCATATAATTTTTTTTATTATAAAATCATATTCTAAAGTTTTTTAGTTATGTAAACTTATTTATTTAATAATTTTTTTAAAGTTTAAATACATAAAATGGCTAAATAATATTAAAATACATATGTAAACACTTGATAAATATACTCATTTTACCATTACTTAGCACAATCTCCCCTTATCTTTTTCCCATATATTTTTTCTCACTCTCACATACCCAATTATAAATAAAGGCATATTTGGAAGGAAAAAAAAGTACACTTTCTATACATATATTATTTTCAATTAATTTTAACAGTTTTCTTGAACCAAACAATTTGGTTATTGTGATCTTATAATCAGTGCATGTTTGTTTTAACTTGTTAGAAGTGATTAATTTTATAGCATTTAATGTAAGTATATGATAGGAGTTTTGTTTTGGCCTTTAGGTAAATACTCTCTTCAGTCCTTAATGTAAGACCTAATTGGAGATTGATCTTGGTGTTTAATGTAAGTCTTATTTTTCATATCGATCAATATTTTTTTAATTTACCGGTACTAATGTTCTATAAACAATAATCAAAAAGAGAGAAATTGAGGAAATTAAGAAAGATGATTAGGATATTTTAGAAAAAAAACATGCCACATTAACCAAGTTAAGAAAATTTTTAAACTTGATCAAATTTGGTAAATAGGTATTACTGCTTACATTAAGGAGTGGAGGGGGTAACAATTACTATTATCATATTGATTGGGGCACAGTTGTAGATTAGGTCCGCATGAAGGTGAAGGGTAGCGGCTGAGTTATGTAGGTGATAAGCACAAGTCTGTCTATGAATGTGGCTTTTGTGATGCCATCAACAAAGGGGAGATAGATCATGACTTAAGTAGGGGATTACTTAAGAGACTAAGTAGGAGGTGATGGCTTTTCAAGTGAAGCAAATTTCTTAGGAATGAAGCCCGTTTTTAGTAGTAAGTAGTAACAGATATGAATGAATGCCATCCTGAAAATGAAAATGATGTTCACTACTGTCTAACATCCTGCAAGTGCCTCTGTTTCTAAACAAAAACAAAATGCTAAATACAATAATAATTCTCACCTATTCCCTTGAACGATCGATCAATGCTTTTAAAAATGATATATCACTCTATTAATTGATAAACAAGCAGAATGTCAGATTTTAATTTACACAGAAAAGAGTAACAAGGATGACAAATTAACCTTTATCTCTGTAATAAGTTCATAACATATATAGAGAGGGAGGGAGAGAAGAACAGGTTCATGAAGAGAGCTTCTATATATGCAATAGCCACTTAACTCTCTCAAAGGAAATACCTGAAATAATCTTCTCTTGTACTGCGTTCTCCGGAGGTTAAACTTCACAGAAACAAGGCACTGAGAGTGTTGAAGAATAGAATACGGAGTTTGCGGTGCATCTTGTGGATAATGTTGGGCGCTATCGAGATAAGATTTTTGGACCCCAAGTTTTCAGAACCATCCAAAACGCAATAATTCTCATCTCAAAATGGCTAATTAGCTAGCTTCACATCAATTTATATATCGCTTCCCGTTATAATGATAAAAATTGATTCCTGTTCAAAAGTATGCTAGCTGCATAACCTCATAACTGCCAGTAAAAATTTGGATCAGGAATTTTTCTGTTTTAGCATTAACAAATATATTTATTTCCTGGAACAGATCATGATGATCGAGCAAGGGAAAAACTAAATAAGGAGGAGTATGAATATATGAGGGAGAAATTAAGATGTGTCATATATATATGACGATATTTGTACGTGCTAGTTTAATATTTGGTTGTGCTAGTTTAGGACACTACAAGTGGGTACAAGAGTAGCCATATAGGAGCATATAAAAAGGGTAGGGTGAGGAGTTAATTAGCTGCTTATATGGGTTATTATGTACACATACAAACTTGAGTAAGAATCAATCAGGAGATGAAGTCAATGATGGGCTCTCCCAGGGTCAAATTGCGTTCAAGCTTCCAAGGCAAGTTGAAGAGCTTGGCCATTATGAACTTGAAGATTTTGTTCACATTTATGTTATGTCTTGCACTCGAGAAAAATAGTGTCGCCTTCATTGCCCTCGCATATGCCCTCGCCTGTCATCACAAAACAGCATATAGCCTTTATTATTTAAAGTAGTAATTGAAGATTATTATATTGCTACTAATAGAGTAATGAGTATATATGACTTTAGTGAGCATTCATGTAGGGCCCCATCTATAGATGCTTATATTCTTAACGCGCAAACCCAAAGAATTTGGCAAGATTCCAAACACGACTTCCTCATCAAAACAACTTCAACAACCCACTACAAATATTCCTCATCATCACGCATTCACGCCCCCTTCCTCCACATTTATAATTATTCCATAATTGAATGCTACACTTAATTGCCTTCATCCCCGTGCCAAATATTGCACCTGATTTGAGAGCGAGCGAGTTCCGTAAATACAGTAATTTTAAAAGGATTCAAATCTATTTTTATTTTCGCACCAAAAAATATTTCTTAAAAAATTATGAACAATTAAAACAAAATTATGAGACAATATACCATGTAATAATCTTTGGAAACTAGTAATATTGTTCGTTTTTAATAGTCAACGCTGGCTAGCATTAGATCAGACGTTTTTCCTGATTTGAAATATCTGACTTAATGTCGATTATTTTTTTAAAAAGATAGATTACATTAGTTTTAAAATATTATGCGCAATATTGCTGTACAATTTTCTTTAAGATGCACACAGTTATTTCCGGGAAAAAAATTGCGACACAAAATGTACTTTAAATCATTTTACAATATTATTTTTAATCTAATCATATATATATATATATATAAAACAATGAATTTACTAAAAACATAAAGTCTTTCACTTTCAAATCACATTTTATATTTCAAATTTTAAATGAAGAACATCAAATTAATAAAACGATAGTACACCTAATTGGAAGGCTTTTTTCACCTGGGTGACAATGGTCCATTGCACGTCAGGGGGGAGTCTAACAAAATCATCAAATTTCGTTCCTATCAGAATAGGAAGTGCTGTCTGCAAGTAGAAACAAAAAGACATGCTTATGCATCATGATCTTCAAACAAAATAATCACAAATTTGAATTCTTTCAGATTAATAAACTATACGCTGAGTGAAATAAAAATGTGTGATTTATCTCTTTTTAATTCACTTTCTTTTTATCTATTTCTCTATTACTTCATACCCATTTTATCACAGTTTGAATTCAGAAGATTGAGATTCTCTAAAATTATACTATTCTCGATCCTTAATATAAGATCTCTTTCATAGTTCATAGTGTAATGATGAGAGAAGTATAATATACGAGCCATAAGAAGTGAGTCATATGTAGTACAATTTATTTCTTAAACTTTGTAATATAATAAAAAAAATCTAGACCGAACTCTCGTATTTTAAAGATGTTTTAACATAATGGAGCTCAAATTGACAATATTATGTATACATGACATAGAAATAAATTACTAATATACAAAATATAAACAGTGTAGACTTAAATAAGGCTGTTCATTTTATGCTTGCTTGGAGCGGCATCCTTCCTATTTGATGTCACTCAGCCCTTTCTATTTCACAACAGTGATGAATTACAGGCTTTTTGTATCTCCTTCAATATTTTTCCATATGAGGGATAAAAACTTTTTTTTGGTCATATTAACTTTATGAAACAGAGTCGTCTAACTTATCCATTCAATTAATCAGGAAAGTAGAATTAGCCTTGCAAAATTCAATTTGGTTACCTGATTCCACTTTCTTGCCTCACCAAACCATCCAACAACACTGCAACACAATCCACAAATCATTAACTTGCTCAAAAATTGAGCACCTTTTGAGTTCAAGTACACAAATTGATTCTCTACCAAATCACATAATAAAGAAAGGGAGATTCAAAAACCTTCGACGCGAAAAACATTTTCAAAATTTTGTGCAAAAACTGAGCGGATTGATTGTTTAAATATGCCCGGAGATTTTCTGTATAATCAATCACGAAGATGCGGATAAAGGAAAAAAAAAAATCAAGAAACTGAGTATCATAAGCTATTCAATGTCTCATATTAAGATACTGATGTTTGTTTGCATTTGTATAATGTAAATTGACTGCAATAAATCTAATAGCGTACCTATTCAGTGTAGATCGATTAGTAAGATCGAACATGAACAGAATAGCCACGGCATCTTTACAAGCCATGGGAATTTGATCTGACGATCCTTTGTCACCTGCATGGCACATTATTTTAGAATCCGAGAACTGATTCAAGAATGGAAAGTAAAGTTTGATTTTGAATTTTGAAGCACCTGCAACATCCCATATACTGAAAGATATTCGAGCTCCTTCAACCAAGAAAGTCTTGTCCATTAAATTTAGTCCTTTCATCTGCAAACTCCTCTTCTCCTGCTCATCCCCTACATACTTGATCTGACAAATAAAATAAAACTATCTCAACCAAAAAAATTTGAGTTATATGTTCAGCCTGCCAGATGTCCTGTAAGGGGTGATCGAAAATAATTGTTTATTCATAAAATACAGAGACTCCGGCATCATGTCGTTGGTCGTTTCAACTCACCACAAAAGAAGTTTTTCCAATATCGCAATCACCCAATAAACTGATCTTGAGGCTCACCAAATCTGAATCGGTAACGGCAGAGCGATCTCGGACGACTTCATTAAATTCGATTGCGGCGGTGGCCGGCATCAGGGGAGAGTCCGGCAGAGCTAATCTCCGGTACCGGGCCGGTTTGCAGACGGAGCAGACCAGAATCCTATCCCAGATGAATTGGAAGAAACGGCCAATGAAGGATACCTTTTCGAGGATGCTCCAACGGACGTCAACCGGAACAATTTTGCGGCGAAGGCGAGTCATTCTCTCAGTGGTTTTGTGAATGATTTTAGCCATGAGGAAGGGCTCCTGGTATTCTCATAGCTAATTACTTGGGTGTGCGTTTGCCTGGCTCCAAGGGATATCTGGGTTGGGTGATTAATTAACTAACGGAGATGAGGAGGTCACTGTTTTCTGCTTTAACAGCGGGACCGTTGACCCGTATTTCAATTTCAATCGGGTTCCAAATTGCCGGCTTCTTGAATCGCGACGGAGGGACGGGCAGTTTGGTCAAATCAAGAATATGGGAGGGGTATTTTGGAAAAGTCGTGTAAAACACGGAATGAGAGCAGGTCAGACAGGACTCAGGACTCAGGACTCAGGACTCAGGACTCAGGAACTTTGGGGGCATGCGCTGCGCATAAGCATCTTTTGAGGTGTGTAAAGTGTTGCCTCCAAGTCCAAGATAACACTAGGAAGTCATCCCAAGGAGTAATTAATCCGTTGTGCTTGGGTGCACGCTCTTATGGAGTCCTTCAACTTCATACATAATTTTATTGCGAAAATTGTCCAAGACAGAAACCTACACAAGTTAGATTCCAGTACTAAACTAGTTGTGTATGGCAGGAATTAACGTTACTGTTGATCATGTATCAGCAGCCTTTTCTTGGTCCAAAGATATTTATATTTTTTACTTTTTAATTTTATATTAAAAATGTGTGGGTTTTAGAAAACGTCAACATGTTGCATGACTAATGACTAATGATCGGAAAATGATGAATTCCAATTTGTGGATCTAAATCAGGCTAACAGAGTGAACTTTTTTCCTTTCGGCCATCAACTGAGGGAGCCTTTTGCATAAACGCGAAAGCTAACACGAATATATTCTTGTTATATGAAAATTACTTAATTGGTGCACTAAATATACAAATATTCTCCCGTCTAAACCTAATTGGACTCATGGGAATCTAACACTGAAATTAACTTGTACAACACTTTACCCATGTTCATATAGTTTTGGGGTCATCATTTGATCCACCAAACTCTATTTTCGGCCACAGATCCACCAACCTTTGGTGTTTGGGGTGGGGGCATCGCAAAATGTTTTATAGCTTTCCCTCCCAAACTGCAAGTACAAGTAGGTGCCTTTATATGTCACGATGACTTCATTTAGGCATTTTTCTTAGTTTTTTTAATAAAAAGATCAAAATGATATTAATATAAGTAATTGGGCATTAGTTTCATAGCAGGCTTAAAAGAAGAACAACAATTAAGGTGATTAACAAATTCAAGAGGAAAAACTTTGAGGAATTCTATTCGTACATAAACAAATATCTTTAATAAATGTGTCATATTCTGCTTGATGGTGTTTCTCGAGCTTTCTAATGATTACCGGAAAATATGAATATATTTTTTGAGTGCTCAGACTTGAAGTCATAGCAGGGATTGATGAACAAAGATAAACCAACAACCCACAGAATACCAACTCTCAAACATTTAAGGATAAAGGCACGATCATCTTGACACATTTTAAGCCAATTAAAGTGTGGGAGAGGCTGACTCTGAAAACATATCTAGAGATCACAAAAACACCGTAGGACATTCTTTGAATGCTTTTAGAGTAATAGTTCTGCAAGTAAGGTTGAAATAAAGTAAGAATCACAAGTGGCGAGGACTTTAATTTTTAAATTGCTGATTAGAATTGAAAGTCATTTAAACTTGAATAATCTTTTTTCTTTTCAACCGGTTTAAATTTAAAATTTGTAAATTTTTGTTGAAATTTTGAAACAATGCTATCTGATTATTATAATAAGTTTATATATATATATGTATATATATATATATATATATATATTTTTATTTAAGTGATATACCCCATTTTCAAGGTCGCAAAGCCAACCTCTGTTCCATCCTTTTTCTAGAATTTATGGAAGGCTTTGTGTGGTGTACCAACCAAATAAATATTTATTTTTTTCAAAAAAAAGAAAAAAAGAAGGGAAGCTATACAACCAAGATAAGAAGGCGAAGCAAAATAATTAACGAGAAAGTGTCTTAACCACTCCGCTAATCTAGGAAGGGCATTTTTTTTTAAAAAAAATAACATTAATATCTACGAAAATCTGCAATATATCTTATATTCAATAATAATGCATTCTCCTAAAATGTTGCCTATATTCAATAATAAGGGAAGTGGCTGGGTATATCCATCGGAAAAAAAAGAGGTAGCTGGGTTGTAGCAACATTTATTAAAGAGAGAAAACTAGAAAACTAAAGTGACATCTATCAAAAAAAGAAAGTTAAAGTGACATTTGAAACACAAAAGGAGTTTTGTAATGCGAAACTAATTTTTAAAAAAAAAAATCAAAAAATTCAACTCAATTTTAACTTTTTTTTGTCTATGTAATTTGGTTAACAAGATTATATAAAAACGATTGGACATAGTATGATCATAAAAAAGAGTTTGTAGACAACATTGATAATATAACTAATATTTCTTAGTTTCTGTAATGTCCTAAATTTTGATTAAGAGCTAATGACAATTATTGAGAATATTGTTGTGAATTAAAGTTGATTTAAGACCCGAATTAATTATTGGAAAGGTTCAACACCTTGTATTTTAGTATAATTATATGACAAAGTAATTATGGGAGCTAAAAAAAGGGGTAAATGGCGCATGGAAGAAGGAAAAGAATTTAATTATGTGTTATGTGGCAATTTAAGTTAATATGTCATAATTAGTGAAAAAAATTGAAAGAATGGAAAATTATCGGCTAATTAGTTAGTGATTAATGAAGAAATTAATTACTAATTAAGAGAAATGAGAAGGGGTAACTAAATGGCTAATGGAGTAGTTAGAGTAACTAATTAGTTACTTACTTTCTAAGAGCTAATGAAAATGAGACAAGTGGCAAGTTAAGAGGATAAGAGAGTTGGTATGATGAGAAAATTGTTAAGAAAAGTCAAAACCCATCATCATTTATTATTTTTCTTCCCTCTTCCTCCCTTGAATTCGGCTGAAATGGTATGGCTTGAGGAGTGCACTTATTTCATCTCCTTCTTCACACTTTCATCACTCTCATCTCTCTCATTCTCTCTCCCATTTTCACTGCCATTGAAGACCAAAGAAAGAAGAAGAACTCTTGCAAAAGGTAAACATTTTGACCCTCCAAATGATCTCTAATGCAAAAACCTTTTCTTCAATCTTGTTCCTTGTGTTGAGAGCTTTGATTATATGATTTTAGATTTTCCATTTGGTGGTGTTTTGACCACTCAAGGAAATCTAAAGATTGGTGAAGCAATAAATTCCTTTGAGAAAATTGTAGAGGTGAGTGAGATAAATACTTTGATATAAGTTTTGTAGCCATTTGGTTAAGTCTTGGAATTCTTGAATATTGCCCTATTTTTGAAAATTAGGGTTTTGGTGTGTTTGAGTTGTTGTGGTTATGGATATGATGCTTTAAGATGTATTTTGGATAGATAAAATTGAATTGAAGCTTAAATGTCAAGTTTGACAATTTTGAATTTTGTTTTGTATATATGCCAAAAACACAACATTTAGATGGAGTAAAAATTTGATTATTTTGATGTTTCCATTGATTTCCTTGTGAAAAATCATGTGAGAGTAATGTTGGATGTGAATTTTGGACCATTGGAAACTTAAGTTTTAAAATTGCAAGTTTTGGTTAGTGAAAATCCTGTGCAAGCAGTCAGATTTCACGGACATTTTGAATAGGTAAATGGTGATAAAAAATTTTGAAACTTTTCAGTCTTAAATTTCACATGCCAAGATTCAAAATAGACATATAATTCATGTCATTTTGATTTGTGAGCTAGGAGTTATGATTTTCCAAAGTTTAGGGTTGAAACTGGAAGCAATTCTGGAGCAGTATGGGATTTCGTGTAATTCTGTATTTTTGTGGTTATGGACAGCCTTGATTCATATTTTTCCTGTGTAGAGGACTTAAATATCTTTCAATAGGATTTTGGATCACCTCATTTTGTTTTTTCTAGAATTAGTTATGATTTTTGGAAGCTAAAACACAAAAGTCTAACTTTTCCAATTTTTGTCTAAACTTTCAGCCAGCACTGTTCTGAGGGGAAGGAGCTGGATTTTCATAAAATAGATAGTTCCATTGGATTCAGTAGGCAAAAATAAGTGGAGTTACAGTTGGTCACTTTTTAGAAAAAGGCCGAAAAAGCATAATTACGAAAATGCCCCTAAACCCTAAATCGAGGCTGTCAAAGGTACTTTTGTAATTTGGCAATGAATTTGGTGATTCTGAGCTCAAAAATGAATTCTTTGGGAAAAAATATGTTAGGATAGCCCTAGTCAAAATTTTGGAAGAACGTGCTATCAGGGCCGGGTATTGCGGGGCCGAGCGGGGTCCTGGGGGGATTTTGGTAAATTTTTACCATATACTAATATAACTACAAGAAATACTATGGAAGAGTCTAAAATTACACTTGGATAGGTTATGACCTATTTCTTGTATATTTAATATTTTAGGACCGATTCGAAAGCCAGAAGCGATACGTTTTAGAGGCACACTAAAAAGGTGGTCTTTGAGATAGTACTTCCCAATCCTTTAGACAGTTGTTTGGCCTTCTAGTAGCCACCTAAGGGACTTTAATGATAACCAAATCTAAGTGTTTTTGAAGTCATTTGAGTATTGAGATAAGTAATAATTTGTTGTCCTTAATTATGACTTTAGGATTTGATATTTGCCCGGAGCGTAGAAGGCCTGTGCCTGCTCAAGAACAGAAAGATCAAGATAGTGATACTTTATCCTATATCATGTTTAATGTATTGCTTGTTTATATTTATCATTGAATGAGCGAGGGGACGTGGCAGTTAGTCCGGCCTTGAATGATTGAGGGGGCGTGGAGGTTAGCTTGGCCTTGAATAGGGGACATGCAAGTTAACTCGGCCTTGAATGAATATGGGACGTGGCGGTTAGCCCGGCCTTAAATATTGAGATTGCTACATTGTAATATATGCTTATTTGCTTTGTTTAATTATGTATCATATACGTAAATTGTTGCTACTGAGATTCTTTTGAATCTCACTCTTTCCAATTAACCATTTTAGCCAAGGCAAGCGAGTCAAGGGACAAGCAAGTGAACAAGGGCGACTAGGTTTGCTAGCGGTAGTCTTAGCTTTTAGTTTTTGGTTATCATTTTGGACAATTGTATAAACATGTTGATCATAGAATTGTAGTTGTTGTGTAATCCCCGGTATGAGAAACTGAGATGGGCAAAGATGCCCTATAAAACCCTTTGGTTATCGAATATATCCCGGGTGAATGTCAGGAAATTGGCTAGCACTATGATATTGTGTATGCAACAGACTGAACAGGCCAAATATTTTTATTTAAAAATGACTGGAGATTGTATTATACTAGTTTTGTAAAAAGTTTTAAATTATCCTTGATCTCTTATTCAATTATAAAATATGTTTTAGCACTAATCCTAGCTTTGATGACGACGAGGGTTACATTAGCTCAATGGTACCACC
Source organism: Inga leiocalycina (assembly GCA_963242795.1). Taxonomy (NCBI): domain Eukaryota; kingdom Viridiplantae; phylum Streptophyta; class Magnoliopsida; order Fabales; family Fabaceae; genus Inga; species Inga leiocalycina. The sequence goes on from OY725325.1 coordinate 73,524,101, forward strand.
TCTCGCCAAACTCTTATACTTACCCCCAGGGTAAGGGTTCGAGACGTGGGGAGAGGAGAGAAAATTCCACAGGTGGGATTATATCCTTATGAGTCCTTCACCTGCGACCGCATAGGGGAATCAACCCATGGTGGAGGACCGTGCTTGCGGGGCTATGGGATTAAGGGGGATGTGATAATAAAAAGGCGCCTTTTTATTGTCACATCCCCATAACCCCACCATCCCATAGGCACGGTCCTGCGCCATGGGTACCCCTCATGCGGCCGCAAGTGAAGGACTCAAAGGAATATTTGCGCCCCCTACGCATTCCTTTTGCCTTCCTATGACTCTAACACCCAACCTGGGGATAAGTTCAAGTGCTTAGCAAGACGTGATATCATTGAGCTAGCATCCCCCGTAACTCCACCGCCCCGCAGGCATGGTCCTCCGCCATGAGTACCCCCATGCGGCCGTAGGTGATTGACTCAAAGGAATATTTGCGCCCCCTGTGCATTCCTTTCGCCTCCCCATGACTCTAACACCCAACTTGGGGATAAGTGCAAGTGCTTGGCGAGACGTGGTACCATTGAGTTGGTACCACGTCTCGCCAAGCACTTGAACTTATCCCCAGGTTGGGTGTTAGAGTCGTGAGGAGGCGAAAGAAATGCGCAGGGGGCTCAAATATTCCTTTGAGTCCTTCACCTGCGGTCGCATGGGGGTATCCATGGCGGAGGACCATACCTGCAGGGCGGTGGGGTTACAGAGATGCTACAATTTCAATGAGAGAGTAATTGAAAGCAACATATATTAGGAGTAACAAAAATTTTCAATGTAGAAAAATGAAGAGAGTATGCATATCAAATGGGGATGATACAAATTACTACCCCTATCTTATTTGCGTAGAAGAAATTTATCTCTCCAACTAAATTTGTATGGGTTCCCACGATGTTTTAACTATATAGGTTGATAAAAAATTTTCTCCAGAGTAAGTGGAAGGAGACAAATTAATCAATAGGGAAAATAATTCAATTTCTCTCCTCTCACTTTCAGACCCCATCAGATCTCAACGCATCAGATTATTAAATTGGGGGAATTTGGGCACGCACAATGTTCCATAGTGACATATCACTAACTCCAATAAATATAATGCGTTCCTTTATAATAAACTCCCTTTTGTACCCTTTACTTGGGGCTCAAAACAAAAAACTCCGTCTCATTTGGTGCTATCATAGCGTAATCAAAACACGTCTTTGCTCAAGTCTGTAGAGCCAGACCATCAAATTATAACATTCATTCAAAATTCTTGATGGAATTTTACATTAGATAATCTAAGCCATGCGATGAATATTTAAGAGGACAACCAACTGTTTTAAGGGGATTGATTGGGGCACTGTGTGCGACTGAAGATGGCTATTGAATTATGAAGAGACATACAAATTCTAAAATAAGAAAATTGAATGAGATTAAATAAAGTACTTTATTCCATTCTAGAAGTAGGAATTAGTTGGGAGATTTGCTGTAGTTCTAAATATAAGGGTTTCTGTAGAATAATTTTTCAGTTCTTTACTCTATTAAAAAAGAATAATTTTATTAGAATGAGTCTTAAAAATAATCAATTTAAAAATTTTTGTTTAAATCATTATTTTTAAAAAATATGTAGAAAGATGAAAGAAAAGTGAAAGAATAATTAGTTTTGTTTCGGTCTTTGACGTTTTTGCCTGTTATCATAGCGCAGTGACACCTCAGTTAAAGTAACAATGTTAAAATTTTATACATTAATATTGCATATTAGATCATTATATTATATTTGGAAACAAAAGAGTAATGAAAAGCCATAGATATTCCCGGGGGGGGGGGGGGGGCAGAGATAAAGCGGATAAATGGCCCCCTCCCCGGACAGAAAAAAAAGGCAGAAAAACAAGCGTTACTTGGTCTCCTACTGTCTTTTTTTTTTTTTTTTAAATAAGAAACAATCTCTCATCCTTAATATATGAAACAAATGTTTTCATCTGAAAATTTAAATTAGTTATTTTATTAATTAATCTTATTAGATATATATTACTTATTATCTCTTTGTAATAAATTTTTTATTATCTCTTATGTACTTTTCTTATAAGGAAATAATGGTATAATTGAAAAAAAAAAATACAAATCCAACACATTTATTATTTTTAACTAATATTTAATCACGTGATTTTGACAATTGTTTCTTATAAAAAACAATAGGATGGAGTAAATTTTTTTGAGGGGAATTATGAGTATAAATTCTTGAAGAAGGGACTTAAATACCTCTTAATAATTAAGTTTCTTTTCTAGGACATCATAGTAATTTCGTCTTTATACAGGCACCTAAACGATTTTGTGTTTATTTTGGAGTTTTTTGTTGGCTGAATCACACCGTTTTAAACTTTAGTGAATGTTTGGAATAGCTTATTTCTGAGAAATAAGCATTTATTATATAAGTCGAGACAAAACTCTTCTCACATATTTACTTAGTATATCGTAAATCACAAATTATAAGCACCTATTGTCTAAAAATAAGCTATCCCAAACAAACACTTAACCTTATTTTAAAAATTCACGTATGCTGGGGGCGTGATGCAGAATGTTGTGGGATTTAATCATCCATTTTATTTCCTATCTCACAAATTTTAATAAGTTGGATTCCAGAAGCTGACTACGATCTACATATTACTACTTGTGAAACTGTGAAACTCACATCTGTATGTGTGGAATTTAATTATCTTTTCAAATATAATATCTCATACCTAGTGTATTCAAAAAGCTTTATGTAATCGGGAAATAATGGGGCACAAAACGACTTCGGCACAACAAGGTTCACCAAATGATATATAGTATATCATTCATCATTATATTGTTATAGCCATCAAACAACCAAATATAATTCAGTCAAGTTACATAAAATTATGAATGCTGTTGACAATTATATTATTGATAAGGATAAGGGCTATCGTCGTTTCTTTCTTTGTCTTTTTTATTTGTCAAAATTTGGCTAGGATGAGGATAAAAGATATTATAAGCCCTTCCAAGCGTGTGGCAGGTGGGTGATTCATATAGCACACCGACACACACAAGGCTACAAATGGAAATGAAAGTGAAAAGACACACTACTTTGAAATATTGAAATGATCGCTGCAGCATCTTTAATAAAAAAAAAATGTAAGGGTTTTTGTCAGAGAGTTAGAATGTATTAGTTAGTTAAAACTCTATAAATAGAGAACTTAATGTGAGGTTTAAAGGTTTGAATGAGAGTCAAGTCCGCACCTAAAGAGGAGGGTTAATATAAATCCTTACATCATAAACCATAAAAAAAAGAGGGTTAACATAGGTACCTAAACTCATAAGCTACCTAGAAATTTTGGGGCTTTAGTCATGACTTCTAATAAAGAAGAATTGATTGTATACTTTGATCATCTTTATAAATAAGATTAGTTTATCTTTATTGTTGCTTAACAACTTAACATGTTCACACAAACACATAATATATGCACATCCTTCTTCTAGCCCAGTTAATTTGATCTTGCTTAATAGAAGGCGACTTTATTACCTCCAGCAATTCTAGTGGGACTCTCACATACACATGGAGCACTTGAAAGTTATTCTATAAAAAGCGCGAATGTATCAATATGGTTGGGTTTAATGGATAGGGATAGTTTCTATAATGTGGTGTGCCAATTTTTAAATCTCCACTGGAAAAGATGTCTTTATATAGTGTCTGACAGTATTTCAAACATGATTATCCTATGTTTAATAAAAAATATTTTGGAAGAAGAAATCTATAAATATAAAAAAGCATTCTCTAAAGTAGGCTTTTTAGAGTGTCCACGTCAGCCTCTAATGCTATATACTATGCACAATTCATGTTGTTGGAGTTATGGGGTGTATGGTGGTTTAGTTTGCATGTCATTTAGCCTCTCAAACCCACCACATTTAGGAGGCAGTTATAAGGGTTTATCCTATCAACCCACCACATTTAGGAGGCAATTATGGGGGTTGCGTTTGCATGTCATTTCTTTCTCAATCTTTTTTTAAGAGTTGGTGGTAGTTTCCATAATAGCAGTTTCTGTGTTGCCATGGTGTGGGTGGCCTGGGCAACGTAGGGGTGGAAGGAACTCTGTATATATATAGAGAGAGAGAGAGAGTGGCTACCCCTTGTTGCTATATTTTTGTGTGTTATTTGGTTTCTGTCTAATTGTTTTTCTGCCTTGCCTCATGGCTGCTTTGTATGATGTTGAACGCTCAATAAAGACCAGCCGACAAAATTGGAAGATTTGTGTTCGTATTGTTCGTATGTGGAAGATGCCATCTCGCTTTGCCAAGGAGGATGCATCCTCTATTGAGCTTGTGATGCAGGATGCCGATGTGAGTGGTTACTTAATATGCGACATTTGTTTTTCAGGGGCTTGTTTTATGTTCTTTTGTTTTTGTTTTTTTTGTGTGCAGGCGACTGTATACATGGTACGGTAATGTTGGCAAATCTCCATATGTATACATGTGTACTGCCATTACCTCGTGTTTGCTCATTACTATTAATGTGTATTTCCTTTCTTTATTCTCTTCTCACCCCGTAACAATTGCCCTCCAAAAGTAACAGCTTGTTGACAAGGTATTGTTTGTGGGGTGTGTGCGCTTCCATATGTGTTTTTGTTTCCATTTCGTGACTCCCAAGTGTTTGCATTATGTGGTGATATAGCAACTGTACCTTCATCCATTTCATTGTCCCATGATTTTTTTGCTCGTTAACTGCAACAATTTTATTTTGACGGATATGAATTAATGGCCTACGAGTCACAAGATTGCTAGGGTGAAAAGCTTATCTCAATATATGCTAATATTGCTGGACGTTGAATATGGGACCAAGAATTAAGTGGATTTGCTTTGTCCTGTTGAATCATCATATATATATATATATATATTCCTGGACGTGTTCCATTTGGAATCAAGAGCGGGTTCAAAAGGATAAAAGGTATGCATAAATCTCCTCACCTTTAACTTCCTTTTTGTTTAACTTGTGCTACTTTTCTTCTTTTTTTCTTTTTTAGGCCCTCTTTCAAAAAAAAAAGAAAAAAAAATATTTTGACACATTTTGATAAATGAAAATAAAATGGAAAAACTCTTTTTTACAAGAAAATAAAGAAAATACTTTTTGAAAAAATAAAAAACACAAACCAAACAAAAAAATATATTTTTCTCAAATACATTAAATAAACATTTTTTCTAAAAAACACCAACAGAGTGACAAGTCTTTTTACCCCTGAACTACTTGGGCTTTGATCCCTCTAAAAGGTACTTGGCTCTAGATTTTCATCCTAGATCAAGTCCATTTTTGTAAATAAATATATTTTTTCTTATTTTCTTTTTGTAAATAAATGTTCCTTTTTTCTTCTTCTTTAGTTTTCCTTTCATTTATTTTTGTAAAAATTCTCTTTTTTTATTTGGGTAATTATAATAAAATTAAAGGCCATATTTATTTTTAAATAATTAACTTAGGGTAACCATTCTCATGAATGGGTGTTGTGGGGTGCCTAACACCTTCCCCATACACAAAACGACTCCCGAATCCTAAATGGTTTTTGTAGATCAGTTTCACTTTTAAATAGAGGTTTTCCAAAATTATCCTATTTTAAAAATTTTGATGATGGCTCCATTTTTTCCAAAATTTCGGGCGCTGCAATTTGCTTACATGGCTGAGTCGTTTTTCGTTTTCACAAATTTGAAGTTTATGTGGCTGGCAAATGTTATTGGGAAGGTTACTGGGGTGGGTCCTCGTGATAAGAGCATCGTTGAAAGTCGTCTCCAGCTTAGGCTTGACATTGAAATAATGAATGATGAGTAACTGTTCCAACGAATTCTTTTTTGTTATGTGCAATCAATGATTGTATAGGGTGATGTGTTAAGCCGCACAATTATGCTTTACCCACGTCGCCAATGACTTGAGTGTTTAATATTTTCTTTCGGAATGGAGCGTCTTCAATGTACTACTCTTTGGGGGGATTTTGCTATTGAGTTGTTAGAGCATATAGAGCGTCACGCTGTTGGCCCCGTGGTTTTCATACTACAGTGGTGCAAAGTGAACGAATTTTAGCGTGAGCATTAGTTGTAATTGATTTTTTTTTCCTTCACATTGTTGAGCATCAGATGCATCCTTGCCATTCACTCTATGTCATAGACAATTCCCGATAATAGTTTCATTTGTAATGAACATCAATAAAAGTCAATGATAAAATTTGTTGAACATTGGTTTATACCTCCCATAACTAGTATTTACACATGAGCAGTTATATTTGGCTGTGTCATGTGTTAGAAAGAAGGAAGGATTGAAAATTTGAACCTTAGATAAGGAAGGGTCACCCAACTAATAAGACTTGCAATATTGTCTACAAAAAAGCATTTTACAATTTAATGTCTTTAATAACATGTTGTAACTGCTTATTAGTTTATGTGTAAATGGTGTATACAACTCATGCAACTAATTACGTGTAGCACATAGTATTTTGATGTTGTTAAATATGGCTAATTAATATTTGCAGCAAAATGTGTATTGGGTGTTACATATAAGTAAAAAGCATAATTATGAAATCTAACTATCATAAACCAACTTTAAAATCTATAATACACATCCACCCACATATCGCGCGAGTTCTAAACTAGTTGGATTATAATAGCATGTTTAGTTTGGTTGAAGCAAGCTTCCTTAATTCAAATGTCTAATGGCATGAAAATGGACGGAAGCTAAGGCCTATTTGGTATGAGGAATTTGAAGGGGAAGGAAAATTTTTATCAGTGAAATTTCAGAAAATTAGAAAACTGGGGTTATAAAATTTTAAAAAAGAGACAATGTGAGATAATAAATTAAGAAAAATTGATTAAAAACTTTTAACCTTATCTCTCTAATTTTTTTTAAAAAATCTGACTCAAAAAGTTTTTACCTCCCATCACTTTCCCTCCCATCCCCTCATATCAAAAAAGCCCTAAGTTGATTTTTCCCATTCCATATAATGCTCACCTCTTATTCTGGGTCATAATTTGAAACGTTTAAGTGCGGATTAATAGTCCAGGCATTGTCTGTAGTAGAAATAGGGGATGGTGCTGGGTAAACGATTCATCACCACGCTGCACTTCTCTATAATCTTATCCTGAGCCCCTCCACGTCGATTTTGTTTTTTATCATAAATTTTCAATTAAAATGGATTATTTTTTATTTTATGAATATGATTTAAAATTTTTCGAGAGATATTATAATTTCATCCTTTCCAATTTACGAAAGAAAATTGGCATCTTAGTTTGGGCCATAGGAGAGGCAAGAGCAGAGCCTTTAGAGAGGCCCAGTTTCATAAAGGGGACCTTTTTTTTTTTTTTGGTTCAAAATAAAGGGGACCTTTGACGTCAACGTTTCGAGGGGATTTCAAGATTTTTCTCACTTCTTCGAGCGGCTCTGTAGATATGATCATTATACATGGCTGTGACTTAAACACTACGGACAACACGCACAGAACCAGGCAACCAAAAAACGGTTTGTATTGGGCACTGGATGCAGGAAAAAGGGTTCCGAAGAAGGAAATAATATGGTAGAGGTTCTTCTGCAATTATCACCTCCTCTGCTTAACTGTTCTTCCTATCCTCCAATTCGCCGGTTAGGAATCCCTCTGCTCTTTTTCTGGCAGGAATTTGTCGGTGGCCTTTTCTTCTTTCCTTTAGCATTTCCTCATTCTTAGTATAGTTTTTGTCTCTTCTTTGGTAGGTAGCTACATACTATCTCACTTCACTTCACTTGCTGAAACAGGAAACTCACTAAGATGTTTTGACAATACTGGCTTTTATTGATTTTATTAGTTTTTTTCGATATGATAAAATGTCAGTTCACAAAATGCAGGGAAGTGGCAGGAAAAACATTGGTTAAGTGCTCCTTGGAGAGCCCTTTATCAAGTAAGCTCCTGCCGAAGCATGTATTATCTGGTCTTGCTGCTTCCTTGATATTCATTTCTCCCATAAATCAGGTTTGTATTAGAGATCCAGAGTGTTACAAAAATCAGGTTTAATTAGACGAGATCTTCTGCTCGTGCATTTTTTTTTCCTCCCAAAAACAAACGTTATGCACATTTGAGTCACAACGTTGCGCAAAACATGAGCATCGGCGAAAGTCCCTTGTACTAATATTTAACTGTAATTTTAGTATTTCTTGCTTACCAGGTTAGAAGATTTTTAAGGGAAGATGTTGTTCCTTACCGAAGCAAGGGAAGATATCGTTATCCTATATTGTTAGCATTGAAGTCTTGATCTTACAGAACACCTTATATTTTTCTGGGGATGCCCTAGTTGTAGAGACGTATCTTGTATGCTTTTCTGAATGCACCTTGTAGTCGTCTTTAGTTAATATATATTATATCATCCATGGAGAGGTTTCTAAGAAGGTTGGATGTTCCTTTGGAGAGATATACATGCTAGAATTTCTGGTTTCTTGCTAAGGAACTAGCAAATGTCTCATTGTATATGATGACAATGGGGTATTTTGAATTTACCTTGTTGTTTTATCAGCAGTCTGCTGCAGCAGATTTATCTCAACAATATACATGCCTGCTCGCCAGCGCCAGTAACAATAACGGAGTTACTCTTCCAATTGATGAAGGGTCTAATGAAAATGGTAGAAATCTCATGATGATGAGAGGCATGACAGCCAAGGATTTTGACCCTGTTAGATATTCTGGAAGATGGTTTGAGGTAGCTTCACTTAAAAGGGGATTTGCTGGACAAGGTCAAGAAGACTGCCATTGCACACAGGTAAAAACTAAAATTAGTATGATTGTGAATCTTAAGGAAGACATTCATCTTGGGAAAAAGGTATGTTGCGCTTGGGTTTCTGCTAACTCTCTCCTTGTTAGACTTCTTATTCTTAACATATTACTGAAGCCTAAAAGCAGAGAGGGATCCTGAGGATTTGTTTGGGAATTTTGAAAGAATGAGATTGAGTGGTCCCTTGGTGACTAATGTCTCATTTGGTAGAGAGGAGGACAATTATTTTTTTCTTGCAATGTTTATTATGCTCTGATCTTTGTTACCTTACAGTTTATCACCTATTGCTTCTTGTTGCTTGTCAAAATAAGAATATGAGAATCATTCTACATCCTGAAAATCAATTTTCTTTCATTTCCGTTTCGTGTACTAAACAGGCCCTAATGGAGAAGTGTGGAAGGGAATGTAGTGGGAAGAGGAAGAGTTCCCACGTCACTGTTTGGGAATTTAATGAAAAGTGGATGGTAATGAAATCAATTCCTTATTGTTTAGGAGTTACAACGTTAATGGAATGGAAGAGGCTGAGAAGTAAAATTTGCAATATTAGCCTTGTAGAAGTAAGGAAAAGTGAGGAAAAATATGACTACACGGGGTATAACAGTATAGGAAGAAAACGGAGAGGAATCAAAAACTCCCAATCGCGCACCCACTTGATCATGCCAAACAAATGCTAAAGTTCTCGATTGTTCAACAGACGAACTGTGTTTTAATTCTCAAAGAATCATTCATTATATCAGTTTCGATATCATAGAAATAACCCTTCTCATTTAATTTAGCGGATTCTCAAATGGATTACACTATAGATGTCATTATTGTTTTTATTAAGTTTGTTGTCCACAAGCTTCTTGCCATTAATCTGGGTAGACAAACTTTTCAGGGGGTGTATACATTTGATAGGGAGACTCCCTCTATTCAAGTTGATACCTTTTGTGTTCACGGAGGACCTGATGGATTTATGACTGGAATTAGGGGAAGAGTTCAATGTCTTTCAGAAGATGATTCGGCGAAAAGAGAGACAGATCTGGAGAAGCAAGAAATGATTAAAGAGAAATGCTATCTCCGATTTCCCACATTGCCATTCATCCCCAAAGAGCCATATGATGTGATTGCTACTGATTATGACAATTATTCTCTTGTTTCAGGAGCCAAAGACCGAAGTTTCATTCAGGTATCTTTATCAGATATGCTATCGTTCCAAATTTATGCCTTGTCTTGTTTTCACCAATATCACCTAGTTTAGGAGTAAAGCCGCGAGCGCCTTTTGCAGAATCAATTTCTATTGATCAGCATTCAACACAGTCTAGCTTTTTTCTCAGAACCCGTTGGGTATTTGGTTGAAAAGAGACTCCCATCTCTTCCTCCTTTCGGAACAGCCCTCTTTTTATTGTTGTTGTTTTTTAACAAAGACATGAGAAGTCATTGTTGTTTTTAAAATTATTTTAAAATTGCACATTCCATTCCAGTATTCTCCATTATGAGTATTAAACGGGAAATGCTAGGTTGTGTCTTAATGATGGAGACTTTTAAGAAGTTGAAGTTGGCACCATTTGGGCATTTTAGGTTAAGAATTAATTTGGACATCCTGAGGTTAAAATATCTTCAAAGTGATAGAGTAAAACCATACAAGCGGTAAGAATGTGCATGGGATCGATGCATTCATTTTACAAGCTTTTGATTTCAGAAGGTCTAAATCTGTTTAGAACTACACGCACGTGTGAGTGCGTGTATGTGTTATATTGTGATCGTAAAAACCAATTGTGTCTGTGTGTCGTCAAAGCCAATTTGACTCAAAGGCTAGAGTTAAGGCTTGTGAATAATTTTGGAAAAGGGATTGAATTGTAAGTTACTTATTAGTTAATGAAACTTTCATGCCAATGCTGAACTATTATTTTATCTCAACGTTTTATATTGAATTAAGGTTCCATGAATAATAAACTTAATATAATAATGTCCCATTTAGGCCATGAATTTGTGAGGGCTGGACTTGAGGTTTTTGTCTCAAAAGTGAAAATTTGTCTAAAAGGGCCAGCCTTGTATGACCAAATATTTAGTTGTTATTGATTTTTTGTATTTTGTTAATGATGTTGTAAATATTTAGTTATTATCTTTTTTAAGAATTAAGTTTCATAAGAACATCTTTTATTAAGAACCCTAAAAATTTAAAAATTATAAAAGATATTTCTTATTTCATAAGTATTCTTACTAATTTTGTATTTTTTGACTTATTTTCTAGTAATTGCTTTGTTCATATCTTATGTTATTTATTTTATTAACTACTTACACTTTTCAATACATATTTATAAAAAGTGTTTTTTTATTTTGTTAAGTCTTCACATTAATTATTTGTAATTGTGGTCTGTGGATAATAATTTACCTTTAATTATGACTTAGTGGCTGTGTTTGTTTGTACATTTTATACCTTAATTTTGATAACATTTATGTATTAAATTAAGACTTTTATTATAATTTCTTTTCTTAAATAAAACTGAAAAAATAATAAAAAGTTGTTAAAAAAGCTTCCAGCCCTGGCCTTTATGTTCAATGGCCGAGCCTAGAAATATTACTTTTTCTTTTTAGGTCCTAGCTTGTAAAGAGTTAGCCCTGCTGTGCCCTTTTTACCAACTATAATTATAATCTCCCATTGATACTTGGGATTGATGCATTCATATCCTTGTCTTCAATCAATATCTCAGATATACTCAAGGACGCCAAACCCTGGACCTGAATTTATAGAGAAGTATAAAGCTTCTCTGGCAAATTTTGGATATGATCCAAGCAAGATCAAAGACACACCTCAGGATTGTGAAGTGATATCCAATAGTCAGCTGGCAGCTATGATGTCCATGCCTGGAATGCAGCAGGCCCTAATCAATGAGTTTCCTGACTTAGAGCTAAAGTCCCCTGTTGCGCTTAATCCTTTCACTAGTCTATTTGACACTTTGAAGAAGCTTCTTGAGCTTTATTTTAAGTAGTAACTATGCCGATTAGATCTCATTGTGCTTTGTTTTGAAAGCATTCACAGCAGGCAAATTCACGCATGGATTGATAGTTGACAACAACTAATTTATGATTCATAGACTCCTCCTACTGGTCTATTACAATTAAAATGAATCAAATTAATTATAAAAAAGCAATACATATGTTAAAAGTTAGTCTATATAAAACATATGTTTGATCTGTTCATTTATATTATTGGGGTTAAGGTCCATTTTTGTTTGGAAGTTACCAAAAAAATCTCAATTTTGTTTCGGAAGTTTTTTTTTGGAGCAATGTCGTTATGAAAGTTTTCAAATTGTAATAATTTTGCCTCGGTCATAATCAAGATTAAGTTTGAATGTTAGTTGACCAAATATGTTAAGCTGATAGGTTAACGTATAATTCACATTTTTTTAAGTTCAAATTTGTTTTGGAAGTTTTCACTTTAGAGCAATGTTGCCAGATAAATTTTTTTGGTTTAGTATTGGCTTGAAAGTTTTTAAATTATAGCAATGTTGTCCTAACTGTTATAAATGTTAAATTTGATTGTTAGTTGACCAAATATGTTAAGTTGGTAGCTTAAACAACATTAAAAAAGAAGCATGGATGATGAGCTCACATTTGCTAGAGACTAATAAAGAAAAAAGATTTAATTACTATATTCAAGATACACTAAGCAAGATTATCGAGAATAAGACCACTGGTAATCCTCTATTGCCATACTCCAATGACATGGGGATTGGGGATAAACATATTCATATTTAAAAGTGTGTTATTGATAAATCTAACTTAGAAAAAATGAAGTAGGTGATACATGAACTTGTTAGATAAGCATGTTTGGCCAATTAATGGGGTAAACCTAACTTGAATAATAATTAAGATGAAATTGCTACGATTTGGAAATTTTTAGGGTAACATAGCTTTTTAGTAAAAACTTTTGGAGCAACTTTGCACCTAAACCCAAAATAAAAGTGACGTGGAACATGTAGATTGCCAGCTTATCATATTTGGTCAACTAATGGCTAAATTTAACGTGGATAACAGCTGAAGTGAAATTGCTACGATTTGGAACTTTTAAGACAATATTGCTCCAGAAAAAACTTTCAGAGGGTAAAAATGGACCTTAACCCTATATTATTTTGAGGATTGACTTGGCTTATATGTTATTTTAGAGTAAATTAATGGTTTAAGTCCGTAATATACTCTCATCAATTTGGTTATGTAAAGATGAGGATTTTTTTTAAATTTTTTTCTTCAATGATTTTCTCTCAATTGAAATGGTATCTAGCTATCTGCTTCAGATAAAGGATTAAGGTGTAAATTTACCCTGAAAATTTTTACTGAGAAGCAATGTTGCCCTAGAAGTTTTTTGAGGTTCAATGTTGCTGTTGAAGTATTAAAATGGAGCCATGTTGCCCTTTACCGTTAAAAAGTTAACAGTTAACGATAGTTTTTTAACAGTATGGAGCAAGATTGTTTGTTTTGAAACTTTCGGGGTGATATTGAATCTAAAAAAACTTCTGGGGTAACATTGCTCCTCAGCGAATATTTTCAGGACAAATTTGCACATTATTCCTTCAGATAAATCTCTCCATACTAATTTGGAGCTTATATTGCTTCGGACTCATGACTTGGGCTCACTTAATTAGTTTGGACTCCTCAGAGGCGGGTTGCTTCAAAATTAACATGGATGGCTGTTGGAGTGGCCTCTCTGAAGTTGCAACGTGGGGGTAGGTTAGCAAGGAATCATAAAGGTTTCTTTACAGTTGGTTTCACGGTGAACTTGGGGCGAGGTGATAGCACTAATGCGGAACTTAGGCTTTTTTGAGGCGACTTAAGATTTCATGGGATTTAGGTATAAGAAGTATGGAGGTTGAGCACGATCATATTGAGATTGTGAACTGGATCAATCAAGGGGGACACGTTAAAAGCTGTTATGATAGACTGCTAGACAAAATGAGGGAGATGTTTGGCAGAGATCGGTTTGCTATTGTTTCTTCTTGTGCCCGTGATGCGAACGGCGTTGTCTAGCAAAAGAATTTTAAATCAGAGTTTTGGTATTTCTTTCGAGTAAATACTGAATTTCATTAACTCGCAAGGAGATGCAACAGTTTCAAAATCATCTAATTTCCTTCATCAAGCCCCACCTCTTCGCCGAAAGGTGGATCTTGATCAAGAATACGCCAAGGACTATCTAATGTATGAGAAAGCTTAACTGATGGGTCCGACCAACTAATATCTTTCCTAAAAGTCTAATAGATCATCACCTACCAATCTCTATGCGACATCAGTTTATTATCGTTTTTTACTTAAACTTATGGAATCTTAAGATTGGAAAAAAGTTAGATCGGGTAAAATTATGAGTGTTTGGATTAGCGATTGGATAAGTAACTTATGTAAAAGTTAGGATGTTTGGTTTGACTTTTGTATTAATTAAGAGAAAAAAATTGAAAAATTATGAAAAATGAAAAAATAAAGGGATAATTGTGAAAAAATTCATCATTAGCAACTTAATTGCCAATGGGCCTGGGAAGATATCTACACACGGAGGGACTTTTTCACAATTTTCTCAAAAATTAACTTTGAAAATTTGATAATGGTACAATTTTAATAAAATTATATTAAACTCTAATTTAAATTGGTACACTTCAAAAGTCTTTTCTACTGTGCACCTCAAGCTTAAATCTTATAAATTATATCAAACTCTAATTTAAATATTAAATCATAACTTATATTTTCACATAGCTCAAAATTTAACAAAATAAACTGATTAAAATTTCAATAATATCTCCAATAATCCAAATAAATTATTTAAACTAAATTTAATGGGTAAAAACACTATATAGAAACTAATTTATGACATGTTTATAAAAAAAATTGATTATAAAATCATAAAACAACTAAATAATAAATCTAAACTGATTAAAATTAATTATTAATTATTCTCTACATTTCTACAGTAATATATTAACAAAACTTAAAACTTGTTTAAACTCTTATCCCAAAGTATTCTCTAATTAGCAGAAGATTACTATCTAAAGAAAGAGAAAATTATTTAGAACATTTTTCATAAAAGAAGTTTTGTGATTAGAAGTGATTTTGAATACCTCATTGATCCCAAAAATATGAAAATACTCCTATCAATATTTTTTTTATACACATACAGGCACATAAGCTCCAATAAGCTTCATTTTGAAGCTTATGACTTTTTCCAACTTATGACTTATTTCACCTTAAATCCAATCGCTGAAACAAACACCCAGTTTTTATTAAAACACTGTTCAAGTCCAATTGAACACTGTTTAAGTCCAATCTACCCTTCCAAACGCTCAAACAACACGCACAATAACATCCTTAAAGGGACGATTACGGCCACAACCTTTCAAAACTAAGATCTACAGCCTCGGTATAATTAGAATATACAACAATTTTCCTAAAACCTCAGTTCCAACAAAGGTTAAGGTCATTCAACTTTCCGAGAAGTGTAGCAATAGCAGGTGGAAAATGTACTAGTCCTTCAGTATTTATTTGTTACTTTGGGAGACTATTAATTTTCTTATAATTTTTAGGATATTTATTTGTAATTTTCATTATCTATTAGCATTCAAATTGGCAAAAAGTTTTGAATGTTCAACTTTTGATGTGACATTATATCACTTTCGACTTTAGATTAACCAACGCACCTAAATATTTAAGGAGCAAATTTACACTTTAATCCTATAATTATTAACTACTACTTTTGAACCCAAAGTCAGATATACCAGTTGCTACCCAAACGAACCAACTAAAAATGAGGACATATTTTAAAATAATTTATAAATGCTTCATCAAATTTCACCAAGTGTTTTATGTTAACTACCAAGTAAAACTTCTATATCTGATATTAACATCAGGAGGGAGAATTAATTTTTAGAATGAAACAGTCAGTCCAATCAGATACTCATATCTTGTACACTAACTAATGATTGAGTTCAATAATTCAAAATGGTAAAGCATAGTTCGAATTTTGAAGTTGGCAGTGGCACATCAGGAGGGAGAATTAATTTTTAGAATGAAACAGTCAGTCCAATCAGATTCTCATATCTTGTACACTAACTAATGATTGAGTTCAATAATTCAAAATGGTAAAGCATAGTTCGAATTTTGAAGTTGGCAGTGGCACAATGGAAACAGCTATGTGACATACAAAGAGAACAAACTAGTCATGCCTTCTGGACTGAAAAACTAAGGATGAAATCTCTGATTTCATCGTTGGCCCTGTCAAGCGCCGTTCGTCCATCTGCATCTTTGACATCATATTTGGCTCCAGCTCTCAAGAGTTCCTCTAGTTTCGGCTTGTCACCCTCTGAGGCAGCAAGCATAAGCAAGATATCCACTGGGTGGATGTCCTGATTTAAAAGAGCTTCCATTTTAGAGTATGATCCCTCAACAGCAAGCATCCCCATGTAGTTGAAGTACTGGGAAACATAACATCAGAAATATTATAATTATGTTCTTATCTCCATCATATCAAATGGACCGCCACAAAAATGAACAGGAAAAATGACTATAGAACAAGTAGAAAAATCACTGACAATGAAGACCCTGATAAACATCTTTGCTTTCAGTACAGCGGTTAATAGAGGAGATTTGATGGACGGCACTGAGTTAAGAGAACTGTATCCACTTCAGAAAACGCGTTATCATTACCATTATCTAGATGTCGTGAAAGGAAAAATCGATATGTATGCTAATTGTTTCATATCAATCCCAACCTAAATCGACGTACAGATTAAATAATTTCAATAACTTGGGCTATAAATGTTCTCGATTTATTATGTAGCAAAGGTTGGGAAAAGGCCAAGAGCTTTGAGATGCATTGATCCCAGATTCATACCTATCCCAAGCTAAAATCCTAACTCTTCCAGTTCTACAGCAGACAGAAAAAGAAGATAAAAAATACTGATCTATATTATCATTGGTGTGGTTGCCCATTCTCCATTATTATCTACGGCCTTTGCTTTTTTCCCAGTTAGATTCCAGAAAACAGAACTGATTCATCAAATTCTCATATAAACCTACTCTGACACAAGCATGAATATGTTGTTCTAGACTACGGACTACAGCTTTTTCTCTTGCATTTTATATGAAACCGAAAAACCAAATGAGATTGTTCATGCTTAACCTCTCATAATCTTCAGGCAAAAAAAAAAAAAAACCTCTCATAATCCTAGACATGCATTTCACCAACACATATCCTCCCTAGCGCGGGCAAAAAAAAAAAAAAAAAAAAAAAAAAAAAAAAAAATCTAAATAATCAACATTAGTCTTTCTTATCCATAACTTTTTGAGTGAAAATAATCGCAGATTCTAGCTTAATCTTTCTGCATGCCACACAAGCTTGTAAAGCAAAATGAGATTATTTTCACATAATAATCTCACACAAGGCAAATCGACAAGCCAGCAATGAAGAAACCTCCACCTACGCAAAAGAACAACCACAAAATTTCTATATAAACAACATCATTTTCCTTATTCAGTACTCATCTACGAATACATAAAATATCAAGACGATGACTATCATGAATATCATGTCCATATAAGCCAGAGACAGTAACACGAAACCGGATAGAGCAATCAAAAATTGAAAGTAGGACAAATTCGGGGTGCTCACTTGTTCAACGTCATCTCTATCGAAATCATCGCGGGATTGGCTGCCATAAATTCCAGCTCCTTCAGCGTCCACGCCATTTTTACCGAATTTGAACCAGCACTTGGCTCTGGAGCCATTGGAGGGTCCGATTCTAGAGGTGAGTTTGATGGAACCCAATTTGGTTGTAAAAGCGAGAAAGGGAGAGTCCAATTTTGCGAAGAAGACAGGGCAAGCGAGGGATTTGGAAGAAATGGTTTGGTGGATGCTACAGAGGGGAATAGAAGCCATTGTTGAGATGCTCAAGTGAAGACAGAGGGGGTATCTATCAGCTTCTGCAGCTATCTCACATTTCTATCCAAATGCGTAATCGTAATCCGTAAATACATCGGCCTTTTTGCTAAAATTTTGTTTCATTATCAAGGGTGAGTTGTGAGTTGTGATTGTGTGTGTGGGGTCTCTTTATTGATTTTTCCTTATTTTCTTTTTATTTAATATCTCCACAATTATTATAAGGAAAATTCCTGTAAAATACTCATAAAATAGGGAAATCCCTATTTGGTGCAGTGAAATACTAAATCCCTGATCAATCTAGTGGTAGGAATCAGGGATTTTAAATTTCACTGGAAATGATACAATTAGCCTTGAAAAAAACCTGTGAAATGCATGAGCAGGAAAGAAAGGAAGGCAATGGCAGATGTAAAGTCCATAAATGATTTTCCCATAAATATTTACTCTTGTGCATTTCGCTAGGGTAGAGTGAACTGGCTGAAACATTTTTGTGATTGAAGAAGACGCTGTGAATGAGTTTGGAAACACTGAAGAGCGGCGGAGGCGTTGACGGAGGGGATGGTTGGAGGGAACGACGGATTTTCTGGTGACGGTCGGTGGCGAAGTTTGGATTCGAGAGTCATGGGCTCGAGGAGAGACGGTGGTGGCGTTGTCGGGCTTCGAACGATAGCTTTTTCGGTGGGTTTCGGTGGCGGTGTTCGGCGGCATTGTGGAGCCTTCGAATGATGGCTTCTTGGGTGAGGTTCAGCGGTGGTGTTCGGAGTTGATAGTGGTGGGTTTAGTGAGAGGCTTGCGGCGGCGTTGTGGGGATTTTGAACGTCCCTGACAGTTGTGGGTGTGCATGGAGATGATCGACGGCTATAAGTTGGCATATTTTCAAATTTTTGGTTCATATAATCATTGGAAGATGCAATGTGAAGGCTTGTGCTTATTTGCTGTCATATATTGCCCTTTACTGTTTGTGATTGTCTCTGGTGGTGCTGGTTGCAATTTGTGAACAATAATGTGATTAACTTATTTCCTTTCATATATTGCCCATTTCCCGCATTGAGAGCATCCTGTATGTAGTGGGTGAAGGGATTGGAATTTTGGTTTGTGTCAATTTCTTCATTTACATCTTTGTCTGATGTGTATATAGAGAGGGAAGTGGGTATCGGAAGTGTTTGACTAACAGTAACTACACCTAGTTAAAAAAATAACAACTTTCCCTTAATGTTTAACAAGTCTTTTTGTGGAGGACCAAGACATGCCCAGGGGAACTTATGAGAGTACCAAGTTGGGGGTGTAATACCCCGAATTTTGAGATTCGAGGCTAGAGAATAAGCCTGAAATAAGTGGATTGCTAAGCCCCGGTTTAGCAAGATCCCAAATTGTGATTAAGGGTTAATGACTCCAAAAGTGGATGTGGTTAGTGATGAATAAACCCTTTTGGAGATTATGGTGTGATTTGGCACCCGATGTGATTCGTATGCGTTGTGAGCAACGCCGAAACCCTGTATTTAAGTTCAATTATGGATTAACATCCAAATTGACTTAAAATAGAGGGAAGGCATGTTTTGTGATAAATGAAACGATATGAAGTGTTTTGTGGTGATTCAGTGAGAATTACCGTAATCAAGGGCAAAACGGTAAAGTTATCGACCAATTGATCGGTTACCGAAGAGGAAACTCATTGGTAACTTCAAGATCAATGGTTGAGATTGATTTGTGTAGAGATTAAGTGGGTGGAATCCCATGTGCTTGTGTGCATATGAGCTTATAGGAGGATGTTGCAAGATGTTGACATGTGGCACTTTTTGGACCCTTGGATCAAGTCAAATATTCAAAATTTGCTTTTTCCTCTTCCCTCTCTCTATTTGGTCGTCCAAGTGGCCTTTATTTCTCCAAAAATCTGATCTCTTCTTCATCTCATCCCTCTCTCTCCAAAACCTCCATTTTCGCCAAGCTTGGGAAGGAAAGAGAAAGAGAAAGGTGATGTTTTGGCTTTGTTCTTGTCCTCTAATGTTCAAACACTCTTCATTAATCTTGATCATGTTGATGAGACCTTCATCTCTATGGTTTTAGATTCTTGATTGAAGGTGTTTGATGGCTTGAGGAAATTTGGAAAGATGGAGAATCAAAGAATTGGTTTGGGAAAGAGGAAGAGGTGAGTATTTGAAGCCTTTTGATCTAAGTTTTGTGAATTGTGGATGAGTTTAGTGAATTTCGAATTTTGCCCTGATTTTCTTGTGATTTTGGATTGGATGAATTGGGTTGTGTTTTATGTAGAAAATGGTGCCATGTTGTGGTATTTGGTCATTGGAATTGATTTGGGAACTTGAGATGGAAAGTTGTGCAATGTTGAGTTGAAATGTGATATTGTGTAACATGTTGCAATTCATTGTGAAACATGTCAATATAATGTGAATTTGGTTGATTTGGTATTTCCAATGGATTCCTTATGAAATTTTGTGTGAGAATGATGTTTGATATGAAAATTGGACCATTGGAAGCCAATTGTGCAAATTTGGAATTCTGTCTTTTGAAGTTCTGTTCTGGGAAGTCTGGTGTTGTGGACGTTTTGAATGACCAAATGGTCTCTAAAAATTTTGAGACTTTTCAGTCTTGAAGTTCACATCCCAAGCTTCAAAATGGGCTTATAATTTGTGCCATTTCGTTTTGTAAACTGGGATTTATGTTTGCCCAAAGTTTGAGGACGAAACTGGATTCTGTTTTGGAGCAATGTTGGATTTTGTGTAAATCTGGATTTGTGTGGTGATTTCTGGTAATGAGCCATATTTTTCCTATGAAGAGGCCTTAAAAATATTTCATTTGGCTTTGGGATCACCTCGTTTCGATTTTTGTGGAATTAGTTATGAATTTCCTAAGTTGCCTTGGCTGCAGCAGAAAATCCTGGCTGCAGCGCAAAAGTTTCTGTGCACGTTTTGGCCGTAGCCAGAAATTCTTGGCTGCAGCCAAAAACCTTCTGTGCGTGTTCTGGCTGCAGCCAACCCCCATTTTCAGCATTTTGAGATTTTGAAAGGTGATTTCTAACCTAGTACGTCCCAATCCTCTAAGCTTTCGTTGAGCTTATTTTAGCCACCTAAAGGGTGTGAATGGTAACCAACTTTAAGTGATATAAAAGTAAGGATTTGGAATTGAGATTGACCCTATATCCTTGATTTGGTTTATAGGGTTCAGTATTCATTTGGATTGCAAGTAAGCGGAGCTGGAGCATACATGGAAAGAAAAGGGTAGGGAACTTACCTCTTTTGCATGCTTTGATATTTGTGTTTGTGTTTTGATGCATGTATTGCTTTACTGGATTATGTGAAACATGTATGAAAGATTGTAGCTCTGTTTCTAGTTATGCTATGGCCATGAGTATGTTGTTGAAACATTGAGCATGCAGATATGTCATTGTGTGAACATGAGTTATGTATTGCAAGCATGTCATGCATTAAACACATATCATACATGCATATAGGTATCTGTTTCCTACTGAGATTCTCTCGAATCTCACCCTCCCCTACCAACATTTTAAACAGGGTAGGTGGATCGGGGATGGAGCAAGCAGTCAAGGGCGACGGGACTCGTTCGGGTTATAGATTTTGGTAGTTGGTTATCATAGTTGGGATGTATATTTGGATATTCGTAGTTGGATTTGGAGTTGTATATTGTGGAATGTATACTTGGTTATATGTTGAATGAGAATATTTTATTATGTATTTGGAATGAGCATTTGGGTATTTGTATTTATATTTGAGGAGAACTGTGTAATCCCCATTCGAAGAATTGTAAAGGGTGGATGTGCCCTATGAATTCTATGTAAAGATATGAACCTGGGAGTTGCCGGGATGATATTGTTGTACACTCTGATATTTGTTTAAATGTGATATTCCGCGTGATGTAATTGTATTCGAAATTGAATATGAGACCAGGTTAATTAGATTTTGAAAGTGATTTGTGAAAACCCTATCATGAAGATGGGAATTTAAATAAGTTTTGTTCTTATTGGTCTCTAATTTCATTTTTATTTTGTATTTCGGATATAATTACGGAAGGGGGTTACATGGGGGCCATTAACAACTAAGGTTTCAACAGTAACAACACCATGTAAGAAAATAACAATTGACCTTCCTTGTTTAACAACGACTAATCTGGAAAACCAAAACATGGTTAGTGGAACTTGTGAGACTAACCAGTAGGGGGATGAGTAATAACTTAAGTTTCTACAATAACAACATGTTTAAAAATAACATGTCATTCATGTTTAACAACTACTAATATGGAAAACCAAGGGATGACAGTGGAACTTCTGACACTCACAAGTTGGGGGGGTTCAATTAACAACTTAAGCTTCTATAGTAACAACACCACGTTAAAAAATAACACCATTCCGTCCTTGTTTAACAACTTATGACTAAAAAAAAAGACATGGCTAGTAAAATTTATGAGAATAACAAGATGTGGAGAAATTAATAAGTTCAGTTTCTACAGTAACGACACCACTGTAGAAAATAACAACTTTTCATTCTTATTTAACAATTGAAGATGTGAAATGTAATACCCCAAATTTTGAGATTTGAGGCTAGAGAATAAGCCTGAAATAAGTGGACTATTAAGCCTCGATAGCCTAAGTTTATTCCCTACTGATTCTTATATCTTTGGGGTATTAAAGAGAGTAAAGTAGTGAATTTTGGAGAATACGATGTGAACTGTGATTCATATGTGTTATGAGTTGTGCTGAAACCCTGTATTTAAGTTCAATTATGGAGTAACATCTAAATTGACTTAAAATAGAGGGAAAGCGCATATTATGGTGATATGGAATAATATGGTTGGTGGTGATTCAAGAGGAATTGCCATAATCAGGGACAAAATGGTAAAGTTACAGGCCAATTGATTAGTTGCCGAAGAGGAAGCTCATTGGTAACTCAAAGATCAATGGTTAGGATTGATTTTGTAGGAGATTAAAGGATGGAATCATGTGTGTGTGGGCTTATGTGAGCTCATAGTTGCTGTGATGAGATCATGACAAGTGGCAAAATGTGAGCCATTGGATCATGGTCAACTTTTCAACTCTTCCCTCTCTCCTATTTTCTCTAAGTCGGCTAGGGAGCTTGGGGGAGGCCAAATTTTTGATCTCATTCTCTCTCTTCATCCTCCATGGACGCATAAGGCAAGGGAAGAAAGAGAAAATGAAAGGTAATGTTTTAGCCTTGTTCTTGTCCTCTTTAGCTTAAACACTCTTATTTAATGTTGTTCCTAGTGATGAGAGTTTCATCTCTATAGTTTTAGATTTGTGAAAGAAGGTGTTTGAGAGCTTGAGGAAAATTGGAAAGTGGAAGAATCAAGAAACAAACTTGAGGAAGAGGAAGAGGAAGAGGAAGAGGTGAGTGATAGCTCCCTTTTGATCTATATATTGTAATTGTTTAATGAGTTTTGTGAATTGTGGATTTTACCCTGATTTTGTGTGACATGTAATTAGGAGAATTGCATGTTGCTTTATGTTGAAAATGATGTTTAGATGTGTAATATGGTCATTAGGATTGTTTAGGAACATTGGAAGTAAAAGTGGTAAAATTGGGTAATGTGTGTAATAAGTGTGACCAAGGGGGAAAATGTTATTGTGATGTGATTTTGGATGTTTTGAGGGTTCCAATGGGTTCCTTGTGTGAAATTATGTGGGAGTGACTTCGTGTTAGAGTTTTGGAACCATGGAAAACAAATGTTGGAAGTTAGGGAAAATTCTGTCATCTGCTGCGTTCTGGCTTCTGATAGAGCCTCACTCGAGTGAATCAGGATCTTACTTGAGTGCAGCATCATATTCCCTCTTTTCCCTTCTGTTTTCGGTTGCACTTGCATGTGGAAAAGCAAGAGTGCAGTTCCTCACCTGCGAGTGATATGAGTTATCACTCAAGTGCAGTTGGTCTTACTCGAGTGAACATGTGTTTTGTACTATGAGCCTGCTTCTTGGGATGACACTCGCAGTTAGTTTGTCAAGAGTGTGTGTGTGCACTCGTAAGTTTTGTGCCCTCACTCGAGTGCCAGAGCTAGTACTCGAGTGCACTTCTGGCTCTTGGTTTTCTGTTGCTCTTGGGTGGTCACTTCCTGTGCCACACTTTATAGGACTCGGGTGAGTATAGGGCCATCACTTGAGTGTTGATCTTGGTGCTAGAGTGCAATGAGCATTTCTGGTCTCTATCTGTGGTTTCGGCCAAGCATTCACACTAATGAGCTTTCATGCTCGAGTGCAAGTCATCTATCACTCGAGTGCGTCTTCCATCACTCAAGTGATATAGTCAAAATGGGATTTTAAGGTTTCGAAAGATGCTCTTTGGTCAAGTTTCTCCCAACCCTTTAGGCACGTGTTTAAGCTTTGAGTACCTACTTAAAGGTTGTGAATGGTAACCAACTTAAGTGTTTGAAAGTTAAAGAATTGGAAAAGAGAATAACCCTATGTCCTTGATTTGGTTTAGAGGTTCGATGTTCGCCGTAATCGTGAGTAAGCTATGCTGGAGCATATATGGAAGGAACAAATGTAGGGAACTTATCTCTCTTGCATGTATTTGATATTTGTGTTGGTGTATTGATGCATGTTATTGCTTTGCATGATTATGTGTAATATATATGAATGTTTGAAGCTACGTTTCTGTCTATACTATGGCCATAAGTATATTGGTTGAAACATTGAGCTTCCAAATATGTCATTGTGTGAGCATGAGTTATGTAATGCAAACATGTCATACATTATACATTTATCATACATGCATATTGGTATTGTTTTCCTACAGAGATTCTCTCGAATCTCACCCTCTCCTACCAACATTTTAGACAGGGTATGTAACCCCTTACCATAATTACATTTGGTTTATGAAATTAAAGTGAAATAGAGACCAATAAGACAAAATCAACATTTATAATCCCTCACCTTCAAGATGGGGTATTCAGAAAACAATTCAAAATAGATTCATCCTGGTCTCACATTCATGCTTCGAATATAATTACTTGAGAAATCAAATCACATTGATAAATATCAGAGTGCATAACTAAAATCCTGGCATACCCCGGGTTACATGTATATATAACATGGGTGTATAGTTTCCCAAAATAGGGGATTACATATCCAAAAATAATATGTACAATCTAAAATATATACAGTAATCCCAAATCCAAAACAGATAACCAATAACTAAATGAAATGCCTCTAAGAGATCCTAACAGCTCTGGGTTGTCCGCTTCCCTTTTGAGCCACTTGCCTTGTCTGAAATGTTAGTCATTGAAAAGAATGAGATTCAAGAGAATCCCAGCAGTAACAAATCGTTCATACAACGTATAAACACATAGCATATATATGATCATGTTTAGCAGCATCTCAATGATTCATGGCTCATGCCATGAACGACAGCACTCACGGCTATAATCACAATACGACAGCTTTCGCTGTAATCTCAATGCCCGCTTTTGTGGTAAACACTATGCCAACTTTTGGGGTAAACACTATGCAGCAGCATCATAAGGCACAAAGCATCATAAAGCTCTATAAGGCGTCATAAGGTATCCCAAAGCAGCAGCAACAACACAATGCATGACAACATACATACAACACATTTAAACAAAGTATAAGAGAAGAGTCACTACCTTGTTCTTTCCTGATGTTCTTTGGCACAGTGGGCTCACGAGTTTGGCAGATGTCAAATCCTATAACCAAATTAAGGACAATCGATTAATCTCTTTTCCAAATACTTATTCTCATTATACTTTAAGTTGGTTATCATTCAAACTCTTTAGGATGACCATTAGAGGCCTAAACACATGCTAAAAGGGTTGGAAGAAACTATCCTGAGGACCCCTTTTCGAAAACACAACACTGATTTTCAGCTGGCTCACTTGAGTGAAGATGACCTCACTCGAGTGATGAGAGACTTGCACTTGAGTGAGAATGGCTCTCACTCGCGAGTGTTTGACAGTGAGCAATAACCATGGCCATAAAGTGCTCACAACACTCAAGCACGAGGCTTTACACTCGGTGATGACTCCAAAGTCACTTGAGTCCCCAAAAGTGCAACACAGGAAGTGACCACCCAAGAGCACAGTTAACTTTAGAGGAGGGAGCTCACTCGAGTACAGCCCTTGGCACTCGGGTGAGAAGACTACACTTGCGAGTGTCCGATCACACTCTTGACAAATGGCCTACGAGTGCTTGGCCGAGAGCAACTCTTAACATGGCATTACACTTGCACTCGAGTGAACCCATGCTCACTCGAGTGATGGCTTGTATCACTTGTTAATCAGGAAGTGCACTAGTGCTTTTGGCATGGAAGTGCAACAAGAACTGAAAGAACTTTGGGCGAAAATATGCATAATACTCAAGTGAGACTCATCCTCACTCGAGTGAGGCTTATCAGATTGCCAGATCGCAGCAAGAGATAGAAATTCCCAGATTGGCCAAAACTGATCCCAATGGTTTCTAAACTTAACACAAAGCTTATACCCACTTAAAATCCCATAAGGAACCCATTGGTAACCTCCAAAACACTCAAAAACCATCATAACAATAATTCATACTCTTAGGTCTCTATAACACACACAATACCCAAATTCATTCAACCCACTTCCAAAATTCAAAACCACATCTAACACTCAAATAACTCCACAATAAACCAGTTCTAACCTGATTCATCATATAATCCATGCATTCAAAAATTGGCATAAAACCAGGGCAAATTCTAGAATTCATCATACTCAACCAAAAATCACAATAAATATATCAAAATGATCTAAATGCTCACTTCTTCACTTTGCTAAAACCAAAACCTTGATTTTCCAACTTCCAAATTTGCTCCAATGCTCAAACTACCACCTTTCAAAATTCTAAAATTATCAAGATGAAGCTCTCAATGAGATACACAACATTAGAGAAGAGGTACAGAGCATTAGAGATCAACAAAGGCATAAAAATCTCACCTTTCTTCTTCTCTTAAATAAGTTTTGATTATTATTGGTCTTTATTTCATTTTAATTACATATTTCAGATATAATTATGGAAGGGGGTTACATGGAAAACCTAGACATGTTGGGGGGCCATTAACTAGAACAATGCACTATGATTATTCAAGAGTTTGCTAAGGTTTAGGAGCACGTAGTTGTAACAAAATAGCTATTTGTTTGTTTGTGTAGCGCAATAAGCAACTGTTCCAACATTTCAAGTATAGTTAAATGATGTCTATAGTATGAGGATAATTGCCTTGGCCATTTGCCTATTTCAAATAACTTATGATTTGTGAGATAGGTTCAATTGCTTTTCTTGAATAGTATATAAGTAAGAAATTGTGGATAGCTAAATCTTTGTATAATTTTGTTTTACAGAAGAAGATGGTGGTCAAACAATGGCAGGAGGGGGCTAAAGAGGGGTAGAACAAAAGTAAAGAAGGGTATAAGTTGGTTGAAGAAGGGGAAAAGGTGGTGTAGGAAGGGCAGAACTTAGACAAATAAGGGAAGAAGGTGTTGTAGAAAGGGGATAGATGTAAAGCCTTAAATAATGGGTTGTAGTTGTTTAGAATTGAGTTTTTCAAGAAATTTAAGCCACAGAAATTTGACAAATGTGTTGTGCACAATGATGATGTCCTAAAATCATGGAGAGCATTATGTGAGCAAGAGAGGAAGGAATATTGTGAGAAGTTTAAATACACTGAGAATGCTAAGAAAGCAAGACAAGAGAAGAGTACCAAGAGAAAAGTAGCTTTTATCACTCGTAGCTCAATCTAGCAATTCAAGCAATTAGTTGACTTTATAAACAAGGATGAAAATTTAAAGGAAAGGGTGAAGAGATTAGGATTCAACAAGCTGCTAGAGGTTGGAGGCTGCAAGAACTGCCAAAAGATCTGATTGTGTCAATGCTTCGCTCATATGATCCACCAACACGCCAATTCTAAATCAGGGGCAAGACATGCAAAATTTTTGCTATGGATGTGAAGCATTTACTTGGGGTTCCCTACTGTGGGGACGTGGTGAGTGCTAAGGTAGATGACGACGACCCGGTTTATACAAAGTTACAGAGTGAATATTCAAAACGCTTATATAATAACATGTAGAGGCCATTGTAAATGGCAGTAAGAATGATAATTTTGAGTTTTTGTTTATGTTGTACACACTTGGAACCTTTCTAGCTCCTACTGCAAGCCTAAAGGTTGGTGAGCAGTTACTGAAGGTGATAAGGTTGACCATGGAGGGAATTTAGAAATTTGATTGGGCGACCTTTATCATTAAGGACTTGTGGAAAGAGATGGAAGACTATGTGAGGGTTATGAGAAACAATAAGAGGGGCACTCCAATATCGGTGGATGCATGTACTTATTGTTGGTATGTACTTAAACTTATTTATGCTATGATACCCTTTAAGTGGAAAGTATTTAAGTTATTGTTATGCTGTTTGTTTGGCAGATATATTTTGGTAAGCACTTTGCAATGATGTTAACTGAGAAACATGAATATGTCGATGTTGTTAACTACTGGACTGAGGATAGATTAAAAATAATGGTTAAGTTAGAGAGGGATAGCAATATGGGCATAATATTTGGAGGAAGGGCATCTAAAGTGAATGTTGATACAGAGGAAAATGTTGGAATTGATCAATTGGACTAGGTATTTGTTGATTTCTTACTGTTTGTATGCATTAATACATCTATGTGTGTAACAAGTTTTCATTAAATTTTATACTTCCGAACCTGAAGGATATGTATAGACGGTTGACAAGAATAATTGTAGAGGAGTTGATAAAGGTTCAAGTGAAAAGAGGGGCACATAAAAAGGTTGGAAGAGAAGGAGTGGACCAACAAGAGGACGTGGTCAATGCTGAAGAAGAAGAGAAGGATGGAAAAAATGAGTGTCAATCATATGAAAGTTTGAAGGAGCGGACATTATGGAGGAGGAAAAGGTTAACAGGGATAATGTGTTATGCAGATCAACTAGGGTTAGAAAAGAAAAGAAAATTGAGTCCCCCTTATCATGCCTAAGGCTATATCACGAAAGAAGATGATAGTTGACGACAAGGAAAGATTTTTCATAATAATTTTTCAATATCCTCTATGCATTGATGGCTAAAAGTAAGTGTTTAATGTATGTTTCATTATGTACTTGCAACGAAGTGGACATGCAAAATTTTTCTTGGAACGTAGTTGTATTGACTATTTGTATAAAACACTATTACAGGGAATTGGTTACATTACAAGATGAATACGTCACTCAGGAAAAGCTATATTCTTTGGGTCAAATCCACAAGGTTAACAATTGGGTCAGTATTACTATGGCTTTAGGACTTTGTATTCTTTTAAGTTTATGGAACGACTTTATTATGTGCTTGTGCATTTCAGGTGGTGTCCCTTATTTACAAGGCATTGATGGCAGATTTGAAATAACACGGACCAATTAAGAGGTACATTTTTTATATTGACTTTATGGTAAGATGTAAACAAATTATGGTTATTTATATGTTAGGTTTTTGGGGATTGATATATATTTTGTTGGAGATGCATATCGTTGGTAAAGGAAAGAATTGGAGACCTTCAGATTACAAGGGGCAATTATTGCCAGATCGATTAGGTTACAATCTTACAGATTGTGATTTGCTCCTTGGGCCCGTACTTGTGCGGATCATTGGTTTTGTGTAGGTCTGGAACCAAAAACATTGAATTTCTATATTATGGACTCAATGAAACCCATTGTTGACACCATAAAGAAAAGCAAGAAAAAATAGTGCCTTACAAGATCCCTAATAATTGGTACCAGAGATATGTGTAAGGAACTTTATGCTTTAACATTGTCATGAACATTAGCAATTAAATTTCCCCAATTGAACCCATGTAATTGTATTTTTTTAGAGGGATATATTTATTGATATAGTTGAATTCGTCAGTAATAATCGACATGGGAAGAAGCAACAGATGGACATCATTCATGCGCAAGTACCTCAGCAAAATAATTTGTAAGGATTACATGTTTTGTGCAAGACAATCACAGGTTTTCCTTAATTTTTTGTGTATATGACTGTTGTATGGATTTCGTAGTCTTGACTATGGTGTTCACATCTTGATATGGTTGTTCCAATGGAGTCCATATATGGTACTTGATTACACAGAGGTAACCACAATAGTTCATATGTATGTTGACTTTTGTCTGGTTTTGAATGTACAATGAACTGAAATATTGCTGTTTTGGACGTGTATAGGCTCAAGTCAAATAGTACAGGCAGGGCACTCTATGGTGGCTGGTGAATCACCATCAAAATTCATAAAGACTTGATGCTTTGCATCTTCTATCCCATCAAGGAAGCAAATGTCAATGAGTGACACAAAGTTCTTTGGTTTATTTTGGACATCTACAGGGAAACTTGATCTAGTTGTAGTTTTTTGACCTGGGTAATGTTATTTTGTAATTGTCAATATTATCGTACTGCTCAGGGTACATGATTGTACATGCCCAGGGACATGTGTAACAACCTAAAGTTAGGAAGTAACGAGTTAATGTTCATATTTAACAACTTCAATTTCTTGTTTAACAACTTTCTGGTCTTGTTAGCCAACTTACACATATGAAAACGTGACAATCCCAGGGTTGATGTAGAAACCACCTAGTGGGGCTTCTATTAACAAGGAGCATTTCTATATTATCAACTTTATGTTCTGTTTTAACGATTAGGTTATCTTGTTTGACAACTTACGAAATTGAAACACCATACATGTCACTTGTAACCTATGAAAACAACATTGGGGGTATTACCAAGTGGGGGTCCATTAACAACAACCGTTTCATAATTAACAACTTCACGCTCTTTTCTGACAACTTACTTATCTTGTTTGACAACTTACCATTTTGAGAACTTTTGACTTCTTGTTACCTTTAAAAACAACTAAGGGTGCCAATAACAACATGCGTTTGACTATTAACAACTAGACTTTTTTTAGTAACAACTTTCATATCTTATTAACCAACTTAAAAACTTCATAACATGACATGTCAATGGTAGCTTGGGAGAGTAACAAGTAGGGGGTCCATTAACGACAAAAGTTTCATAATTAACAACTTCACACTCTATTTTCACAACTTTCTTATCTTGTTTGACAACTGACAAGATTGAGAACTTCTGACTTCCTGTTACCTCTGAAAACAAGGACGGGCAATAACAACTTGAGTTTCACTATTAACAACTAGACTTTTTTTATTAGCAACTTTTGTTTCTTGTTAATCAACTTAAAAACTTCATAACAGGACATGTCGGTGGTAGCTTAGGAGAGCAACAAGTCGGGGGTCCATTAACTACAAAAGCTTCATAATTAACAACTTCACGCTCTTTTTTCACAACTTTGTTATCTTGTTTGACAACTGACAAGATTGTGAACTTCTAACTTCCTATTATCTCTGAAAACAATAGGGAGCAATAACAACACGCCTTTCATTAGTAACAACTTGTTGGTCTAAGTTAACACTATAATCTTCTTGTTTAACAACTTTACTATTCCTGTTTACCAATTTTGTTCTTAGAAAACACAGACATGCCCAGGGGAAAATTCAGCCACATTTTGTGTCACATAACATAATGAAAGCAGAAACATAATTACATATGCTGTATAACATAATATCCTGCATAATTACATAACTATATAAGGTACACGCTTAAATCTGTGACAGTGGATGTTTGACACCTGCACATCTGTAATGACAAGGGAACATTAACATTGCACTTCACCCTAATGTTTCCTTGTCACAACCAAAAAATTAAGACATATACAACAACCCATTTCCAAAAAAAAAACTTTACATGTTACTTCAATAGGCTTGCTAACTATGAACAGGATAACTTCAAAATATTTACATTACTATCAACAGGGTTACTTCAAAATATTGCAGCTCTTTATATTTGAAAAATGGTTACTTCAAAAGATGATTTTGCCAAATTCAGTTTGGATTTGGATTTTTACATTTTCGTCTAGTATGGCCTGCTTCATGGCATCTTGCATAGTGGTAAATCTTCTTATTCTGGAATTGTGATTCACGCCTATTAGTTCTTGGCCTTCCAGCAGGTCTGGTTGTTCTAGGTGGCAGCAACAAAGCCTGGGCAAACAGATTACCCAGCATATAGTTGTTTGGGTCTGGCTTGTCGATTGTCACAACTGGAGTCATACAACACTTATAAATCTTTTGTTGGGCTGTTATTTTGTAGCATCCTTCCACATAGTTGTAGACCTTGTCATAGACATACTTGATGGCTGTACAAGCATGTGCACAAGGGATCACCGATATTTGCCATACTTTACAGGTGCAACTACACAAACCAAGATCAACATTTAAGGATCCATATTTGGTATAGACACAGCCTACCACTACTATAATTAACAAGTGACATATGTTCAGCATGACAAATATTTTCCTTCACTATGGACTTTATGTTGGGCCCAACAGCGTTTTTCCATTTCATTACTGCCATACTCGATGCATACATCTTCTTGACAACTTTCTCATGATGTTCATGGATAAGTACTACAACATTGTGTTTTCTCTCCTTTACCATCCATACATTAAATGATTCAGCTATGTTGGTAGTAATCTTATCCCACTTTCAGAATGGAAACCTGCTCAATGCCCACTTATCGATATCTCTATGTTGAATCAACCAATCTGCTATCTCTTTATAGGATTTGAACATATATTCCATTGCCTTATCAAAATATGCGTCCAACCTTACATATGCAACATTATCAAGCAACCGTAGTGCATCTTCCTTTGAACAACTATTTGTCTTCCTCTTGCCTCTATTTAATTTCAACAATTCTGAATTGAAATTCTCCTTCATATGCCTATAACAATAAGCATGCCTTTCACTACCAAAATTGTTTGCACTGACCCTTTAATTGCATTGTGACGGTCTGACACGATTGTGAGTTCAATTGACCCAACTATTTGTTTAATCTTTTATAAGAACCATGACCAATCCTCTAATGTCTCCCCCTTCATAATTGATATTGCAAACAACAACATTTCATTGTCTACATCATAACTAAAAGCTGAAAGCATTGTTCCCTTATATGGTCCGAACAATTGGGTTCCATTAATGTATAGCATATGTCTCGCACCAGCCATGAATCCCTCAATACAACACCCATATGCAATAAACACTCGCTCAAACATATTATTCCCACTCAGCAACAATTTTGTCATCTAATTCCTTTAGCCGCTCACAAATCCAAGGTATTAACATATAAGATTGTTCTAATCTACCTTATATGTCTTCCATCACTTTTTCCTTATATGCTTGCTTGTATGTAAGAGTGACACCATATTCTGTCTATAACATCTTCCTTATTTCATTGGGACGTTTGTCAATGTGATTTCTCACCTCATCAACTATAATTGAAGATGTCAAAATTAGATCTTCCACCATGGGTCACCTTAAGATTGTCTTGTGCACTATGATAATGTTCGTCTCTGAATGTCATCACACGTAATATTGGAGTCGTCTTATCCATAGCATTTGCTGTTACCCTCTAAGGACAAAATAAACTCCTATACTTTACTAAAATGCTATGCTTGCTATCTTCACATATTCAAACTCAAACTTGTGTGCTATGTTGTACTTGTACAATGCCTGCTTAAAAGCATCCGCGTGTGCAAATGTCTGCATCACTCCTGAAATAATCCCCTCCATTTTGTGCAGTTCAACTCTGGGCTAGGTGTAGGTGCACTCTCTACTCTACAAAGTAGCTTATTAGATCCTCCATCAATTTCAGCCGTCGTACACGAAGCAACACTTTTATCTTAATTTTCCACACTGGTTTGACAGTCAATAGATCTTCTTTGTGAGAGTCCCAAGGAATTTACATACCTGCAGTCAATTACAATAACAAATCTTGTTATTTAATAACCCACAATAGTTTCACAAATAACAACTATCATTCTTACAAAATTTGCACTTACGTTTGTGGATCATCTGATATATGGCATACATTATAATTTCCTTTTGCTTCTATATACACGTGGCTACTCTTGTCATTATATTCAAAAAGGTTTTCAACTTCACCATCATCATTTAAATCTATTAGTGTGCTTTCATCAAACCTCATTGTATTCTTCATCTCACACATGTTGTAATCAATACCAAGCCATGATGATATCATCAACCTCAAATTTGTAAGTATTATCACCTCTTTCTGGCAGTTCAACTTCACATAACCATAATTATATTTAATTTTACCTTCATCATTCTATAAAAATTTCCCTCCAACATGAAAATAGCAAAATAGTTCCTTCACAGATGCTGAGCCTTCATTGCATGCCATTTTACATGCCTACCTGCAAAAAAAAAAAATCAAAAAGAAATAATTAATTAAACAAAGCCATTTATCATTATGTCAGTTAAATAATCTTATCAGCTATTGTTTATGAAATAGAGTAACTGCTTATTTTATCGCCAAATAGGGGCTATTAACAACAAACCCATATGTTTTAACATCCTGATATTCACTATTAACAACATCGTCTACATATCATCACCCTGTATCTAGTATTAATAGCAACACGTTATATTTTATAGTATATTTGAACAACTCTGTATTCTCAATTAACAGCACAATTTATTTCAACTTCTCTATCTCCATTATTAACAACGCCCCCTATCATCACCCTCTATGAAATATTTACAACAACACCATTCATTTTAACATCTCCATCTTCAGTATTAACAACACCCCCTATAGCATTACCCTCCATGTACCATTAACAACAACAAAGTATCTTTTCACATCTCCTTCTTCATTGAAAACAACACCATCCCCCAACCAAAAAGGCTCAGGTTTATCACAGCTCACAACAACCATTACGGATTACTCCCGTGTGTGCCCCTAACAACAAAAAACCCACAATCTTCACCATTCATACAACCAAACACAATGAAATCCACCACACAACCATCAATAATCTCCCATTACCTTAACGCTGCAACCTTTCTCCATCTTCAACCAACACCCCCTTACCCATAAAAGCAAGCATCCAATACTAGAAATCTATCACAACTGTTCATAATTTCAGAAGAGGAAGATGAAAGATTCACAATACAAACATAATTTCTACACAAGAATTACTTACCGTTGATTATCTCTGCTTTGTCTTCAATTTTCAATCCTTCCAAAACTTACATATTTTCTCCTGCCACCATCCTTTCTTTCCTTTCTCATGTTTTTTTTGCCTTCCTTTCTTTCCCACTCTTATGTATTTTGGCAGGCTCTTTTCCAAGGCTAGTTGTGTCATTTCTAGTGGAATTTAAAATCCCTGATTCCTACAACAAGACTGATAAGGGATTTGCCTATTTCACTGCACCAAATAGGAATTTCCCTATTTCAAGAGTATTTTATAGGGATTTTACCATTATTATAAATCTCAACTATTAAAACATAATTTAATAGTAGAGGCATTAAATTGAGAGAAAATGACAAAAAAGATCAATGAAGATATTCTTTTCCCAAAAACACCTATAAACATTTAAAACGAGAGTAAAAATGCCAATATAACGGTAGGAAAATAGATACAATAGTTAACATTAATTAGGCCTATAGTCCATAAGCCCCTTTTTTGTACTATTAAACAAGTCTACTTGAACCTATGCTGTGTATATATGTGAGTAGAATTTGTGATAATATGTTACAAGGATTTTCATATCATTCATGAATATACAATTGTTTAGAGAATAATATTTTCTCTCCAACTCAATATAGCACAGTGCCTTAGGCTTGGTCCAAGAAAACAAAAGAAAATCCATCACCACTATACGCTAGGCCAGAAAAACAAGATAGCCTAAGATAAACCAAGTCTAGGTTGTGATTTTTCAAGTCGAGTAACAAAGAAACCTAAGATCCGATTTTAGCGAGTGACTTGGTAATATCTTGAATTTTAGGTCTAGAAGTTTAAGAATGAGTCTAAATTAAGCAAATTACTAAACCTAGTTTAGCAAGAGTTCTAAGAATGTTTGAGAGATAGAATGATTTCCAGGGACTTTGTGATTCAACCTTCCAGGTAGAGAACAAGTCTCCAGATTATGAGGGCTCAGTATGCATAATTAGTTGGATAAATATGCCGGTGTATGTGTACTTTATCACTGACTTGTGGTGCCATATGGGGCCCACAGGCACATACTCGACAATTCCCTGGAACATAAGCATAATGGCGCCATCTGGGACCCATAACCACATAGGGCGCCAGGTGCTATCTTTATGGTATGCACTGACAAGTGCATGAGCTAAAGCCTGCACCGATAAAGTAGCTTTATTAAAGTGGCTTTTGGGTTGGCGTAATGAGAAGATACCTCCTAAGTCCTTTATACTTTATGCTTTTAGGTTAGCACAATAAGACCATGCCACATAGATTTTTCATAAAGTGACTTTTATGTTGGCTCAAGGAGGAGGTGCCACCTAGCCCTCATGATGCAGCTCCACAGTTAGCCAGGACAACTCACTGGTTTCTGGTCTGGCCACATGTCTGACTTACCTAAACACTGAACACAGGAGTAGAAGGAAATCATCAGGCCTCTCTTTCCTTAATCTATTGAACTCAACCAAGGCCTAAAAGGAAGAGACAGAACCAAATTTTAAAAAAGGGTACCTAGCACCTTAAGACTCAAATACTTGGACATATGCACCATAAGATTTAAACACCTAAGTACTATAATTAAAGCATCCAACACCCTCTTGAGCCCTATTAATTTAGGCCAACACATGAAATTAAGGGAAAATAAGAGTAAAAAATCTAGAGAAAGAGATAGAAGTGAGAAGGTAAAGAAACCTAAGTGTTCTTGAGGGTTCTTGCCGATTTCACCCCCAAATCCGCATATCAAGTCGGTTAAGCCTTCACGAAATTTGTTCTACTCATTGTGGGCTACTTTCCTACGGTTTTAGATTTCTGATCAGAGCTGTTTGGTGCCGTCTAGTTGGTGGAAGTATTGTCAGAATCAAGAATCGGTTATAGAATCTAGTATAGGTAAGCTTAAGATTTGATTTAAGTATAATATTATGGAGTTTTAGCTAAAATTTTAAGATGTTGTGGTACTACCCTGTTTTTACTAAGAGGTAATCTTGAGGTTTTAATGGTCATATGAGTATGAATATGATGTTAGACAAGGCTTAAGTGTGATAAAAATGAATTTCGATAAGTCTTGTGGTTAAAATTGCAAAGTCATGTTATGGTGGCCTTAAGGTAACTTTCAGCTATATTTGATTAATAGAGGAAGGAATGTGATTTTGAGGATTTTGAGGTTTTTAATGGATTCTGTAAATTTAACATCCCAAATTTTATTCACCAAAATTCCTTGCACTTTATGTCATTTAATGGAATTAAATGGTGAACTCAAGAGGGTATGAAATGACAAAACAAAGTAATTAGTGGTCACACACACCATGATTAAGTTGGAACACAATTTATAAAGTCACAATGTGCTGCCAGTATGGTTTCTTATGTGGCAGTCTAATTGTGTGATAGTTTTGGATAATCAAATGATGTCCAATAAATGTGAAATTTTTCAGAATAAAAGTTGACTTATCAAGATTTAATTTGTTAGGTTATATAAGTCATTTTGAGCTATACATAAAGAGTTAAGAATTTTTATAGTTTGCCAAGTAAAATTGGCAAGTTTATGTGGCAATGTCCAATAAATGATAATTCTGGAATGCTGTGCGTCCGGTTGGCTAAAGGAAATATTTTTCCTTAAAAAAAGACTTAATAAGGGTCTTGCATTTTAGGAACAGAGACCAAGCGGTTTTGGCAGAGTAAACGGTTCTGGCAGTAGGATAGTATATTGATATGGTCTTGATTATACAATGATAGAACATATGCTAAAAAAGAGAGTATTTTTGTGAACCAGCCTCAGAGAAACAGTGAATCCTTTGAGGGCCTCCAATATCATAATACCGATTTGAGGGTGGTATAAGGATGTCACGGACACTAAGAGAGCGGGTCCAAGTAAGACTAGATTATGGGCCTCATCTTAAAATAGAATCACCAGTAGGCTGATCAGTGTTAGAAAGATAAGACAAAGTCAGATTTGGTTGTAGATCAGAAGCTATGGGAGGATGTCCGGAGTATATATTTGTGGGCTGTCTGAAAGCATGACACCCCTATAGATAAGCATACAGGGTAGTTAAACATTCTAATCCTAGTATAGTATGAGCAAGGTCTTTTGGATTTAGAGGCCGGAATGACATGTGGATACGCACAGTGATGTACTTTTTCCTAGATACTGCATTTTGGAGTCCGGGGGAAGAACGAGGTTATATAGCGGGATCCGAATGATAGCTTGGTGGATTTCAGGGAGCATATCACAAAGTATGTGATCGAGTTTATATACCTGCACTGATATACAGTTTATACACAATATTTTGATGCCTAGAGACAGTGGGCATTATTTTTGAGACAAGGGAAGTCACAGTGTACCAATGGTCAGAAGCAGTTAGAGTTGGTATTTGTGTTTTGACATGGGTACATAAAAGTTAAGAGTGCTCGACCTAGGAAAATCTCGGGATAGGTGACCCCCTTGGAAGTCACATATATATGTGATGAAGAAGGGCAAGCACATGTTGTACAATAGTTTTGAGGCTGTATGTTATTTTAGGCTTCCTTGACAACTATAAATGTCTGTGATATGTATTTTAGGCGTATATGTGTATCCAAAATAGTATGAAATGACAGATATGCCCCTGTGATTATGTGACATTTACCTCTTCATTGTCTTTATATAGTGAAACATAAAGATGGTAAGGTTAAGAGGTACAGATATTGGGCAGGGTCAAGAAGTTAGACCTGACCCAATGAAGGAAATCATAGGCATGTTAACAGAACATAGAAAGAGACAAGCAAAATAATCCTGGTAGACCGGAAAATGGATAGAGCTACTTAAGGATTTCAACTTAGAAATTCAATATCATCCAGGAAAGGCCAATGTAGTTACTCTATCTTTCATACACTATGTGAACTTGTATATGCTTTGTGTATTGTAACGCCCCAAATTTCAATTAAGGGTTAATGACTTCAAAAGTGATTGTAATTATTATAATTAAGCACTTTTGAAGAACACAATGTGAATTTTGATTCAAACGTGTTCTGATCAATGCCTAAAGCCTATACTTATGATTAAGTTTAGAATAATGTCTAAGTGGGTTAAATATAGGGAAAGGGCGCATGATTAGATAATTAGAGTGATAGGAATTAGTTGGAACGGATTTGAGTATAATTGCTATAATCAGGGGCAAAATGGTAAAATTGGAAAGTTATCGACCGATTGGTCCGTTACCGAAGAGGCAACTCATTGGTAAATTGTAGATCAATGGTTGGGATTACATGTCAAGAGATTATGAGAGAGTGATCCAATGCTTGCATGAACATGGAAGGAGTTGGGATGAGGAATAAGATCATGACACTTGGCTTCATGTGAACCATGGATCAAGGTCAAAGTGTCAAAATTTGCTTTTCACTTCCCTTTCTCATTTAAGACGTCTAATAACCAAATGAATGACTAAAAATAGATCATCATCTTTACCAACTCATCTCATCTCTCTCCTCCATTTTTGTTCAACTAGAGAAGGAAAGAGAAAGAGAAAAACCTAAGGTTAGTGCTCCAAATGACCATGAATGCTCAAATACTCTTTATTAATACTGATCATAGTGTCAAGAGCATTATTCCTATGGTTTCAGATTTTTGATTAGTGGTGATTGGAAGCTTGAGAAAATTTGGAAGTGGTGGAAATCAAGAATTAGTCTTGGGAAGAAGTTAAGGTAAGCCTTTGGAACCTTTTGACATATTTATTGTGGTAATTGGTTTAGCTTTGAGGATTTTGGATTTTTGCCCTGATTTTGGCTTAACTTTGAAATGTGGGAATTGGTTAGTGTTTAGTGTGAAATTGGTGTCATAGTATGTCCTTGAGCATTTTAAATTGATTTGGAATGTTGGTTAGGATTGGTTTGCATTATGGTGGTTTGATTGAGTTGGTAAGACATGTGGTGGTTATTGTGTAACATGTCAATGGAGGTTGAATTAGGTTGTTTTGATGATTTCAATGGATTGCTTGTGCAAATTTATGTGGGAATGGTATTTGATATGAATTTGAGAACCATTGGAAGCATTAGTGCAAAATTGAAATGTTGTCCATTGAAAGTCTATTCTGGGCACTTAGTTTGTGTGGACATTTTGACTGGGCAAATGATGTCATAAAATTATGAAACTTTCTAGTCTTAAATTTTATATTCCAATCTTCAAAATGGACATATAATTTATGGCATTTCATTTTGGGAACTGGGAGATATGACTGCCTAAAGTTTGAGGTAAAAAATGGACTCGGTTTTGGGGCAGTAATGAAATTTGTGTGATTCTGTATTTTTGTGGTGATTCTAGTAATGGCCAATATTTTTCCTAGGAAGAGGACTTAAATAGATTTCATTTGGATTTATGAACATCTCATTTCTATTTTTCTAGAATTAATTATGATTTTTCAAAGTTGCCTTGGCTGTAGCGTAAAAGTTTCTGTGCACGTTTTGGCAGTAGCCAGAAATTCTTGGCTGCAGCCAAAAAATTTTTGTGCACATTTTGACTGCAGACAGAGGATTCTTGGCTGCAGCCAACCACCATTTTTCAGAATTTTATGATTTTGAAAAGTGTTTTCCAACCTAGTACTTCCCAATTCCTCTAGGTTTTCATTGAGCCTATTATAGTCACTTAAGGAACTTAGGTGCTAACCTATTTTAAGTGTTTGAAAGTGAGAATTGGGTGTAGAAAATTAATCTACCATCTTGATTTTGGTGTTTAGGATTTGACATTTGCTATCCTCGCGAGCCAACGGTGCCAAAGGACATCAGGAAAGAATAAGGTAGTGATTCTTTCTCTTATACTGTGTGTAAAACATTGTATGTATGTTTGTCATGCATTGAGATTACTTTGTGATACCTTGTGATACATTGAGATCGCAGCGAAAGCTGACACATAGTGTTTACAGCCATGTGTACTGACGTATGTGGCGTGAGCCATGTGACATTGTGATGCTAACATGATCTTACATGCTCTGTGTTTGTATAATGTATGAGTGATTTGTTACTACTGGGATTCTTTTGAATCTCATTCTTTCCTATGACTAACATTTCAGTTAAGGCAAGTGGCTCTAAGGAGAAGCGGATAACCCGGAGTGATTAGGGCCTTTAAGGATATTTTGGTTTTGATAGTTAGCTATCAATCTGGGTTTTAGATTACTATAAATTATTTTTGGGATGTATATAATATTTTGATTATGGTATGTAATCCCCTAGTTAGGAATTATAAACCTGACAGTTAGTATATGCATGACCCGGGGGTTGCCGGGATTTTTGTCTCACACTCTGATATGTATAAATGTGATTTAATTGCACAGGTAATTATATGCAATACATGCAATTAAGACCAGAACAGGGAACGAATTTTGAAAGTTTTATTAAAAAC
The DNA here is from genome assembly GCA_963242795.1 of Inga leiocalycina. NCBI lineage: Eukaryota > Viridiplantae > Streptophyta > Magnoliopsida > Fabales > Fabaceae > Inga > Inga leiocalycina. Next base: position 73,565,266 of record OY725325.1, read on the forward strand.
CCTTCCGCAAGAAGGGATTGGAAATGACTTTTGAAGATTATTGGTCTCTATTTCATTTAAAATTTCGAATTCTAAATTATAATTACATGTTTAAAGGCAGGGGGTTACATGTATGCCATCTATGATATGTATAATGCACTCTCTAATTGGGTGGGAAAAGTACAAGTACCGTTCGGGGGGAAAAGTGCAAGTACTCTAACGCCCAAAAATGGGATCCAGTTATGAGATACAGTACTAAGAGGGTACATGGCCTAATTTGTAGTCGTGAGCCCAGCTGATGTACAAACAAGTAGGGGTTCTAACAGTTGTTGGCCTTGAATATGTGCACACTTCGATTGTGATGATACACAGTACTAAGAGGGTACACTGCCCAGTCAGAGGACTAAGGTTCGGATAAGTAAGGGTTCTAACAGTGGTTGGCCTTGAATATGTGCACAGTCTTGTTAGATATGATTAGTTTTGATGATGTCAAATATAGATGTCAAGCATTAAGAGTACATAATCTTCTATATAAACTAACTACTATATTTAATATTGTATATCTTGTAGATTAGTCAAGCAAGAGCAAGAAGAAGATTGAAGATATTCAAGAAGATATCTAGTTAATTTATAAAGAAAGATCATTAAGAGGAAGATGTTCAAGAAGATGATATTAGTCAAGCAAAGAAATAAGAAGATTGAAGATATTCAAGAAGACATCTAATTAGGTTATGAAGAATGATCATCAATTCAAGAAGATTTTTAGTTGGGTGATGAAGAATGATCATCAAGAGGAAAAATAAGAAGAAAGAGATTGAAGAAAGAAGAACTTGCAAGATCAAATGAGAATATCAAGATTCAAGCTCTTAGAAGTGATACTGGAGGTTGGAATGGGTCAATACGAAGTTAAAATGACATATACAGAAGTTATAGCACCTCCAGAGATGATTACTCGAGTAATCACTTGAGTAGTATAGCACTGTTTCATTTTGGAGGTGATTACTATAGGGCTCACCCGAGTAATGACCCATGATTACTCGAGTAATGAGATTTCTGATGTGATCTATTTTCGTGCGTTATGACAAAGGTTTGGTATTTTAGTGATATCTCTTTAACCACACATCGGATTGAACTAAAACTAGTTGCATATAAAAATAGACTTCCAACATAAAAAATACACACTAAGATCACATTCAAAGGAGTTCAGATGAGGGAGATATGATCTATTGAAGTTGACACATGAATCAATGTCTTTTACCAAAATAGTTTTGGTATTTTGGACATTACTTTCAAACTACACATCGGATTGAGACAAAACCAGTGCTATATGAAACTAGACTCAAATAGCTTTCCATGGATAGGTAATTTGGCATATTTAAAGTTATATTATAAGAGCTATGCCTTTTAGAAGTTGATGCTCATGATTTCAGAGATTGTCTAAGAACAGTAGATACTCTTTAGATCATAAATTTCTGTACACAATGAGTTTGGAGATAATTCTTGTTGCATTGGAATGTAGATGATGAGAGCTTTCTAATGATATATAATTTTCCATATTTTGAATCAAAATGAAGACATCACTTGAGTAATCTCAAAAGTTATTTGAAGCATTATTCGAGGGATTACTCGAGTAACTAGAGAAGAAATCATTTAATAGCTCTCGGCCAAGAATAGACATACATTACTTGAGTAACCACATTTGAAAAGCAACTTTACTCGAGTAACATGAAATGAAAAGATTGAATTACTTGAGGGATTACTTAAGTAATCAGGTAAGCAAAGAAGCGGTTACTCTTGGGCAAATTTTGAAGAGGATTACTCAAAGGCTCCCTCGAGTAATAACCCAAGCTTACTCGAGTAATGCTTCCCAGGAGAACAGAACAACGTACTAAAGCTTTTAAAAATCAATGGAATGATTGTGTAAATCACTCTTCTTGTTTCTAATCACTTTAACACTTCATTGTATTAGTGTTTAATATATTTCTCCAGGAATGCAATGAAGAGATGATGTGGAGAGATAAAAGTTGACTTTACGAAAGTAGAGCGTCCAACGTTCTAATGACTAGTTTTTAAAATATGAAGAATGGCCAAACGAAGCAACGAGATTCTAATGGACAAGTTGAGATGTTCAAATAGTCATCAATCCTCATCAACTATAAATAGAAGATCATTTAAAATAGAAGAGAGACCCAGTGCATACATCGTCTAAATGCCAACATCCTGACATCAATGCTCATCGCATATACTCTTTGTTTCTCAGTATTTACCTAATATATTTTTAGAGAGAGATTATTTGTATTGTACTTCAGTGTTCATCTATTCACTTCTGAGAGAGAAGATTCTTTGTAATCCTTCATCATCAAGGTTGTATCCTTACGGTGTACAAAGGGGGAGTAACTCGGTGAGAGATTTGTAAAAGGCTTCATAAGTGCCTGGCTAAACTTGTGGGTTGTAAAGCTTTTCTTGTGCCTAGATTAAACAAGAAGATAGTGGATTTGAAAATCTCAGGTGGAGCCTGGGGATTGGAAGTAGGTCATCGTGGATTGGGCTGAACTAGGATAAATCACAGTTTGCATATTCTCTTCCCTAAGCTCTTATATTTCCAGCATATATCTTTTAAATATCTAACTATGATTTTATGATTTATTACTTTCATATTTACTACTTCTACTAAGATGGGAAAAGATCTTCAAAATTATTAAGTTTATATATTACACCGAATTCACCCCCCTCTTGGGTGTCCGCCGGTTCTAACATTTGGTATCAGAGATGGATTCTTGTTTAAAGGACTTAACCATCTCAAGAGCTTATAATGGCTGATTTTGGGTGTTATATGCTTTCTGAATGTTTTGATTATATAATTCCACCTATGTTGAAAGATAATTGATTTTTGATTTTAGAAAGCTAGAATGACTAGTTTTATAAAAGCATTTGATTTTGATATGTGGAATGTTTTTACAAATGTCTTTGATTCCAAACCGAGAAAGGATTGGACAAAAAGAGAAAAGAAAATGTTTTCATTAAACATTAGAGCAATGAAAATTTTGTATAGTACTTTAACCAAAAACAATTTTAAGAAAATTAGATTTTGTTTTACTGCTAGAGATATTTGGGATACTCTTGATTCTATGTATACTTCTAACAAGTATGTTGAAGTTGAAAGTGTTGACAGTTCATGTGCAACTATAAGTTGTGCATCTATGGTGCATGAACAATTGGAAACTGATGATGGAGAAGAAGAAATCATAGAACACTTTCGTACAGTCAACATGGATAGACAAGAAGAAGAGGATTCCCAAAAAGAGCTCACGACGAATTTGATGGATTCCTAAAACGCAAGTGAGTTCAAATGCTGACAATTAATGACCCAAAGCAAAGTGGGTACCAAAACGTCCATATGGTGTTTCATGTGTGCAGATTGATTCTAGAAAGAATAGACAAAAGGATACTGAGAAAATGAAGAAGATTTTAAGAGTTCCTAATGTACCTAAATGGAGATTCACATCAATTATGAGAACTCTCGGATCACCCATTGCTGGAACTGCAAAGTTTAACCACAAAAAAAGATGATGGAGAAAAGGAGTACGTTCCATCTCAAGAATGGATTACCATAGAGTATCGTTTAATTATCTTGAGGAAAACAAGAAAAGGAGGATCTCTTAAGCATCCAGTAACAGACTCCTGGAGTCTATCTATTTTGAGAGAAGGTTGCCTGCACCCAAAGCAAGATATTCAAAGTATCAACATCATAGAAAGATGCAGTGGGTAAGCAAAAGCAATCCTCCAAGTATCAAGGCAAAGGAGGAAAATCAATTCCACTAAAACCAAACAAGCTATCACAAGGACAAGAAGAATTACAGTGATATCTAATCCTTACTCTATGCTTATATGAATTATTTATTTGGGTAATAAAAAACTTGCTCATTATTTCAAACCATTAGCAATCAATTAGTTATGGTTTTCAAATTGTTTTTAGATTGCTAATGAACTAAAAGTAAAATTGTGCATAATCTTTCTATGTATTTGAGTTTTGAAAACATTTCAAAAATGTACTTAGATTCCAATTCATCTTGTTGATAAAACTGCATACGCATTATTTGAAAATTATTCATATCTTGTTTGCATTAAAATCAGTTTCAAAATTGGAAGTTAATATTTATGTATATTGAAAGTCAGAAATGCTTCAAATCCATTCACTCGAGTTTTCCCTATCATTCACATATTATTTCTTGATTTTAAACCTATTAATGCTTGAAATCCTCAACCATTATTTTCTAACATGTTAGACCTTACGTCTGACAAGTTAACTATTTATACGAGGTTCAAGTGCATTTATCATAAAAGAATTCAATATGTGAAAGCCTTATGCCTAATGCATAAATCTTTGGTTGGCCATGTTATTCAAAGTATTATGAATGATTATTAGTACATTGAATCTTTGTACATTAACCATCATAGTGGAATAACTTACTAGAATAATATTCTAGTACTCTAGTCATTTGAACTAATAAGTATATGCTTAATCATTCATAATTCATTTGCACTTATTTTTTGGCTTAAATATATGAACCATGGAATCATATATCTCTAAGTAACTAGTGTATTGTATTCGAATCTTCGAGATGAATATTCCTATTCTTCAAGATACAACTCCAAGAATCAAGATTATCTCTTAGACAATAGCAGTCATTGTGTCTATATTCATCCATGAAGCTAAGCCTTTTTTGGCTAATTCATTTTCCATATGACTTTTGCTCTTGGGAAAATTCTCAAACATGTTAAACTCCAATGTCTGACGTGTTATCTTAGTTGTTCTATAAAAGAGAAGCTTTCTTGTATATGTATATTTAAACTATTGACTTCCATCATTTTTAATATGGACATTGATTATAAACATGTTTCAAAGATGTGAGTTTTGCATATATTCAAAATCTCTATTTCACAATCATTGTTATGATTTGAAATTATATCTGAGATTTGAAACAATTTGCATATCTAATTATCATTCTTGGTATTATTTGTTTGTTACATTTTATGATTCAATTGCTTGAATTTATTTAATTGGGTAAAGTTATATTCTGGTTTTTGTTGATTATTATACTCTTGCTCAAATATCATATGATTCAATTGTATAAGAGCATAAGAGTTATAATGTCCAATACTGTATAGACCCAAGAGAAAGTTGGGTACCAAAGAGCATATACTTATACTTTTGCAGGAATTGATCAAAATGCTCTACTTTTGGATACAAAGATCAGAGGCTAACAGAGGAGGCATGTCTGGTAGTGTTGCAGTCTGAGCAGAAGCTAAATCTATAGTATCACTCAAGTAATCAATCGAGTGGCACCCCATCATTAGCAAGTAACTAGCTAATGGTGTAGTGCAAAGAAAGAGAAAGATGAAGAAAATGTCTTAAGTGAACCTAGATGAGATTCATCTCAAAGCAGCTCAAGACCATGGACAAGCCTAACCAATATGAATCTTTGTTGCCTACCCATCTTCCTTATCATCCTAACGTGATCATACATTTCCACTGTGATATGGAACCAATAGAGATGTTCAGAGGAAGATGCTGAGATGCAGGGAATCATCAAGCTTGTTATGCTTATAAGGATTCTCAATTAACAAGTCTAGCTCCATGTGTAATCTTCATTGAATTATCTGCTATACCTATACTAGAACTATGGTGAATAAGGCCAATAACTTCACTTACTTCATTGAGAAGAATTACCACATATTGGCCTATATTATAAGCAATAAGGAGAGGAATACTGGAAAGATCATGTCTATCAGAGAACAAGAGATATATATACACTTCTACAAGACTTACTCCAAGTAATATGCAATTACTTCAAGTAGACCTTCAAGTAATCTGCAATTACTTCAAGTAGACATCCAAGTAATCTGCAATTACTTCAAGTAGACCTTCAAGTAATCGGCAATTACTTCAAGTAAACCTTCAAGTAATTCGTAATTACTCCAAGTAAGTCTGATTCTTACTCCTAGTTAACAAAAGAGGCATAGAGGATGAGAGCTGAGACATCAAGAATAAATAAGAGACAACACTTTGCTAGAGCTGGTCTCCCTGGTCCTTTATTCTTTGGTCCATCTGTCCAAGGCTATCTGAGAAAGGAGCTCAACAATCACACATAGCTTACTACAAACAATATTGAGTTCATCACTTCTGTGAGTGGCAAGATTGGAACACTCTGTGATTTGATTAACCAAAACTTCAAGGCCTTATTCCGAGCTCATCTTGGTATTCTTAAGTGATCATAGAGATTATGTTTCAGAATCCCTCCATACTGATCACATCAATAGATAATAACTAGCCAACAATGCATCAATGGACTTCAAAGGACTATGACTTGAGTGAGGTATTGTGTTCTTAAATAAAATTCTCTGAGTTGAATCACTTGAGTAAACAATGGAGTAATGGTCGAATAGGATCATTCAAGTGACCACTCAGATGACATTTGGTTAAAACCCTGAACAACATGGTCATTTTCAAAACTTGATCTTCAGAGTTTCATACTTATTCTCTCTACAAAATTTCCAATGATTTTACTAATCCAAGAGAGTTATTAATTGTATTACTCATGACGATTTTCATTTAAGTCATACATTCATACGTGTTTTATATCTTAAAAAGCTCATATCCTTTATTTACAGAAAATCATTCTAGCATACTCATATGCATTCCCTATCTCTTGATTAGTTTTGGATGATAAGCTACTTTTATATTCTTCTTTCCATGATCTTAATTTGCATATATTTTATAGAGAGGAAACTTTTGATACTTGATTGCACTAACCATTCTCCTTGCAAGAGTGTTTTTTACTTACAGCAGGAGAATTTGCTCTATGCAAGATCATTCCTTAACACAATACATGGAGAATATATTAACTTTGAGGACATTTGCTTTAACACTCAATCAATTGACAACAACATTTCAAGCAACAAGTAACTTGAGAAGCAAGTACTTCAGTTCCCTTCCACATCTCAGAGGCTATTCCTAAGCTTTCTATTGAGCACATTTCAGAGCCTACCATTGAGCCAGCCACAGTTAACTCTTATGAACAAGATCCATCACAGTTGCATAGTGAAAGTATGGTGAATATAACATCTTGAATCTAACACAACAAAAAAAGAAGGCAGTAGGTTTCATGGATCAATCATCAGCTTGCTAAATCCAAATGAGCATTTCTAAACCCTCTCTTTATATTTCGAGAATATTTTTCATATATTTGACTTTAATTTGCCTTAATTATGAAATTTTTCTTGAAAATTTCTCTAAATTGTTTCAAATTTATTTTTATGAAGAGCATTTTTCATTTGCATCAAATTACCTTCAAAACGGGGGAGAGAAATTGCTTTCTTGACACATTTATTTTGATTGGGGAAGAAGGACATTTCTAATTTGAAATGTCAAATAGTTTTACTTCTCTACAAGCATTCCTTCCTTATACTTCAAACTTTTTGCTAATGTCAAATAGGGGGAGAGAAAGGCAAGAAAAATATGTTGTTTTTAATTTACTTTTATAACTTATACATATTTTCTTAAAGGATTTGCCATCATCAAAAAGGGAGAGAATGTTAGATATGATTAGTTTTGATGATGTCAAATATAGATGTCAAGCATTAAGAGTACATAATCTTCTATATAAACTAACTACTATATTTAATATTGTATATCTTGTAGATTAGTCAAGCAAGAGCAAGAAGAAGATTGAAGATATTCAAGAAGATATCTGTTAATTTATGAAGAAAGATCCTTAAGAGGAAGATGTTCAAGAAGATGATATTAGTCAAGCAAAGAAATAAGAAGATTGAAGATATTCAAGAAGACATCTAATTGGGTTATGAAGAATGATCATCAATTCAAGAAGATATTTAGTTGGGTGATGAAGAATGATCATCAAGAGGAAAAACAAGAAGAAAGAGATTGGAGAAAGAAGAACTTGGAAGATCAAATGAGAATATCAAGATTCAAGCTCTTAGAAGTGATACCGGAGGTTGGGATAGGTCAATACGAAGTTAAAATGACATATACGAAAGTTATGGCACCTCCAGAGATGATTACTCGAGTAATCACTTAAGTAGTATGGCACTGCCTCATTTTGGAGGTGATTACTCAAGGGCTTACTCGAGTAATGACCCATGATTACTTGAGGACTCCCTCAAATAATGAGATTTCCGATGTGCTCTGTTTTCCTGTATCTGGATAGAGGTTCAATATTTTGGTGATATCTCTCTAACCACACATCGGATTGAACTGAAACTAGTTGCATATGAAAATAGACTCCCAACACAAAAAATATACATAAAGATCACATTCAAAGGAGTTCAGATGAGGGATATATGATTTGTTGAAGTTGACATATGAATCAGCGTCTTTTACCAAAATAGTTTTGGTATTTTGGACATAACTCTCAAACTAGAATAGTTGACACATTGGATTGAGACGAAATTGGTTCCATATGAAACTAGACTAAAAGATCTTTCCATGGATAGGTAATTTGGCATATTTGAAGCTATATTTTAAGAGCTATGCCTTCTGGAAGTTGATGCTCATGAATTCAGAGATTGTCTAAGAACAATAGATACGCTTTGGATCATAACTTTCTATGTACAACGATTTTGGGGCTGATTCTTGTTACATTGGACTGTAGATAATGAGATCTTTCCAATGATATATAATTTGCCATGTTTTGAATCAAAATAAAGAGATGACTTGAGGGATCACTCGAGTAATCTCAAAAGTTATTTGAAGTATTACTCGAGGGAATACTCGAGTAATATGAGAAGAATTGCTCTCTATCAATATTTGTATAGGATTACTCGAAGGGTTTACTTGAGTAATCTATAAAGTTATTTGAAAGCCTACTCGAGGGATTACTTGAGTAACCAGAGAAGAAATCATCCAGTAGTTCTCGGCCAATAATAGACAAACATTACTCGAGTAACCACATTTGAAAAGCAACTTTACTCGAGTAACATGAAATGAAAAGATTGAATTACTTGAGGGATTGCTTGAGTAATCAGGTAAGCAAAGTAGCAGTTACTTTCAAGCAAATTTTGAAGAGGATTACTCAAAGGCTCCCTCGAGTAATGACCCAAGCTTACTCGAGCAACCACTCGAGTAATGCTTTCCAGGAGAACAAAACAACGTATTGAAGCTTTCAAAAATCAATGGAATGATTATGTAAATTACTCTTCTTGCTTCTAATCACTCTAACACTTCATTGTATTAGTGTTTAATGTATTTCTCCAGGAATGCAATGAAGAGATGATGTGGAGAGATAAAAGTTGACTTTACGAAAGTAGAGCGTCCAACGTTCTAATGACTAGTTTTTAAAATATGAAGAACGGCCAAACGAAGCAACGAGATTCTAATGGACAAGTTGAAATGTTCAAATAGTCATCAATCCTCATCAACTATAAATAGAAGATCATTTAAAATAGAAGAGAGACCCAGTGCATACATCGTCTAAATGCCAACATCCTGACATCAATGCTCATCGCATATACTCTTTGTTTCTCAGTATTTACCTAATATATTTTTAGAGAGAGATTATTTGTATTGTACTTCAGTGTTTATCTATTCACTTCTGAGAGAGAAGATTCTTTGTAATCCTTCATCATCAAGGTTGTATCCTTACGGTGTATAAGGGGGAGTAACTCGGTGAGAAATTTGTAAAAGGCTTCACAAGTGCCCGGCTAAACTTATGGGTTGTAAAGGGTTTTGTTGTGCCTGGATTAAACAAGAAAATAGTGGATTTGAAAATCTCAGGAGGAGCCTGGGGACTGGATATAGGTCATCATGGATTGAGCTGAACCAGGATAAATCACAGTTTGCATATTCTCTTTCCTAAGCTCTTATATTTCTAGCATATATCATTTAAATATCTAACTGTGATTTATGATTCATCACTTTCATTTTTACTGCTTCCACTAAGATGCGAAAAGATTTTCAAAATTCTTAAGTTTATATATTACACCTAATTCACCCCCTCTTGGGTATCCGCCGGTTCTAAGGTGTCCGCCGGTTCTAACAAGTCTGACTATGATGATTATAGTGTTATTGTTCTGTTGCATTATATGGTGCTTGGCATATTTATATATCACATTTTCTATGAATGATTGCATGTTACTATAGAGGCCAAGTGGGATCCAACTGAGGTAGTAAGACAAGTAAGGGCAGATAGTGCAACCATACCTATATTGTATTTGACAGTGTGAAACATCAGAGTGGGCAATGGAAGTATAGTGAATTTATGTGTAACATTTGAGGACAACTGGAGAGGTTATTATTCATACTAGTATTGATCATCCTAAGTTATGACTAGACCCATGTAGTCTACAGTGACACAGCCTGTATGGCATACAGTAATATGACCTAAATGGTTAACAGTACTATACCTTGTGTGGTGTATACTGACATAAACTAGTATGGTTTATAGTGACACGACCTATATGATTAATAGTCACATAACCAATGTGGTTCATCGTGACACATGTAAATAGAGATTGAGATGTACCCTAGTACAGTAGGGCATAATGGTGGTGAATTACTCTTAACAGTGTAGCCTCTCAGAAACAATACTCACTCATGTTGTTGTGCACACGGTATGATCAGTAAGGGTCGGATAGTAATTTTATCCTGAACAGTGTACAAAATATAGTCAGTAAGGGTAAACAGTTATTTGATCCTGAACACTAAAAAGACAGGCACAGTTACAGACAGGCATAGTGGTAGTAAGACTCGAAGTGCTTGTAAGCATAAGGGTGATTCCTTGGGCAGTAAAACTCAGTATGCAAGATTACATGAGGCAGTGTCCCTAGGCTATAAGATCCTATATGATAGTTATGTTATAGTAGACCAGTGTGTCTAGAGGCCCTAAGACCTGGTGGGCCAGTGTGTCCTTACCCTAGCGGATGAATTCAGAAATGTGACCGGCAGTGACCTGAGGATTAGGGGTAAAGACCCTCGGTTGTACGATCTTATATGCCAGTTGTTTATATTATACATTGATTGTTGAATGAGAATATTGAATGAAAAATGCTGAATACTATCAGAGATCTAAGAATACGATGATTATGTTTCATGCTTATTGAGCTTACACATGAAAGTGATAGACTAAGTGTCTAGAGTGATCCCCAAAATGTAGACGTTCAAATTTCGAGGATAAAATTTATTGAACTGGGGGAGAAATATAACATCCCAAATTTTATTCACCAAAACTCCTTACACTCTGTGGCATTTAATGGAGTTAAATAGTGAATTAAAGTGCATATGAAATAACAAAACAAAGTAATTAGTGGTCATACATACCATGATTAAGTTGGAATATAATTTACAAAGTTACAATATGCTGCCAATGTGTTTTCTACGTGGCAGTCTGGTTGTATGATAGTTTTGGATAATCAAATAATATCCAATAAATTTGAAATTTTTTAGAATAAAATTAGAATTATCAAGCTTTAATTTGATAGGTCATATAAGTCATTTGGAGTTGTACACAAAGATTTTTGTATTTTTGAAGTTAGTCAAGTGAAATTGGCAAAGTTAAGTGGTAGTGTCCAATAAATTGCAATTCTAGAATGCTGTGCGTCCAGTTGGCTAAAGAAAATATTTTTCCTTAAAAATAGACTTAATAAGGGTCTTACATTCTGCAAAAAAATTTTTATGGGAATAGCTTATGGACATGACTTTAGAAGTGTTGGATTGAAAACCCTAAAATTGGAATTTAAGGTTGTGTGATAGTGCTGCCAGATTCATTTTTATGACAGTCAGACGCTTGTGCATTGATTTTGGATGACTAAATTTTGTCCAATAGTTATGATATTTTGAAGGTTGTTATTAGACATCCTAAACTTTAAAATGAGGTATAGAATATATTATTTGGGTTAGTAGATTGTAAGTTATGATTTGTTAAAATTTAGGTATTGAATCTGGAAGTGTCTTGAGATAGTTAGGTTGGTCGAGGATTTTTGGATTCGTGTGTCTATTATTGACAGTGGGTGATTTTTTTTTCATTTAAATAAGACTTAGAGAGTTTCACATAGGACTTTGAACCACCTCATTTGGAGTTTTCTAGATCAAGTTATGAATTTTCAAAGTTGACTAATGAAATCTGGCAGATTAGGGTTGAAGCTCAAATTTTATGTAAGGGAATAAGTCATGAGTAATGGCTTGTTCTCATGGCTCTAATGAGTTAAACACATGATGTGATTATGTATCTAGGGCCATGAGACGTCAAGGAAGAGGCAATGGAAGATTCTTCAAGTAACTTCAATGGTTGGAAGAAAAGGGAACAAGTGGAGAACATAATATAAAAGGTAGTAAACTCACCTAACTCGCATGTACTTGATATGTATGCTTGTATATTGATGCGTATGATTGCTTTACCTGATTATGTAGGACATATATGAATGATTGAAGCTTTATTTCTGTTTATACTGTGGCCATGAGTATGATGTGTGAAACATTGAGCATGCAGATATGTTATTATATTAGCATGAATTTATGTAAGGCAAGCAAGTCATGTACTAAGCATTTATCTTGCTTGCATAATTGGTATTATTTGCTACTGAGATTCTCCCGAATCTCACTCTCCCTCATCCAACCATATAGGTATGTTAAGTACAAAAGAGGAATGCATGAAATGTGCAAGAGGGAAATATGGTAGAGAACTAAAGATTGTTACGCTATAATCTATTATGTCTAAATTATCGCATGTTTTTATTAATTGTAATAACATGCCAACATTGAAGAATGTATGTAAGTGTACAGAGCGATATTAGTACACGTAAGAATTTAGTGGTATCAATGCACATGGTAGTGATAGTAGGACCTATATTATTGGTATAAGTGCACTTGATAATGTTATCAGTACCCGAATAGCAATATTAGTGGTATCAGTGAGCGATGGTATCAAAACGTACAACCACGGTTTCAGTACCATTAAGGGTACACTAGTTAATAAACAACATTCGGGTTTACAAATAGAGAAACAACTCTAATAATTATAAAATGAAGTTAAGAACTGAAAGTAAAGTTTTTATTAAGAGAACAATACTCCAAAAAAATTTGTGAAAGTTTTTGGCTAGGGGTTTTAATTAAAGAGTTTCATAAGCCATAACAAGAATATTAGTACTTCTTTATACTTATTAATGGGCATAAAAGAAGGGTGTTGCAACCTGTAAGGGGGAGAAAAACACGATTGTGACTTTGAAACATTGTGAACTCGATCAAATATCCTTTAGCACATATGAAATGGTGAAGAAACCCTAACCTCATCATTGAATGCCTCTAAACTCATGAATGAGGCAACTAGAATCATAGCCGAATGCACCTAAATCATGAGGCCGAACACACTTGAATCATGAGGCCTCTAAAATCACGAAGACAACAACATAGATATTTTTAATAAAGTCTAAATATCAAACCAGGGAAAATATTAAAATTTTGTAGCCCATTCTCCTACTCAAGTTACTACCCATATGAAAAGAGTAAGAAGTGATAATGGAACTGAATTCCTTAATCATGAACTTAGCTAGTATTTTCTAAGTAAATGGATTGTGCATGAAACTACTTGCTCTTATACATTAGAGCAAAATGGTATTGTTGAACATAAACACTGAATGTTAATCCAAATAGCTAGAAGTCTTGTGATTCAATCTAATGGGCATAAAAGAACTTAGCTAGAAGTCTTGTGATTCATATTGTGCCACTTGTCACAACCTTGTTTCATCCTCATGAGTTCACATGAGCTCGCACACATGGGATTCCACCCACTCAATCTCACAACAAATTAACCCTAACCATTGATCTTCAAGTTACCAATGAGTTTCCTCTTCGATAATTGACCTATTGGTCAGTCACTTTACCGTTTTGCCCATGATTATGGCAATTCCTCTTGAATCACCACCAAACACTCCATATCATTCTATATCACCATCTTATGCGCCCTCCCTATATTTTAAGTCAATTTAGATGTTAATCCATAATTAAACTCAAATACAGGGTTTCAGCACTAATCATAACACATTCGAATCTCAAATCATATCGAAATCTCCAAAAGGTTTATTTATCACTAACCACATCCACTTTTGGAGTCATTAAAATCCTTAATCACAATTTGGGATCATGCTAAACTGGGGCTTAGCAATCCACTTATTTCAGGCTTATTCTCTAGCCTCGAGTTTCAAAATTTGGGGTATTACAATGGGTGATGGGATTACTTAAAGAGATGGATATTCGTCGTTCAAAACTAATTAGTGTGTATTGTGATAACAAAGCAGCAATTTACATTACTTCTAATCCGGTATTTCATGAGCTCACCAAGCACATAGAGATAAATCTAAATTTTGTTCAAGAGAAGTTGTCAGCAAAATTATTCATCTTGGAACATGTGAAATTGATGACTAGCAAGATGATAATTTTAACAAAACTAACAGGGAAGGATTTACAATAATAATGCTAAGCAAGTTGTGGGTAATTGATACCTATAACCCCAACTTAAGGGGGAGTGTAGGAAAATAGATATAATAGTTAATATTAATTGGGCTCGTAGTCTATAAGCCTATTTTATGTACTATTGAACAAGTCTAGTTGAACCTATACTGTGTATATATATGTGTAGAATCTATGATAATATGTTGTGTAATCTTCATATCATTAATGAATATACAATTGTTCAGTGAATAAGATTTTCTCTCCAACTCAACAATAACCTAACATCATTACTTTTTATAGTGGGACCCATACTATTTTTGCATACACACACACGTATGTGTGTGTGTGTGTGTGTGTTATAATGTTAGGTAATATTTAATGTTCTTAACTTTTTTACTCTTATTTTAAATGATTATGGCTATTTTTGCAACAAAAAAACAATATAGGTGCCGCGCATACTTTGGTTGATATATCAGAATGAAGCGAGGAAATAGTGTAAGACGCTACCAGGCATGTGTTCTTTAGTTGATGTGTTAGACACCAATTGGCCTATAATGAGAATGGACCTCTACTTTTTTTGAATGAAAAAATAGATTCCATTAATTAACTCAAAAGAGTAAATACATATAGACTAAACAAAAACCTACTATCCCTCATCAAACACCGCCTCCTAAAAAGAAGGTAATGGGTGATCAAGGAAAGAAAAGTTTCCTACAATACTATAGGCTAACTTAGCTAAATGAACAATGACTAAGGAATTATTGTCCTGAATCAAAAAATTCCATGACATTTATATCACCCTGCATCTCATCTTTAATTTTATCTTGAGGTTCATACCACATATCACTTAGATCAACTTGCTCATTGTTCATATGCGCTTCTTGTAATTCCAAGGTGGGGTCTGGTGGCTTAATATGGTGATTTACTTGGGCTACATGTGATGTTAGCTATTTAGCAACCTTCATGTCCTTCCTTTTATCCATTAAGATTTTACCATGCATAGGTCTCTCCACTACTTGATTAAAATCTAAAGGCCCACCTTTCAATATTGAGCTAAAAACAAGTTGATGGGCTCAGCCAACTTGTTTTCTTGTCATAATAAGGGCAACAATTTTTGGTCTAGAGATTGTTGATTTTTTCTTGCTCACACTCTTTCTTTTTTATGGGCTTTTATTGCTACTTGGACTTGGCCCATTTTGACCAAACATCTTATGGTAACCACTTGCTTCTAGTAAAGTTGTCATTTGCTCATTTATCATGTGCAGCTTTTTCTCAAATTCTTTTTCCTTGCATTTTCCTTTCTCCTCTTCAACCTTAAACCCATTTTGTTCCCCTGTTCTCAATCTTCTTTTCTAACGCCAAAGGTTTCATACGATTTGGCATATCACTCTTTTCTTGGGATGATTCGAACACATCCTTCCTTCTCCAATGGGTGACAATACCCTTTTTCTTGCTAGAGTTACTTTCTATATTCAACGATAGCTTTGACCCTGTATCTCTCAGAGGATCATAGCGAGACCTAGCAGTTTTTTATGCTTGCTTCATTATTGATCGAATGCTATTCGTCGTCCTAGGGTGCTGCTGTTTCTCTGGCTCAAATTTTTAGGTACAACGTCTAGCAGATGAGGTGACTTTCATCCAAGTATTATACTCTCCATCCAATAGCACACCATATATGCTAACCACCAGAGATTTCCCTTACCTTCTATCTTTTATCGTCTATGATGAGGGCCCTGATAATTTCTATTCTTACGATGCTTACTGGTTTTGTGCATTTAGAGGGCAAAACTCCTGTGTGTGTCCATATTAGGGGTGTTCATGAAGCTTGGGTGCCCAGTACGCCTACTCGAGCCCGGAAAAAATTTGCTTTCCTGGCCCAAGAAAAGGCAGCCTAAAAAATTGGGCACAATTAGGCTAGGCATTTTTGTGGGCAGGGCCTGGCATCAGGCAGGTTATGCCGCCCTGCCCGGTAGGTATATAATTATATATATTAATATATGTGATGTAAATATTTTTTAATATAATAGTTTATATAATTATATTATTTATTAGGATGTTTCTTGTAACCCCCTCACCGTAACTACATATTATAAAATTTAAGTAAAATAGAGACCAATACGACAAAATGATAAATTTCAATCCCTCATCTAAGAGATGAGGTTTCCTGTAAAATGGTTCAAAATCATAATTCATCCTGGTCTCACATTCACATTCGAATATAATTACTTGAGAAACAAAATCATATTAATAAACATCAGAGTGCATAACTAAAATCCTGGCAAACCTCGGGTTACTTGCATATAACAACATGGGTTTAAAGTTCCCAAAATAGGGATTATGTTAGAGCAAGCATTTCACCCAAGAGGGGGTGAATTGGGTGATACTAAAATTTCATTGCAAATATAAAAACTTGACGGTGAATATAAAACAATAAAGAGTAAGGAGAAATATCACCGAAGTGTACACCGAGAGTTATACTGGTTCGGCCACAACCACTTTGACCTACTTCCAGTCCTTAGAGCTTCTCTGAGAGTTTTCACTATAACTTCCAAGATTCAGTGGGTTCTTGGCACCTCAGTACAAGCAAGTTCCTTCACCTGAACACTCACTCCCCCTTACAAGTTGTAATCCAATCCCAACTCAAGGTTCCACAACCTTAAGTTATCTCAATAACAAATATTGATTTTGAATAAAATATCTCTCTCACAGAGTGAATAAGAATAACTGAAGCATAGAATTACAAATATAATGTAAAACAGAGTAATGAGCTTGATAATGCGTTCGTGTGTGTTCTCTTCTCTTATTCTCTGTTTGGATGTTCCCATATATATAGGTGTGTTGGTAATGACCGTTGGAACATTTTCTTCTCGTCCGTTAGAGAGTACGCATCCACTGTTGACTTTTCCAGTATTTGAAAAAATATCCGTTTGCTGTAGGTGGCAGTAGGTGACATTTGAACGTTGCTTTTGACTTTCCTTATTTGGTAAGATCTCTTCATTGTTTATCTGTGGATATGCTAAGAATACTAATACAATGAAAGATTAATCATATAGGAAACAAATCAATGAATGTTGGAATGAATTCTCAAAATCTGAACTTGCATACTCGAGTAGTTACTCGAGTATTCATTAAAGTTTACTCGAGTACATACTCGAGTATCATCGGGGAGACTTTGATAAATCGAGTATGGCTCCCTTTTCTTCATAGGTTACTCGAGTAGCAACTCGAGTAAACCTTCAAATGAACTTTAGGTTACTCGATGCTTCACTCCAGTAATGTTGGCAGGATTTCAAGGTCGAGAGCACTTCAAGTTTGATTACCTTGTTACTCGAGTCCTTACTCGAGTAAACATAAATTTTCTGCATAGCTTACTCGGGTAGTGACTTGAAGTTCTCTTTCAACTAACTTTGCATACTCGAGTAGTGACTTGAAGTTTTTCTTCTAAGTAATTCTGCATACTCGAGTAGTAACTTGAAGTGAAGGGTGAGAAAAACATTTCATGTTATTCGAGTAATACCTTCAGGTTTTGCTTACCACAATGTGTTACTCGAGTAGCTCCTCGAGTAACATTGGCAGGGTTGAAAATGCCGAGAACAACACATTTCCTGAAACAGAGTAACTCGAGTACAGACTCGAGTATCATTGGCAGGATTGAAAATGCCGAGAGTAACTGGAAGTATTTGACATGGTACTCGAGTAGCTACTCGAGTAATGTTGGCAGGCCGAGAGCAACTCCAAGTGAATTACCTGGTTACTCGAGTAACTACTCGAGTAACATTGGCAGGCCGAGAGCAACAAGAAAACATTTACCTTATTACTCTTGCTTACTCGAGTAACGTTGGCAGGTTACTTAAAGGTTGACCTGGTTACTTCAAGTTTTTGTCTCATTACTCGAGTAGCTACTCGAGTAATCCTTTAGAAAATTTGCCAATAATGAAGTTTCTTAGCGTTTTCTCTTGGCCTTTCTTCATTACTCCAATGCTTACTTCAAGTGATGATTTTCCCTATTTTTACTTTGTTCAAACTTATTTGTTTATCAAATCTTTTTCATGCCATTCTTTGTTATCATCAAAACATGAGATCTAACAGATTACATATCCAAAATTTAACATTTACATTTTATGTACAAGTGGTAATCCCGAACCAAAATAAATAACCAACAACCACTAAAATCTCAGAGTAATCCTAACTACTCCTGGTTGTCCGCTTCCCTTTCAAGCCATTCGCCCTATCTGAAAAGGTTAGTCATTTGGAAAGAGTGAGATTCTAAAGAATCCCAGTAGTAACAAATCATTCATACCACACGTAATCACATAGCATGTAAACAAATCATCACATAATAGCAACTCAAATCACACTCCACCCTCATCCCTTTTTACCGTCTGGAAGGCATACCGTTCTAACCCAAACCGTTGTTATTGACTCAGGGACTGTTGGTGTGGCAGTGTATACGAATAGCCTTACGGCTCACATATAGCCTTTCAGCCCACAATTAGCCTTTCGATCCACATAATCACATATATCACACCCTAACCTCATCCCCTTTTACCGCTGGGAAGGCACACAGCCCTTACCCGAACCGTTGTTAGTGACTCAGGGACTATTGGTATAGCGGTGCTTTCACAATTTCGCAAATCTTGCAGCATTTAAATCCATCATAAACCAATGATATAGCACACATAGAATGTATTACATAAGGTATAAAGAAAGAGTCACTACCTGTATCTTTCTTGATTGGCTCCGGTACCATGGTCTCACGAGGTCGACAGGTATCAAATCCTATACCAAATTAGGGACAACCGGTCAATCTCTTTTCCAAGTTCTTAATTTCATAATACTCTAAGTTGGTTATCATTTAGGACTCTTTAGGTGACTATTAGAGGCCTAGACATATGCCTAAAGGGGTTGGAAGAAGCTACCATGAAGACCCCTTTTCGAAAGGAAAAACAGTGATTTTAGGCTGGATCACTCGAGTAAAGATGACCTCTGTAACTCCCTCACCGTAATAACATACGGATTACAAAATTTAAGTGAAATGGAGACCAATAAATCGAAATCAACACTTTATAATCCCTCAACGTTTCGATGGGGTATTTAAAAAAAATCAGTTCAAAACATAATTAATCCTGGTCTCACATTCACGGGCGGATGTAACTACTTGAGAAATCAAATCACATAATAAATATCACAGTGCGGAAACTAAAATCCCGGCAAACCCCAGGTACTTGCATACATATAATGGGTTTAAGGTTACCAAAATGGGGATTACATGTCCAAAATATTCATTTACATCTTATATACACTTGGTAATCCCAAAACCAAAACAAAGATAACCAAATACCACTAAAGTCTCGGAGTAATCCTAACTACTCCTGGTTGTTCGCTTCCCTTTCGAGCCACTCGCCCTGTCTGTAAAGGTTAGTCATTTGGAAAGAGTGAGATTCTAAAAAATCTCAGTAGTAACAACTTGTTCATACCACACGTAATCATATAGCATGTAAACAAATCATCTCATATTAGCAACACAAATCACACTCCACCCTCATCCCCTTTTACCGCCGGGAAGGCACACCGTCCTAACCCGAACCGTTGTTAGCGACTCAGGGACTATTGGCATGGCAGTGCATACGAATAGCCTTACGGCTCACATATAGCCTTTCGGCTTTCACAATTGGCCCATCGGCCTTCACAAATAGCCTTTCGGCTCACAATTATCCTTTCGGCCCACATACTCACATATATCACACTCTAACCTCATCCCCTTTTACCATTGGGAAGGCATACAACCCTTACCCGAACCGTTGTTAGCGACTCAGGGACTATTGGTATAGCAATGCTTTCACAATTCCATATATCTTACAGCATACGAAATCGTCACATCACAATGACATAGCATACATACGATGTATCACATAAGGTATAAAGAAAGAGTTACTACCTGTATCTTTCCTGACTGGCTCCGGTACCGTAGTCTCACGAGAGTGACAGATGTCAAATCCTATGCCAAATTAGGGACAACCAATCAATCTCTTTTCCAAGTTCTTAATTTCATAATACACTTAGTTGGTTATCATTTAGAACTCTTTAGGTGACCACTAGAGGCCTAAACATATGCCTAAAGTGTTGGAAGAAACTACCCTAAAGACCCCTTTTTCAAAGGCACAACACTGATTTCAGACAGCCTCACTCGAGTGATGAGAGACTTGTGCTCGGGTGATAAGAACTCTCACTCGTGAGTGCTTGACAATGAGCAACCTTCACGGACAGGAAGTGCTCACATCACTCTAGCACCAAGCTCTGCACTCCGGTGATGGCCCCAATTATGCTCGAGTCCCCGAAAGTGCAACACCACGAGTGACAACCCGAGAGCACATGCAACCATCAGAGGGACAAGCTCACTCGAGCATACCCTCAATGCTCGGGTGAGATTACTGTGCTTGCGAGTGTCAGAGAACACTCTTGAACAATGGCCAGTGAGTGACAACCCGAGAGCAACCCTAACTCTAGGCTCACACCATTACTCGAGCAAGCTTAAGCTCACTCGAGCATGTTCTTCCCTCACTCGAGAACTAATGAATGCACTCGAAACTCATTCAAAGAGTCTAAGACAAACTCGAAGCAGAAAGGGAAAAATACACACAGCACTGGAGCATGCTCTTCCTCTGCTAGAGTGTTGTGCATCAGAACCCAAAAACGCAGAAAACTTCAGAAAATACCATATGGTCAAATTTATACCTAATGGTTCCTAAACTCTACCAAAAGCTCATACACACTTAGCACTAACTAGGGAACACATTGGTAACCTCTCAAACACTCCAAAAACCCTTTCTACCATAATTTATGCCTTTGGGTCTCTATGACACACAATACCCCAAATCTCATTCAACTTAAATCCAAACTTCAAAACCATATCAACTACTCAAATGGCCTCACAATTGACCATTTCCAACATCAATCACAATGAAATTCATATATCCAAAAATAGGCATAAATTTGGGCAAAATTCCAGATTTTACTAAACTTATGCAAAAATCACAAGCAATATAGCAAAATACACTAAATACCTACCTCTTCACTTTGCCAAATCCAGAATCTTGATTCTTCAACTTTCAAATTTCGGCCAACACACAACCTCCACTATTCAAGATTCTGAAATCACCCCAATGAAGCTCTCAATGAGGTGCAAAACATTATAGAAGAGGATTTTAGCTTAAGAGGATCATAACTCACTAAGATCCAAGCTTTTCTTCTTCCTCTTCCCTTGCTTGCGCGCCGGAAACAATGGAGAGAAGAGAGAGAATATGAGAGATGGTGAGATGATGATGATGCAATGTCTCACTTGCCTCATCCTAAGGCTCACCATATGCCACTTGTCAACATCTCATTCACTCCCACAATGAGCTCACACAAGCTTAATACACTGGATTCCGACCCATGTGCAATGAATCTCAACCCTTGATCTTAAATACCACACATATGTACACCAAATTCATATTACATTAATTCTAAAAGTGCTTAATTACACTAATTACAATAATTATCAGAGTCATTGGACCTAATCACAAATCGGGATATTACAACCTCACTTGAGTGATAAGCGACTCGTGCTCGAGTAAGAACAACTCTCACTCGTGAGTGTTTGACAATAAGAAACTACAACGACCAGAAAGTGCTCACTTCACTCAGGCATGAAACTTTGCACTCTGGTGATGGCTCCAAATCTGCTCGAGTACCCAAAAGTGCAACACAACGAGTGACAACCCGAGAGCACATGCTACCTAAGAGGGACAAGTTCACTCGAGCATACCCCACGGTGCTCGGGCGAAACGGTCGTGCTTGCGAGTGTCAGATCACACTCTTGACAAATCACCAGCGAGTGACAACCCGAGAGCAACCCTAACCAAGCTCTCACTCTATCACTCGAGCAATCCCTTGCTCACTCGAGTGATCATTAACTTCACTCGCGGATATAAAAGTGCACTTGAGCTATCGTCATGAGAACCCAGGCAAAACACAATGCAGAAAGGGAAAAATGCACACAGCACTTGAGCATGATCTTCCCTCACTCGAATGTTGTGCATCAGAGACCAGAAACGCAGCAGTGACAGAAATTTCCCAGATGGTCAAAATCATACCCAATGGTTCCCAAACTTCTCATAAAGCCCATTTCCACTTAAAATGACCTAAGGAATGCATTAGCAACTTCCAAAACACTCCAAAAACCCTTTCTACCACAATTTAGGCCTTTGGGTCTCTATGACACACAATACCCCAATCTCATTCAACTTAAATCCAAACTTCCAAACTATATCAAATACTCAAATGACTTCACTATATACCATTTCCAACATCAATCACAATAAAATTCATATATCCAAAAATAGGCATAAACTAGGGCAAATTTCCAAATTTTCATAAAATTATCCAAAAATCACAAACAATATATCAAAATGCACTAGAGGCTTACCTCTTCACTTTGCCAAATCCAGAATCTTGATTCCCAAATTTTCAATTTTATCTAACTCACAAACCACCACCTTTCAAGATTCTGAAATCACCAAGTTGAAGCTCTCAATGAGATGCACAATATTAGTGAAGAGGATTTGAGCTTAAGAGGATAATTACTCACCAAATATTCAAGCTTTCTTATTTCCTTTCCCTTGCTTGTCCGCTGAAAATGAAGAAAGAAGAGAGAGAGAGAGATGGTGAGGTGATGCAAATGATGATGATGGTGCATACTTCCTCCCCTAGCCATAGACACAACCATATAGGAGAGAGAGAAGAGAGGAAAAGTGGACTTTTGTCCTTTTGTGCCATATCCAATGGTCCACACTATGTCACATGTCACCATCTACTCACACCCTCTATGAGCTCATATAAGCTTAATACACCGGATTTTGACCCATGTGCAATGAATCTCAACCCTTGATCTTAAATACCACACATATTTATACCAAATTGGCTTCACATTAATTCCAAAAGTGTTTAATTACACTAATTATAATTAATTTCACAGTCATTAGCCCTTAACCACGAATTAGGATATTACATTTCTCACTTAACCCTTTCTTTGTTCTGTTTCTCATTTTCTTAATTCTCATCTTTGCCTTTTGCCACAGTCGTGAGTCCTCAACTGTGAATTAAGTCTGTAGCTCGGGACTTCCAGGTTCTAGTTGATACTATTGCTTACTCTGAGCTCTGGCACTCCTCATTGTGTCTCAATCTCTCTACGATGCCTCATCTTTCTTTACTTTATTTGCTAACCGAAGATTGGCCAGAAGCTCATTTCCAAAGGCTATGATTTTCTTTTTTTTTTTTAGAACTTGGTTCTGATTTTTTTTAGCTTGGTTCTATTTTTATTTTTTGTCTAGATCCTTTCTTTGCTAGCTTGGTCTAGATCCTTAAGGTTCGAGGGTTCTGTCTGGTATGGGTTTTTAGAACCTGGTGCTTGGTTCTATTTTTTTTCATGGACAACGGAAGATCGAGGGTTTTGAGCATATTCATAACTTTACTCATTTTCCTTTGCAGAGATGCCTATTGGATTAAGAGTTTGTTTTTGTGCTCTTGAGTAAGCTATATAAGTAGATGGGATAACATTTGGCTATTGGAATCTTCAAATTAAAGCTTGCTAGGGGCAGGAGAGATGGAAATAAGCAAGGAGTACTGAGCACCTATCTAGCCCTCCACCTGTATAAGAATTATTTATGTTTTAGTTAAATAGATGAGAAGGGAATTCATATTAGAAATTTTATTTCCTTGGTTTGATCTTGGTGATTTTAGTTGCATCTGGTCAAAGCACATTATAGTAACTTTTAATCTTAAATGATGCTAAAAACTTCACTCTTAAATAAGAAGTGCATATTTTAATAACTGAAAGTATAGTTGAATGCGTTCATTTTACTCCCAGGTGCCATTTGTTTTTTACTTGAGACCTTGTTTAGTTGTACAAGTCATTAAATCTTCTTCTGGTTGCCAATCTTATGTTATTTATCATTCTTGTTATTTTATATGGATTTTGAAGCTTATAATCTACTTGATGGCCAATATAAGTATTTTAATATCTTCCCAGTCTTTTGTATGTTAATAATTTACCCAAAATGTAGTATTTGTCTTCAATTCTGATTTTCCCTAAAAATACATGTTTAATGGACAATCGGGATTCTATTACATAACCATCCTCTATTGAAATATCTCACAGTATTTCATCTCCTATTCAAACACTAACCCTTATAGGATTGAGTTAACACCAACTTCTAATCCTAATGGACCTGATGAAGCTCCTTACCATAGTCCTACTCTTCCTTTTCTTGCTCCACGTCTTGCTCAAAGTGTCCATCCCTCCCCCTCCCCCTTTTTCCTCCTCTAAATCCTACACAAATATTGACTGAACCTGTCACCTAAGTCACAAATGTTGAAAATAGGGGTGCCAAGAGAAAAGAAAGAGAACCTAAGCACACACTAGAGGTGTGGGGCTATTTTAGCAAAAGGCCAATTAAAGAAATTAATGGGGAGCACTTAGTAACTTGCATGTATTGTCATAAGACTTATGAAGCTGATCCAAATCACCATGGAACAAATTCTATGTTGAGGCATATCCCAAAAATGTCAAGAGAATCCATATAAGGCCACTGCAGATAAAAAACAAGCCATGTTAAATATGTTTTCTGGTGGGACGAGTGGGCAGGGAAGATCTTTGGTCCTATATAAATATGATGACAAGAAATGCAGAAGAGTTTTGGCTGAATTCATTATATGTGATGAGCAGCCGTTCAGAATTATTGAAAAGCCTTTATTTAGGAAGTTGCTAAATCATTTTGAGCCTTGCTTTCCAATCCATTCAAGAATAATAATTCTAAGGGATGTGTGGCAATGTATCTTGGAGAATTAAAGTATTGAAGACATTCTTGAAGAAAAGTTCTAAATGTGTTTGTCTTACTATGAATTACTGGACATCGAACCAAAATTTCAACTAGTTATGCTTGACAACACATTTGGTTGATAAAGAATATAAAGTGCATAAGAGGATTCTAAATTTTGTTATGGTAGAAATCCATAGAAGTGATACTATAGGAAGGACAATTGAGAAATGGTTGTTGGATTAGGAAATTGAGAAGGTGTTCACAATAACCGAGAATAATGCCTCATCTAATGATACAGCTTCGGGATATCTTAAACGGTGCTTAAGGAGTTGGAATGGCTTACTATGTTGAGGCAATTATCTTCAACTATGGTATTGTGCTCATGTTCTTAATTTGGTGGTGAAGGAAGGAATTAAAAAGATGAAAGATAACTTTGAAGCCATTCGAAGTGTTGTTAGAAATGTTCGTTCTTTCCTTCATGCTTTCTTAAATTCAAAACTTGGGTTAAAGCTGAGAAAATAGACATCAAAAGCCTTTTTTTCCTTGATGCAACCACTAGGTGGAATTTAACATACTTAATGTTGGAAGCTGCCATGAAGTTTCAGAAGGTATTTGAGCAGATACATGATGAAGATTCTGACTATATTTCACATTTTAGCTCTAAGCATGAGCGTGATGTTTTTGGTGGTGATAGGAGTGGACGTGATGCTTTCGATAGTGTTAGATGTGAGCATGATGCCTTTTCTGGTCCTATTATAAATGATTTGGGTGATGCTAAGGTCTTTATCAAATTCTTATAGGTCTTTTATGAAATAACATTAAAATTTTTTAGTTCCCTTTCTGTAACATCAAATAAATGTTTCCACCAGATTGCTTGTGTTTAGAAAATGTTGAGAAAGAATGTTATGAATAATGCTAACAAGTTCTTAGGAAAGATAAGCACTAGCATGCATGTGAAGTATGACAAGTATTGGGGTCAAGCAGATAATATGAATCTATTGCTATTTGTGGCTGTAATTTTAGATCCTCAGTATAAGCTAGCTTATGTGTATCATATGTTTGATGTCCTTTATGTAGTCGATCATGAGCAGTCTGGAAGAATGAAGAAGCGGATCATCTGAGTCACGTCCGAGGACACTATCCTATAGAGTTATTCTGCGACCACTGGTAGAGAAGAATTGGCACTCCCTATGATTA
Organism: Inga leiocalycina; assembly: GCA_963242795.1. Lineage (NCBI taxonomy): Eukaryota > Viridiplantae > Streptophyta > Magnoliopsida > Fabales > Fabaceae > Inga > Inga leiocalycina. The sequence continues at coordinate 73,591,762 of OY725325.1, forward strand.
AACAGGCCCTTGTTGAAACAAGTCAAAGTGGCAAAACTGGAGAAAGGTAATAGTAATCAAAGCGAGAAAAAATTATACAGAGCAAAAGAGATTATAAGGTAGTTTCGAGGCATTTTGTCTGTGTTCCTTTTATAGGCATGCTCTAGGAAGAGCCAATGGTCACAAAATAACCTGGACAATGCGTTCCTTGAGACCAAATAGACACCACTGAATATACAGGCATGTACACTGACAACAGAAGAAATGTTTGGGGAAGCGCCTAAATGTTGACACCTTTCGGTCTCGAAGGATCTTCAAACCCCAAAATATAGAGACTTTTTCGTAAGCCCAAATAAATCATTACTTAGAAAACCAAAAATAATATTTTCGGCGAGCAAAATATTTCACAAAAAGTGCCAATAACAAGTATTTACTTGCGCATAGGGGGAATCACCGGATTTCCACTGTGTTTTCCATTCAGTGGCCTGTTGTTGTGCACGTGAGTCCACCACTCCTCTAGGCCTCTTTATAAGCCCAAGATAATGTGATAATATATATAGGCTTACACTCTCTTATTCCCAAACAATGTGGGACTAGTTTCTTTGACACACACACACACGTGTATATATATTTATAACAATCCCCCACATGTGTCAAATAAACTTGTTGTGTCACCCATAGGATATAACCATTGTATCTGGTGGACCTTAAGGGTGTGTTTGGTTTGAGGGGAGGGGAGGGTAGGGTAGGGAAATTACAACTTTGGACAAAAGAAACCCAAAATTTACCCTCTCATTTTTTTAAATTTTGAGTTCCCACCCAAAATTTACTTTCTTAATTTGTTTAAATTTTGGATTCCAGCCCAAAATTTAAATTCCTTCAATCTAAAAAGGTAATTTACCCACCCTCTCATTCCCTCCCACCCCTCCCCTCCCCTTAAACCAAACACACCCTAAAACTATTAACCAGACCTAGTTTAATAACCATTTATACATAAAAATGTCAGTGAAGCCTGCTTCTATGAACTAATAAATCTTGGTGTGTATTAGAGGCATTAAAAGTCAGATTATATCCTAACATTTCTGCTGTTAATGACAGTTTTGAGCGTTATGTCAGCCATACGCGTGCCTGGTGCATAATGAATGCTTTAGAGATTTTTCCATAATCTTATAGAAGCGGCCACACACCACATTCATAGGGGCGATTTCATGTAAGTGTTTTTGTACTATCCTCACTATTTCATTAAACTATGAAATCATTAAGAGTTTTACTTATCCTACAATAATGCAATCTAGCACATTCAAAATATCATAGGAAGGAACATAAAATATTTTTGCTAGTTAGAACTAACAAATGACTTATTCTTACCCATTGAACCTTCTTCATAGGATCACTAATCACAAAGGTTGGGTTGCCATCACTGTCAATTAGTAGTTGGGTTTAGTCTAATTCCTCTTGACATTTCAAGAATCATTTTCCTCCTAAGGGATTTTGTTAATGGATCCGCTAAGTTGATATAACATTATCCTTTAGTAGCTGCCTTATAATATTATGTCTCGATCATATATGGCTACTTTTACCATTGAAGGCTTTGTTTAGTTATGGCTATTGCTACTTTATTATCACAGTGTAATGATAATAACGGTGTTGGTTTGTCACCCAGAGGGATATTTGCTAAGAATTTTTTCAACCGCTCAGCCTCAGTACCAGCCACCTCCATAGTAACAAACTCAGAGTCCCTCGAAGATGGTGTTATAATGTTTTGTTTAGTTGATTTCCATGTGACCACACCACCACCAAGAATAAAGACATAGCCAATAGTAGATTTTGTTTCATCTGAATCTGAGATCTAGTTAGCGTCACTGTACCCTTCTAATACTGCAAGAAATCCACTATATTGTATACCATAATTCATGGTACCTCTCAAGTATTGTAATAATCTTATGAGAGCCTCCCAATGTTTATTACATAGGCAGTGAGTATACCTGCTCAATCTACACACAACATATGCTATGTCTAGCCTAGTGGTATTCATCAAATGCAACAAACTCCCAATGATTTACGCATATTTATATTGAGCTATCGGATATCCTTCGTGTTTTGTCAAATGTACACTACCATCATAAGGAGTACTCAAAAGTTCTTCATCAAATTGTTCAAACCTTCTCAACGTAATGTTCTTGAAAAAGTTGAATACCATGTTTATTCCTTATGATTTTTACACCCAATATTACTTTTGATTCTCCAAGATCTTTCATATCAAAGTTTGAAGCAAGGAAACTTTTTGTTTGAAGCACAACATTTAAACTAATACCAAAGATAAGCATATCATCCACATATAAGCAAATAATCATACAATCATTATTCATAGCTTTTATATAAACATATCTTTCTACTTCAATAGTAGAGAAACCACCACTTATCTTTCTACTTCATGACACCGTTTGGGTGCTTGTTTCAAACCATATAATGACTTAACTAATTTGCAAACCTTGTTTTCTTGCCCAGAAACAATACATCCTTCAGGTTGAACCATATAAATTTCCTCTTCCAAGTCACCATTTAGAAATGTTGTTTTGACATACATTTAGTAAATAACAAATGATGAATTAATGCTAAGGCAATTAGAACTCTAACAAAAGAAATCCTAGTTACAGGAGAAAAGGTAAAAGGTATCAAAATAATCAATATTTTCCTTCTAGGTAAAGCCTTTGACAACTAATCTAGCTTTATATTTGTCTATGGACTCATCAGGAAAGTATTTTTTCCTAAACACCTATTTACACCCAATAGGTTTTGCTCCTAGAGGTAAATCTACTAAAACCCAAGTTTTGTTTTGATTCAAAGAGTCTATCTCAGCTTCAATAGCTTCTTTCCAAAACTTTGTATCTGAAGAAGAAACAGCTTCATAAAAATTCAGGGATTCGTCTTGTACTAAGTATGTATAAAATTGCAATATCTTAAATTTTGGGACTAGAGGCTTGAAAATAAGCCTGAAGCAAGTGGACTGCTAAGCCCCATTTTAGCAAGTAGAGATTGTAAAGGAGGATAAATGCTAAATTAAATCAGCATATTACTCCCTTCTCATATTCAATTTTGGCCAAGCAATATGAAGAAGGAAAGATGATGATCCATTTAATAATTGCATGTGTTTAGTAAGCAATAAAATGTAATATTTTAAGAGAAGATATAAAGATGATATTTTAAAAGCTATTTCCTCTCCATCTTGGGCTCATTTTCATTCAACTGAAGCGAAGAGAGAGGGAGAGGGGAGAGTTGAAGAGAGCTTGGTGAGTACAAGGAAGTGTTCTAGGGTTCCAAGAGCAAAATCAAAGGTAAGAGCCTGTAATCTTAGTGATTTTGCTTCCTAATCACCTTGGAACTTCCCCTAATCTCTTCTTCTCCTTGAAATCCATGGATAGCAAGCCAAATCAAGGGTGCAGAGAGAGAGATTTTTAGAGAGAGAAAGTGGTGAAATCGAGAGGTAATCTTATAAACTTAATCCTCTTATGCTATAAGTTGTTGTTGTTCGTTTTGGTTTGGTTTTGCCTTGTTTTGTGTACCCCTTGCCATATAACACAGTAATTATGATTCGAAAATATGTAATTAAGATGAATTGGAGACCAACGAATGATAAAATTTTGTTTTTAATCCCATCATTATGGTAGGACTTTATAAATTTCTTTCGAAATCGGTTTAACCTGGTCTCCTATTCATATTTCGAATATAACTACCCTGTGTAGTTAAATCACATTCATACATATCAGAGTGTACATCAAAAATCCCGACAAACCCTGGGTTTCATATATATCAATTAAGGGTTTAAAATTTCCCATTTAGGGGATTAAACAACTGTATCCAAAATAATATTTACAAAATTATACAGTGATCCCCAACCAAAATCGATAACCAACATTCCAAATCAAATGACCCTACAGAAGTCCCAACCGCCCTTGGTCGTCTCCATTCCCTTAGAGCCACTGCCCTATCTAGAGGTTAGTCAGTGGAAAGATTGAGATTAAAAAGAATAACAGTAGTAATAAATCACTCATACCATATATAATCACAAAGCATGCAATGACATCATCAAGCAGTATAGCAGCACGAAACATAGCCTACAAGTTATCACATATACACATAGTCGCATAATCTCATCCCCCGTATTTCTACCGCCCAGAAGGCATGGTCCTCCCACCAGAACCACCGATGGGCTGCAAGTAAAAGGTTCACAAATAGCCTTTCGGCTTTCACATATAGCCTTTCGGCTTCACAAATAGCCTTTCGGCTTCTACATAGTCTCATCCCCCGTAAACAACTGCCCCGAAGGCACAGTCTTCCCATCGGAAACACCGATGAGCCGTAGGTGATAGACCCACAAACAATGATAAATCAAACATACCATGTATCACATATAGTAATAGGGAAAGTGTCACTACCTGGTTCTTTTCGAGCGTGCTCTGGCATAGATTGCTTACGAGCAGGGAAAATATCAAATCCTAAAACCAAAAATCAAGGATGATGGATTAATCTCTATTCCAAGTTCTTGATTCCATAACATTTAATGTTGGTTATCATTTGAACTCGTTAGGTGGCTACTAGAAGCCTAACATAACCTAAAGGATTGGGAAGAACTTGACCAAAACCCCCCTCTCAGAAGTGAAAGCTGTAACCCCCTTCGTAATTATAATTCAAAATACGTAATTAAGATGGATTAGAGACTAATGGTTAAACAAAACTTATTTCAATGCCAACCTCACGGAAGGGTTTTTCACAAAATTCTTTCAAGATCTCTTATAAACCTAGTCTCAAATTTCACAATTCAAATATAATTACCCTGCGCGATTAAATCACATTTATATATCAGAGTGTACAACAAAATCCTGCAATCCCCGGGTTTAATATAAATACTAAGGGTTTATAATTTCCCATTTAGGGGATTATGCAAAATCATTCTAGTATTTACATCCCAAATAGGTACAATAATCCCAATACCAAAATTGATAACCAACAACCAAAATCAAAATCTCCCTAAGGAGTCCTAACTGTCCTTGGTCGTTTGCTTATCCTTGGAGCCACTTGCCCTGTCTGAAGGTTAGTCAATGGAAAGAATGAGATTCAAAAGAATCCCAATAGTAACAAATCACTCATACAACATGTAATCACAGAGCATGCAATGACATCATCAAGCAACATCGCAGCATAAACACAGCACGCAGGCTGCCACATATGCACATAATCACATAATCTCATCCCCCGTATTCCACCGCCCCGAAGGCATAATCCTCCCACCATCAACACTGATGGGCCGTCGGTGAAGGTTTCACAAATAGCCTTTCCGCTTTCATATAGTCTTATCCCTAAGGCATAGTCCTCCCACTGTCAACACCAATGGGCTGCAAGTGATAGACCCACAAACAATGATAAATCAAACATACCATGTATCACATATAGTATAAGGGAAAGAGTCACTACCTTGTTCTTTCTGAGCATACTCCGGCATAGATGGCTCTCGAGCAGGGCAAATATCAAACCCTATAAACCAAAATCAAGGATGATAGGTTATTTATAACACTTAAGGTTGGTTATCATTTGAACTCTTTAGTTGGCTACTAGAAGCCTAGACACATGCCTAAAGGGTTGGAAGAACTACACCAAACACCCCTCTTTCATAAGTGAAAACACTAATTTTTGACTCATTTACTTGAGTGATAGTGAGATTTACACTTGAGCATTAAAGCTCACTCGTGTGAGCGCTTACCCAAGAGCAACCACAGAAATAGAAAGTGATCACAGCACTCGAGTGGTAGCCTCTTGCTTACCCGAGTCCAACCAAGTAAGGTACAAGAAATGACTACCCGAGAGCAATAGAAACCCTAGAATGAGGAGTGCACTCGAGTGATGGCTCAGCACTTGCGGGTGCTAGCACACACTCTTGAAAAATAGCCTGAGTGATAACCCAAGATGCGGCCTCATAGTACAAAATACTCTTGCACTCGAGTGAGAACATGCACTCTTGCATTCTGGCATGGAAGTACAACCAAAAATAAAGGAAAAAGGGAAAATAGGACGCTGCACTCAAGTGACACCCCTATGCACTCGAGTGAGGCTTATCAGAAGCCAAATCGCAATAATTGACAGAATTTTCCAAATTTCCCTCTAAAGTGTCCAATGGCTCCCAAAATCCACAAACTACCTTTTCCCCACACAAATTTTCGTAAGGAACCCATGGAAACCTTAAAAACACCAAATTCTTACTTTGGACACTATATTCTTACACATCAACAAATGAGCCCCTTTCCTTTCCAAAGTTCCAAATAACTTCTATTGACACAAAAACATAGTATGCTACCAAATCCAATACCATACACTATCCAAATTATCCATTCCAAAATTATACTAAAATCAAGGCAAAATTCATAAATTCCAAAGCTTAATCAATGGTCGCAATAAATATGTCAATAGAGAGCTCTTTCTTACCTCTTCCTCTTCTCAAAGTTAGTTTCTTGATTTCTCAACTTTTAGGTTCCTTCAAGCTCTCAAACACCTTCTTTCAAAAATCTAGAATCATAGCAATGAAGTGCTCATCACCATGAACAACTTTAATGAAGATGAATTGAGCTAAAGGAGACATTAAGCAAGTCAAAACCTCACCTTTCACGTTCTCTTTCCTTCCAAAGCTTGGCAAAAATAGAGTTTTGAGAGAGAGAAATAAGATGATGATAATGATGATGTTCAGTTTTCCCTTATTCCCAAGCTCACCAACCGACTTGGAGGGAGAGAGAAGAGAGGAAAAGAGTGTTAAAATATTGACTTGATCTATGGCCCACATATGGACACTTGTCAAGATCTTGGTTTCCCTTCCATAATCAAACATCAGCTTATACACATATAATTCCACTCTCTTGCTTAATAAATCTCAACCATTGATCTTTGAATTACCAATGAGTTCATTCTTTGGTAACTAACCAATCGGTCAGTAACTTTACATTTTCACACTTTGCCCTTAATTATGACAATTCCACTTGAATCACTACTAAGCACATCTATGTCATTCATATCACCATTCATGCGCCCTCCCCTACCATTAAGGTTCATTTTAAGATTTATCACATAATTAAGCATAAATGCAGGGTTTAGGCGCTGATCAGAACACATTCATATCGTAATTCACATCATATTTTTCAAAAGGGTTTATTAATAATAATTACATCCACTTTTGCAGTGATTAGACCTTAATCCTATTTTTGGGTCATTCCAAAAACACTGATTTTTAACTCATGCACTCGAATGATAACTGACGTACTTAAGTGATGAGACAACTTGCACTCGAGTCATGAACCCAACACTCGAGTGATAGCCTCATACTCACCCAAGTCCTACCAAGTGAGGTGTAACCCCATGCCTTGAAAATTGTAATTATGATTTGTAACACGTAATTAAAATGAAATAAAGACCAATAATAATCAAACTCATTGAGTATCCCTTTCTTACGATAGGTTTTTATAAATTCTTTCAAAATTTTTTCCCTTATCCTGGTTTCAAAGTTTCACAATTCGAATATAATTACCCTGTACAGTTAAATTACATTAATATATCAGAGTGTACAACAAAATTTCCGCAATCCCCGGGTTTCATACATAAACTAAAGGTTTATAAATTCTCATTAGGGGATTACACAACTATCTCCAAAATAATATATACAAGATGTATAGTAACCCCCCAACAAAATATGATAACCAACACCAACATATAAATCTCCTTAAGGAATCCTATCTACCCTTGGTCATCTCCTTCTCTTTGGAGTCACTTGCCCTATCTGAAGGTTAGTCAAAGGAAAGAATGAGATTCAAAAGAATCCCAGTAGTAACAAATCACTCATACCATACATAATCATAAAGCATGTAAGTAAATCATCAAGCAGCATCACAACATAAAATGCTGCATGCAGGCTGCCACATATGCATATAATCACATAATCTTATCACCCATATTCCACTACCCTAAAGGCACAGTCCTCCCACCATCAAAACAGATAGGCTGTGGGTGAAGGTGTCACAAATAGCCTTTCAGCTTTCACATATAGCCTTACGGCTTCAACATAGTCTCATCCCCCGGATTCCACCGCCCCGAAGGTACGGTCCTCCCACCGTCAATACCGATGGGCCACAGGTGATAGACCCACAAACAATGATCAAAAAAACATACTATGTATCACATATAGTATAAGGAAAAGAGTCACTACCTTGTTCTTTCCTGGTGTGCACTGGTACCGGTTACTCGCGATCAGGGCAAATGTCAAAGCCTATAAATCAAAAATCAAGGATGATAGGTTATTCTCTATTCCAAATTCTTATCTTTATAACACTTAAGGTTGGTTATCATTTGAACTCTCTAGTTGGTTACTAGAAGCCTAGACATAGGGCAAAAAGGTTAGAAGAAACTACCCTGAAGATCCCTTTCCAGAAGTGAACACACTGATTTTTGACTCAAATACTCGAGTGAAGAAGACCTTACTCGAGTGATAGAGCGACTTGTACTCAACCACTGAAGATCACTCATGCGAGTGTTTGGTCAAGTGCTCAAATTGAGACTAGAATTGCTCGCTGCACTCGAGCATAAGACTTAACAATCGAGTGATGCCCTCATACTCACTCGAGTCCTACAAAGTGTGGTGCAGAAAGTGTCTACCCGAGAGCAACAGAAACTCTAGAATGAGGAGTGCACCTGAGTACTAGCCCTAGCACTTGAGTGATGGCTCAGCACTTGCGGGTGCTAGCACACACTTTTAAAAGATGACCAGCAAGTGACAACCTGAGACATGGCCTCAAAGTATAAATTACCTTTACACTTAAGTGAGACAAGATTCACTTGAGTGATGACCTACATCACTCGCAGGTGATAACATGTACTCTTGGCTTCTGGCATGAAAGTGCAATAGAAAACTGAAGGAAAAGGAAACAAGATACTGCACTCGAGTGACACCCTGATGCACTTGAGTGATGCTTATCAGAAGCCAAATTGTAGCAACTGATAGCAACTTCCAATTTTTGCCAAATGTTCTCCAATAGTCCTAAAATTCCTGTATAAGTCTAATCCCACATCATTTCACACATAGAACCCATTGGAAACCTCAAAACACCAAAAATCCCATTCTAACTACAAGTTTTTACTTTGGACATAACATTACCACACATTACCCACATACACCCATTCTCCTTCCAAAATTCCAAACTAACTCCAATGGCACAAAGATACAATTTGACATCAAATCCATAAATTATTCAATGGCCATTCCAGAAATTATTCAATTTGACATCAAAGATACAATTTGTCCATTCCAGAATTATACTAAAATCAAGGTAAATTCAATAAACTCCATAAATTATTCAATGGCCACAACAAATATACCAAAAGGAAGTTATCACTTACCTCAACAACTTCCTCAAGTTTGTTTCTTAGTCCTTTAACTTCCAAACTTGCTCAAGCTCTAAAACACCCTCTTTTAAAAATCTAAAACTAGAGAAAGAAAGTCCTCATCACCATGGACAAGATTAATGAAGAGGTTTAGAGCATTTGAGATCAAACACAAGGTCAAAACATTACCTTTCACTTTCTCTTTCTTTCCTTCCTTGGCTGAAAATAGAGAGTAGAGAAAGAAAAATAAGATGATGATGATGATGAGGTTCAGTTTTTTCCTTGTTTCCAAGCTCACCAACCGACTTGGAGGGAGAGAGGAGAGAGGAAAATGAATTTTAATGTTTGACCAAAATCAAGGGCCCACATTTAAACACTTGTTATAATCTTATTTCACCTTCCATGACTTACATGAGTTCACACACACATGATTTTGCTCTCTTGACAATAAATCTCAACCATTGATCTTTGAATTACCAAGGAGTTTCCCCTTCGGTAACTAACCAATCGATCGATAAATTTTTGTTTTCCCATTTTGCCCCTAATTATGGCAATTCCACTTACATCATCACTAAACACATTCATATCATTCCATATAACCTTAACATGCACCTCCCTCTTATTTAATTCAATTTAGATGTTAATCCACAATTGAACTTAAATACAAGGTTCAGGCACTGATCAGAATTACATCTACTTTTGAAGTCATTATCCCTTAATCACTTTTTGGGATATTACATGAGGCATATAAAATGACTACCTGAGAGCAAACAAAATCTTGAAACAGAAAGTGCACTCGAGCAGTAACCCTAGCACTCGAGTGATGGGATAACATTCGTGAGTGCTAGCACACACTCTTAAAAAATAGGCTGTGAGTGACAACCTGAGACACGACCTCATAGTGCAAAATACATGCACACTCGAGTAAGACCATATACACTCGAGTAAAGACCCATATCACTTGCAAGTGAGAACATGCACTTCTGCTTTCTCTGCGTGAGAGTAAAACTGAAACTTGAAGGAAAAGGGAAGACATGATGCTGTACTCGAGTGAAACCCTAGATCACTCGAGTGAGGCTTATCAGAAGCCAAAACGTAGCAAATGACAACATTTCCCAAATTTTACCCCATATGCTTCCAATGGTCCCAAAGTTAACAAATAACATATTCCCATAAAATTTTCATAAAGAACCCATTGGAAACACCAAAACAAACAAATTTCTATCACAATGACAAAATCCACCTTTTAAAACACATTGCAATCCAAAACCACTAAATGACCAACTTGGCTTCCAAGACTTCAAACCAATTTCAATGACACAAAGACACAATATGACACCAAATCCAACATAATACACTATCCAAATCATCCATTCCAAAATCACATGAAAATCAGGGCAAAATTCTCAAATCTCAAAACTTAACCAATGCTCATAATATTTAAGTCAAAATGCATCAAATACTCACCTCTTCATCTTCCTAAGGTTGGTTTCTTGATTCCTCAACTTTCAAATTTCTTTAAGTACTCAAACACCTTTCAAAAATCTAAAACCATAGCAATGAAGCTCTCATCACTATGATCAACATTAATGAAGAGCATTTGAGCATTAGAAGTCACATAGACCACTAACCTTAAACTTTCTTCTTTCTCTTTCCTCTTGAGCTTACATGAAAATGGAGGCAAGTGAGAGAAAATGAAATTATGGTGATGAACCAGATTTTTCCCCTTGCTCCCATGCCTCTAGCTGACTTGGAAGGAGAGAGGAGAGAGGGAAATGTCTTTGAACATTTGACCATCATCTATGGTCCACATGTTAACACTTGTCAAGATCTTGTTCCTTCTTCCATGAATTCACATAAGCACCCACACATACAATTCCATTCTCTTGCTTATTAAATCCTAGCTATTAATCTTTAATTTACCAATGAGTCTCCTCTTCGGTAATTGACCAATCGGTCGGTAACTTTTTATTTTTCCGATTTTGCCCCTGATTATGAAAATTCCATACTGAACCACCACCAAACATATTTTATCATTCATTTCTCTCAACCATACACCGTTCCCTACACTAGGATTCATTTTAAGCTTTATCCCATAATTAAGCTCACATACAGGGTTTAGGCAATGATTGAAACATTTTCAAATCAAATTTCAAATCACATTCTATAAAAGTGTTTATTTAACAATAATTACATCCACTTTTAAATTCATTAGTCCTTAAGCCCATTTTTGGGGCATTACATTTTGTGATTTTAGGATGATGAACCCTAGAAGGTTATACTGCCAAAATTTCCTCAAATCATGCTCATTTCATGTTTAAGTAGTTAATCATGTGATTAAAAGTGGAAAGGAAATGATTAAACAAGATAAATCAAGAAAACACATTTTTCTCTTCTAAAACCCTAATTTCGTCCAGGTATAGAATAAGGGGGAGGAGTTGGAATTTTGGAATTTTGATGATCCCATTGGATTTAGAAGGGAAAATTGTATGGGAATATAGGTTTTCATGATTTTTGGAAATTTGTATACAAATATGAAATTTATTAATGTTTTGAAACCCAAACCGAACCGACCTGGGAACTAGAGAACCGGGTATGGAACCAGTCTAGTTCATTTTTTTAAATAAAAAATTGATTTTTTTTTTAATTTTTCTTTAGAATTTCATATAAATAAGCCTAAAATATTCAATTTCTCACCGGCTTGGCCTCGGGTTAGCTCCGATTTGACTCTAGTCTGACCTACTGACCCTTGATCTAGTACTCTGACCAATCCTATGACTAGTCCGGGTTTCAAAACCTTGGAATTTATTGAAGTTGTAAGTGCATGCTGTTTGATTGCCTCCAGTAAGGCGGTGTTGTTGTGCAATGCATTTTGTTAGTCAAACTAAGTCCAAATGTAATAAAACTTTTCAGGATTAAAGCAGACATATAGAGCTTTAATTTTATAGGTGGTGCATAATATTTGGACCTGCATACTAAGAGATATGAATTTTCAAAGTGGTGCCCTATTTTTGGCCTTGATTCTTGAACAGTGTTGGAATTTATGGAATCTTGTAAGTTTGTGGTGGTATATGGTGGTTGTTCATATTTTTCCTGTGTAGAGGATTTAAAGAGCTTTCCATAGAACTTTGAACCACTCTATTTCAATTTTTGTAGATTTAGTTATGATTTTTGGAACTTGAGCCAAGACCAGAGAATTTCTTGGCTGCGGCCAGACAATTTTTATGGTTGCAGCCAAAGGATTTTTGGCAAGGGCCAAGACCTCTATTTCAGCATTTCACATTTTTGAATGGTGTTGATTGGTTTAGCTTTCCTAACCCTATAGGCACTTGTTTGGACTTTTAATAGCTACTTAAAGGACTTAAATGATAACCAACACAAGTACTTTGTAGTTATTAAAGAATTGGAATAGATAATAACTCGTTGTCCTTAATTCTAATTTATGGGATTTGATATTTACCCTGAGTGTAAGAAATCAGTGCAAGAACAAGACCGGAAAGACCAAGATAGTGGCTCTTTCTCTTATATCATGTATAATGCTTTGTATGTATATTCATATCATCAATTGTTATGAATGTTAAGAATGTCAAGAATGTTATGATTGTCAAAAATGTTATGAATGTTATAATTGTCAAGAATGTCAATAATGTATGACTGCTATAAATGATGTTATGTGATGATTGTTTACATAGTCTGTGAAATTATATGTCATATGAGTGAATTATTACTACTATTGAGATTCATATGAAACTCACTCTTTCCAATGACTAACCTACAGCAAGGGCAAGAGGCTCAAAGGGCAAGTAGGTAAACAAGGACGGCTAGAGCACATAGATAAAGGCTTGGGACTTTTATTGGTTGTCAAATTTTGAGGAATTGTATATAACTTACATGATATGTCTATAATACTTGTAATGGGTTTAGATACTTTAGTAGTCCTATGGCTACATTATCTGTATACACACACACACACACACACACACATATATATATATATGCAAATGAATGAACTAAGAATGAGTAGAGGAATGATCTGGCCAAATAAATGAGCAACGAATTATTCTGATTGAATTAAATAAAGATGAGAGTCGATGAGTAGTAATGAAGTTGCGAACCACTGAATGACGCTTCCGCAAGATTTTGAAAATTATTCTGAAAAACCTACTCAACACAGGCTCGAATCCTGTCTTGACATTGAGAATTTAAAACAATTTTACAAAAGTGGTTCAGACTTATTGTGTACAAGCTCATCCCATCGATTACGAGAATAAGATGTTACAAAAATCATCTTCAAAAGATGTTTCTTTTCTGTCTTTGACTTCTCCATAAATTTTCAACCACATCTTCATTTAAATTTTGTCCAGAAAATTGTTCAAATCTCTTAGGAATATGCTCAATTTTTAAAGTAAAAATATTTTCAAAAAATTCTACATCTTTAGTTTTAATCATCGTATTGTATTCTAAAATATCACTTTTTAAAACTAGAAAACGATATGTAGGACTATGTTGAGCATAACTGATAAACATATAATTAGCGATTTTAGAACCTTTCTTTTGTCTTTTAGGATCAGGTAATAACACTTTTGCTAAACACCCCAACACTTTCAAATATTTCAAGTTTGGAGTAAAGCCTTTCCATAACTCATGGTGTCTTCTTTGTTGTCCTTTGGGGTATTCTATTTTGTAGGAAACATGTAGAAAAGAGGCTTCCCCCCACAAGTTATTAAGTGCAATAGAACTCACAAGTAAAGCATTCATCATTTCCTTTAGGGTTCTATTTTTCCTTTCGGCAATACCATTAGATTTAGGTGAGTATGGAGGAGTTACTTCATGGATTATTCCTTCATTTTCACAAAAATCATTAAACAATAAGTATTCCCCTCCTTTATCTAACCTAACCCTTTTTATCTTTTTATTTAGTTAATTTTCTACCTTTGTCTTGTATAAAAGGAATTTTTCAAAGTCCTCATCTTTATTTCCAAGTAAATATACTCTAGTATATCTTGATAAATCATCAATAAAAGTAATGTAATATCTCTTTCCACGTCTTGTCTCAGTTTGTTTAAATCTCCTAAGTCAAGACAAGAGTTCGGTTTCTCTTTGAGTAACAAAATGTGTTTTGCTAGTTTGTTTTGTTCCTGCACATTCTTCACATTTATTAATATCATTAATTTTAATTCTAGAAATTATCCTAAAATGCAGCAACCTCTTTATATAAGATCTATGTATATGTCCTAGTCTAACATGTCATAAATCAAAGGAATCAATCAAGTAAGCAGAAGAGGATTATTATTATTATTTTCATCAACACTTAATACAAAAAGGCCCTGATTACAATAACCCTTTCCTATCAGAACATTGTGCTTTGCCATAATAATCTTATCATATTCGAATGACACCTTAACCCCAAATTTTCCCAATAGAGCCACAAATATCAAATTTTCTCTAAGTTCATGGACATACAAAACATCATTCAGTGCTAATGTCTTTCTTGATGTGAGTTTCAGCACCACTTTCCCTTTCTCTCGAACTTTTGCAGTTCGTGAATTAGCCAAATAAATGTAGTAGTCTCCTTCTAGAAAGGAGGCAAACATCTCCCTATTTGCACATATGTGCTTGGTGACTCTAGAGTTTATTACCCATTTCTTCACATTGGATACCAATAATATTTGAGAGACCATAACAACGATAACTTCATCATCACTATTTTCATCTCTTACAACCAAATTTACATTTAGCTTTGAACAATTTTTGTCTCTTTTACGTTTTTCAATTTTTTCCTTTTTCCTATATTAAGCAGCAAAGTAACCTAGCTTACCATAAGAATAACAATTTTCTTTCTTCTTGAATTTAGGGTTAGAATCATTGATCTTGTAATTAGGCTTCTTTTTGTGTTAATGTTTAGATTCATCCTCTAGTTGTGAGGCTTTGCTTCCACTAAATTGGCTTTTGCAGTCATTTACTTTCCCTTTGCTTCTTGGATCACTTTTTTATTGGTATCTTCAATAATAAGGTGTGTAATCAGATCTAATAGTGACAACTGCTTATGCTTATGCTTTAATTGTTGCTTGTAATCATTGCATATTTCTGGCAACTTTTCAATTAAGGCTCTTGTAACCCCCTGCCGTAATTATATCCGAAATACTCAATTAAAATGAAATAGAGACCAATAGGAAACAAAACTTATTTAAAATCCCATCTTCACGACAGGGTTTTCACAGATAACTTTCGAAATATAATTTACCTGGTCTCATATTCAATTTCGAATACAATTACATTACGCGGAATATCACATTTATACAAATATCAGAGTGTACAACAATAACTTCCCGGCGACCCCCGGGTTCATACCTTTACATAGAATTCATAGGGCACATTCGCCCTTTACAATTTCAACATGGGGATTACACAAATTCATCTCAAATACATATCCAAATACTCATCCCAATTAACCAAATATACATTCGAAACATGTACAATATCCAAATATACATAATCCCAACCATAATGATAACCAACTACCAAATTGACAACCCGAAGGAGTCTTCGCCGCCCTTGGTTGCTTGCTCCAACCTCGATCCACCTACCCTGTCTAAAATGTTGGTAGGGGAGGGTGAGATTCTAGAGAATCTCAGTAGGAAACAGATACCTATATGCATGTATGATATGTGTTTAATGCATGACATGCTTGCAATACATAACTCACGTTCACACAATGACATATCTGCGTGCTCAATGTTTCAACAACATACTCATGGCCATAGCATAACTAGAAACAGAGCTACAATCATTCATACATGTTTCACATAATCAAGCAAAGCAATACTTGCATCAATACACAAACACAACATCAAAGCATGCAAGAGAGGTAAGTTCCCTACACTTTTCTTTCCACGTATGCTCCAGCTCCGCTTACTCGCGATCCAAACGAATACTGAACCCTATAAACCAAATCAAGGATATAGGGTCAATCTCAATTCCAAACCCTTACTTTTATATCACTTAAAGTTGGTTACCATTCACACCCTTTAGGTGGCTAAAATAAGCTCAACGAAAGCTTAAAGGATTGGGACGTACTAGGTTGGAAATCACCTTTCAAAATCTCAAAATCCTGAAAAATGGGGGTTGGCTGCAGCCAAGACCCTCTGGCTGCAGCCAAAACACGCACAGAAGGTTTCTGGCTGCAGCCAAGAATTTCTGGCTGCGGCCAAAACGCTCACAGAAACTTTTGCGCTGCAGCCAAGGCAACTTCAAAAATTCATAACTAATTCCACAAAAATCGAAATGAGGTGATACCAAAGCCAAATTAAATATTTTTAAGTCCTCTTCATAGGAAAAATATGGCTCATTACCATAAATCACCACACAAATCCAGATTTACACAAAATCCAACATTGCACCAAAACAGGGTCCAGTTTCGTCCCCAAACTTTGGACAGTTCAAACTCCCAGTTCACAAAACGAAATGACACATATTATATGTCCATTTTGAAGCTTAAGATGTGAACTTCAAGACTGGAAAGTTTCAGAATTTTCTAACATCATTTGCCCATTCAAAACGGCAACACAAACCGAACTGCCCAGACAGACTTTCCACTGGACAGAATTCCCAAATTTGCACAATTGGCTTCCAATGGTCCAATTTTCATATCAAACATCATTCTCACACAAAATTTCACAAGGAATCCATTGGAAATACCAAATCAACCAAATTCACATTATATTGACATGTTTCACAATGAATTGCAACATGTCACACAATTCACAATACCAACTCTACATTACAATCTCTTTCCATTTCAAATTCAAAACCAATTTCAATGATGCCAAAACATAATATGACACCATTTTCATCATCAAACACAATCCAATTCATCCAATCAAAAATCACATGAAAATCAGGGCAAAATTCGAAATTCACAATACTCAACCATAAATCACAAAACTTAGATCAAAAGGCTTCAAATACTCACCTCTTCCTCTTTCCCAAACCAATTCCTTGATTCTTCATCTTTCCACTTTTCCTCAAGCAACAAAACACCTCCTCTCACAAATCTAAAACCATAGAGATGAAGCTCTCATCACTATGAACAACATTATAGAAGGACATTAGAGCATTAGAGGACTACAAGCCAAGCAAAATCTCACCTCTAGTTTTCTCTTTCCTCCCCTTGTGCTTGGCGTCCATGGAGTGTGTGAGAGAAAAGATGAGATGATGAAATGAAGATGATGTTCAGTTTTTTGAGATGCCACAACCGACTAAAAAGTGAGAGGGAGAGAGGAAAAGTAAGTTTGACACTTTGACCAATCCAAGGGCCCAAAACTTGCCAAGTGTCAACATCTTGCTCACCTTCCATGAGCTCACATAAGCTCACCCACATGAGATTCCACCCTTTGATCTATTACACAAATCAATCTCAACCATTGATCTTGAAGTTACCAATGAGTTTCCTCTTCGGTAACTGACCAATCGGTCGGTAACTTTACCGTTTTGCCCCTGATTATGGTAATCCACTTGGAATCACCATCAAAATCATTTTCTCATTCATTTTCTTTCACAATGCGCCCTCCCCTCTATTTTAAGTCAATTTAGAGGTTAATCCATAATTGAGCTTAAATACAGGGTTTCGGCGCTGCTCAGAACGCATACGAATCACATCGGGTGCTAACTCACACCATAATCTCCAAAAGGGTTCATTTATCACTAATGACATCCACTTTTGGAGTCAATATCTCTTATTCACAATTTAGGATCTTGCTAAACCATGGCTTAGCAGTCCACTAATCTCAGGCTTATTCTCTAGCCTCAAGTTTCAGAATTCGGGATATTACATTTCTCCCCCCGTTCAATAAATTTCGTCCTCGAAATTTGTCGAACCACTTAATCCATAAACTACGGATGCTTCTTCACGACAGCTTCCGTTTCACAATTCATGTCACATTGGATGGTCTCCTCTAGATCACCCACACACAACCGATAATCCACAAATCCGATTCTCGCAAGAATCTCAAACAATGAATGCAACTCAATTGCCACAAATTGCAATCGGCCCATTTCACGATTGCCGCACAAACATAATCACCTCACGATTATTAAACAAATGCAATCGTTTCCACATACGATTGTTACCAAAACTCTATGATCACCATCCACAATACCTGGAGGCTCTAAATCATGAGCCATATCATAAAATCTCAGCAGTTGGGCAGCATAGGCCACCACACTGCTCAGCTCAATCTGGTTACCCCTTCCGGGAGTAACCATCACAACCTCAATACATCAAACAACAGCCTCAGCTGTATACACAAACATTCAGCTTCTGCCATATCCACTTTCACAGCTTTACCCTCACCCGTACACCCACCAGTGATTCCACTAGTGGTAACCGAGACTTTCGGGTATTCACAACAATCACATTGCCGTATCAAATTCCACGGCATTACCCTCACCCATCCGGGGCTTTTGGGTCTCAATCATAATGTTCTCGACAAATTCACATTGATGCGTGACAATTGTCACAAAACGACAGCTCCCACAGCTGTATACACAGTCACACATAGCTTTCGCCACTTGCACAAATACGACAACTTCCCGTTGTCTCACAAATACAACTTGCCCTTTCGGCATTCACATCACACTCCACCCTCATCCCCTTTCTCCGCCGAGAAGACACACAGTCTTAACCCGAACCGTTGTTAGCTACTCAGGGACTATTGGCGTGGCAGTGCATACACATAGCCCTATAGCTCATACAGCTATCTGGCTTTCACAAATGGCCCGTCGGCCTCACAAATAGCCTGTCCCCCGTAAACTACCGCCCCGAAGGCACGGTCCTCCGCCATAGGAATCACCCCATGCGGCCGTAGGTAAGAGACTCACAAATAACCGTCACACCCCACCGCCGTCTCACCCCACCGGGCCACAACGGTTGGTGCCCTCTCCCACCAATCGGGTGCGGAGAGGCTGGGTACACTACGTCGACCCAGGACTCACAGTGCACAATTGTAACAAGCTGGAACCAGGCATTTCAACCACTTCACTTCAACATCTCGAATTCTTTTCACATACTGAGATCCTTCAAGACCTCTCTTTACACAATACAACTTGACCCCGAAGCTTTACCTCCCGAAGCCATAGCTATCATATCATTCTCACAGCTACTCGAGCTTCCGCTCAACACAATTCTCAAACATAATACATTCATCACGATTCCACTGCGCACTCTGAGGTCTTTCTCCTCATCTGTGCCTTCACAATGTCAGGGTGACTCAATAGGAGTCCCATAGGAATCTCCTACCACAACTGACAACGTTCACAATCTATACCAAATCTTGGCCTGATTCAACTTGAATCATTGAAAGCCATAATCAACACATCATTAAGAGTCCATACTCCTAACGTCCTCATAGTTCTACTCTACGATTCAACTTCACGGCAACTGCTCTCCACGGTTCATTATCAAGGCGGCTGCACTCTAGGGTTCATCGTCACAGTGGCTCCACTCTAGGGTTCATTGTCATGGTGGCTCCACTCTACGCTACTGCACTCGGTGCTTCACTCAGTCCACTGACTGGTCAGCCCTTCCGGTCAGAGTTTTCCGTAGGTAGCCCTTTCCAATCAGATCTCACCGTAGGTAGCCCTTTCCGATCGGATCTCACCGTAGGTAGCCCTTTCCCATCAAAAGTCCCCGTAGATAGCGTTCTCCGATCCGAATCCTCCGTAGATAGCTTTCTCCCTGTGTTGGATTAATAACCAACACTCTCAGAATAACTGATACACATCTCAATTCACTTCCTGTACCATACCTTGGTACCACAGACCACTGAGGTCAAATCCAATTCCTAAGAATCAACCCAGCTATTGAGTCTAATCCTTAGATCACATCTCATCTATCCAAACCTCAACCTTAGTTGAACTGGGAAATTACTTCCCTCATTTCCAAGGAGCATTATCCACTTTAGCATAAACTCAAATATCTCTGCCAGCCTAAGGCACCTCAGCCCCTAGGTCTTAAGGCCTTTACACCCACAAGCTCTGTATGACGTCACTACATGTAACATCATACCACCTAGGGTTTCTCACCCAATATCTAGGTTAGACATAACACCTAGAAGCTCAATATCACATTCCTGGGAAATCATTTTCTTCCACCTCTGAGTTTACACCTCAGATTCTCAGGTGAACCACACTGATTCACCACATCCACAACACAATTAATGTATACACATAATCCACAAATCTCAGATATCCACAACACCAGAGATATAAATGTGTATACCACAAACAACCAAAATCACAAATCATTGCCTATTCCTTAGGCAATCATAACTCATCACTCATTCCCTAGCTTGGCCTAAGGGAAATATCCTAGCAAAATCCATCTTTACCAGGAACTGCAGCTCTGATACCAAAATGTAACCCCCTGCCGTAATTATATCCGAAATACTCAATTAAAATGAAATAGAGACCAATAGGAAACAAAACTTATTTAAAATCCCATCTTCACGACAGGGTTTTCACAGATAACTTTCGAAATATAATTTACCTGGTCTCATATTCAATTTCGAATACAATTACATTACGCGGAATATCACATTTATACAAATATCAGAGTGTACAACAATAACTTCCCGGCGACCCCCGGGTTCATACCTTTACATAGAATTCATAGGGCACATTCGCCCTTTACAATTTCAACATGGGGATTACACAAATTCATCTCAAATACATATCCAAATACTCATCCCAATTAACCAAATATACATTCGAAACATGTACAATATCCAAATATACATAATCCCAACCATAATGATAACCAACTACCAAATTGACAACCCGAAGGAGTCTTCGCCGCCCTTGGTTGCTTGCTCCAACCTCGATCCACCTACCCTGTCTAAAATGTTGGTAGGGGAGGGTGAGATTCTAGAGAATCTCAGTAGGAAACAGATACCTATATGCATGTATGATATGTGTTTAATGCATGACATGCTTGCAATACATAACTCACGTTCACACAATGACATATCTGCGTGCTCAATGTTTCAACAACATACTCATGGCCATAGCATAACTAGAAACAGAGCTACAATCATTCATACATGTTTCACATAATCAAGCAAAGCAATACTTGCATCAATACACAAACACAACATCAAAGCATGCAAGAGAGGTAAGTTCCCTACACTTTTCTTTCCACGTATGCTCCAGCTCCGCTTACTCGCGATCCAAACGAATACTGAACCCTATAAACCAAATCAAGGATATAGGGTCAATCTCAATTCCAAACCCTTACTTTTATATCACTTAAAGTTGGTTACCATTCACACCCTTTAGGTGGCTAAAATAAGCTCAACGAAAGCTTAAAGGATTGGGACGTACTAGGTTGGAAATCACCTTTCAAAATCTCAAAATCCTGAAAAATGGGGGTTGGCTGCAGCCAAGACCCTCTGGCTGCAGCCAAAACACGCACAGAAGGTTTCTGGCTGCAGCCAAGAATTTCTGGCTGCGGCCAAAACGCTCACAGAAACTTTTGCGCTGCAGCCAAGGCAACTTCAAAAATTCATAACTAATTCCACAAAAATCGAAATGAGGTGATACCAAAGCCAAATTAAATATTTTTAAGTCCTCTTCATAGGAAAAATATGGCTCATTACCATAAATCACCACACAAATCCAGATTTACACAAAATCCAACATTGCACCAAAACAGGGTCCAGTTTCGTCCCCAAACTTTGGACAGTTCAAACTCCCAGTTCACAAAACGAAATGACACATATTATATGTCCATTTTGAAGCTTAAGATGTGAACTTCAAGACTGGAAAGTTTCAGAATTTTCTAACATCATTTGCCCATTCAAAACGGCAACACAAACCGAACTGCCCAGACAGACTTTCCACTGGACAGAATTCCCAAATTTGCACAATTGGCTTCCAATGGTCCAATTTTCATATCAAACATCATTCTCACACAAAATTTCACAAGGAATCCATTGGAAATACCAAATCAACCAAATTCACATTATATTGACATGTTTCACAATGAATTGCAACATGTCACACAATTCACAATACCAACTCTACATTACAATCTCTTTCCATTTCAAATTCAAAACCAATTTCAATGATGCCAAAACATAATATGACACCATTTTCATCATCAAACACAATCCAATTCATCCAATCAAAAATCACATGAAAATCAGGGCAAAATTCGAAATTCACAATACTCAACCATAAATCACAAAACTTAGATCAAAAGGCTTCAAATACTCACCTCTTCCTCTTTCCCAAACCAATTCCTTGATTCTTCATCTTTCCACTTTTCCTCAAGCAACAAAACACCTCCTCTCACAAATCTAAAACCATAGAGATGAAGCTCTCATCACTATGAACAACATTATAGAAGGACATTAGAGCATTAGAGGACTACAAGCCAAGCAAAATCTCACCTCTAGTTTTCTCTTTCCTCCCCTTGTGCTTGGCGTCCATGGAGTGTGTGAGAGAAAAGATGAGATGATGAAATGAAGATGATGTTCAGTTTTTTGAGATGCCACAACCGACTAAAAAGTGAGAGGGAGAGAGGAAAAGTAAGTTTGACACTTTGACCAATCCAAGGGCCCAAAACTTGCCAAGTGTCAACATCTTGCTCACCTTCCATGAGCTCACATAAGCTCACCCACATGAGATTCCACCCTTTGATCTATTACACAAATCAATCTCAACCATTGATCTTGAAGTTACCAATGAGTTTCCTCTTCGGTAACTGACCAATCGGTCGGTAACTTTACCGTTTTGCCCCTGATTATGGTAATCCACTTGGAATCACCATCAAAATCATTTTCTCATTCATTTTCTTTCACAATGCGCCCTCCCCTCTATTTTAAGTCAATTTAGAGGTTAATCCATAATTGAGCTTAAATACAGGGTTTCGGCGCTGCTCAGAACGCATACGAATCACATCGGGTGCTAACTCACACCATAATCTCCAAAAGGGTTCATTTATCACTAATGACATCCACTTTTGGAGTCAATATCTCTTATTCACAATTTAGGATCTTGCTAAACCATGGCTTAGCAGTCCACTAATCTCAGGCTTATTCTCTAGCCTCAAGTTTCAGAATTCGGGATATTACATTTCTCCCCCCGTTCAATAAATTTCGTCCTCGAAATTTGTCGAACCACTTAATCCATAAACTACGGATGCTTCTTCACGACAGCTTCCGTTTCACAATTCATGTCACATTGGATGGTCTCCTCTAGATCACCCACACACAACCGATAATCCACAAATCCGATTCTCGCAAGAATCTCAAACAATGAATGCAACTCAATTGCCACAAATTGCAATCGGCCCATTTCACGATTGCCGCACAAACATAATCACCTCACGATTATTAAACAAATGCAATCGTTTCCACATACGATTGTTACCAAAACTCTATGATCACCATCCACAATACCTGGAGGCTCTAAATCATGAGCCATATCATAAAATCTCAGCAGTTGGGCAGCATAGGCCACCACACTGCTCAGCTCAATCTGGTTACCCCTTCCGGGAGTAACCATCACAACCTCAATACATCAAACAACAGCCTCAGCTGTATACACAAACATTCAGCTTCTGCCATATCCACTTTCACAGCTTTACCCTCACCCGTACACCCACCAGTGATTCCACTAGTGGTAACCGAGACTTTCGGGTATTCACAACAATCACATTGCCGTATCAAATTCCACGGCATTACCCTCACCCATCCGGGGCTTTTGGGTCTCAATCATAATGTTCTCGACAAATTCACATTGATGCGTGACAATTGTCACAAAACGACAGCTCCCACAGCTGTATACACAGTCACACATAGCTTTCGCCACTTGCACAAATACGACAACTTCCCGTTGTCTCACAAATACAACTTGCCCTTTCGGCATTCACATCACACTCCACCCTCATCCCCTTTCTCCGCCGAGAAGACACACAGTCTTAACCCGAACCGTTGTTAGCTACTCAGGGACTATTGGCGTGGCAGTGCATACACATAGCCCTATAGCTCATACAGCTATCTGGCTTTCACAAATGGCCCGTCGGCCTCACAAATAGCCTGTCCCCCGTAAACTACCGCCCCGAAGGCACGGTCCTCCGCCATAGGAATCACCCCATGCGGCCGTAGGTAAGAGACTCACAAATAACCGTCACACCCCACCGCCGTCTCACCCCACCGGGCCACAACGGTTGGTGCCCTCTCCCACCAATCGGGTGCGGAGAGGCTGGGTACACTACGTCGACCCAGGACTCACAGTGCACAATTGTAACAAGCTGGAACCAGGCATTTCAACCACTTCACTTCAACATCTCGAATTCTTTTCACATACTGAGATCCTTCAAGACCTCTCTTTACACAATACAACTTGACCCCGAAGCTTTACCTCCCGAAGCCATAGCTATCATATCATTCTCACAGCTACTCGAGCTTCCGCTCAACACAATTCTCAAACATAATACATTCATCACGATTCCACTGCGCACTCTGAGGTCTTTCTCCTCATCTGTGCCTTCACAATGTCAGGGTGACTCAATAGGAGTCCCATAGGAATCTCCTACCACAACTGACAACGTTCACAATCTATACCAAATCTTGGCCTGATTCAACTTGAATCATTGAAAGCCATAATCAACACATCATTAAGAGTCCATACTCCTAACGTCCTCATAGTTCTACTCTACGATTCAACTTCACGGCAACTGCTCTCCACGGTTCATTATCAAGGCGGCTGCACTCTAGGGTTCATCGTCACAGTGGCTCCACTCTAGGGTTCATTGTCATGGTGGCTCCACTCTACGCTACTGCACTCGGTGCTTCACTCAGTCCACTGACTGGTCAGCCCTTCCGGTCAGAGTTTTCCGTAGGTAGCCCTTTCCAATCAGATCTCACCGTAGGTAGCCCTTTCCGATCGGATCTCACCGTAGGTAGCCCTTTCCCATCAAAAGTCCCCGTAGATAGCGTTCTCCGATCCGAATCCTCCGTAGATAGCTTTCTCCCTGTGTTGGATTAATAACCAACACTCTCAGAATAACTGATACACATCTCAATTCACTTCCTGTACCATACCTTGGTACCACAGACCACTGAGGTCAAATCCAATTCCTAAGAATCAACCCAGCTATTGAGTCTAATCCTTAGATCACATCTCATCTATCCAAACCTCAACCTTAGTTGAACTGGGAAATTACTTCCCTCATTTCCAAGGAGCATTATCCACTTTAGCATAAACTCAAATATCTCTGCCAGCCTAAGGCACCTCAGCCCCTAGGTCTTAAGGCCTTTACACCCACAAGCTCTGTATGACGTCACTACATGTAACATCATACCACCTAGGGTTTCTCACCCAATATCTAGGTTAGACATAACACCTAGAAGCTCAATATCACATTCCTGGGAAATCATTTTCTTCCACCTCTGAGTTTACACCTCAGATTCTCAGGTGAACCACACTGATTCACCACATCCACAACACAATTAATGTATACACATAATCCACAAATCTCAGATATCCACAACACCAGAGATATAAATGTGTATACCACAAACAACCAAAATCACAAATCATTGCCTATTCCTTAGGCAATCATAACTCATCACTCATTCCCTAGCTTGGCCTAAGGGAAATATCCTAGCAAAATCCATCTTTACCAGGAACTGCAGCTCTGATACCAAAATGTAACCCCCTGCCGTAATTATATCCGAAATACTCAATTAAAATGAAATAGAGACCAATAGGAAACAAAACTTATTTAAAATCCCATCTTCACGACAGGGTTTTCACAGATAACTTTCGAAATATAATTTACCTGGTCTCATATTCAATTTCGAATACAATTACATTACGCGGAATATCACATTTATACAAATATCAGAGTGTACAACAATAACTTCCCGGCGACCCCCGGGTTCATACCTTTACATAGAATTCATAGGGCACATTCGCCCTTTACAATTTCAACATGGGGATTACACAAATTCATCTCAAATACATATCCAAATACTCATCCCAATTAACCAAATATACATTCGAAACATGTACAATATCCAAATATACATAATCCCAACCATAATGATAACCAACTACCAAATTGACAACCCGAAGGAGTCTTCGCCGCCCTTGGTTGCTTGCTCCAACCTCGATCCACCTACCCTGTCTAAAATGTTGGTAGGGGAGGGTGAGATTCTAGAGAATCTCAGTAGGAAACAGATACCTATATGCATGTATGATATGTGTTTAATGCATGACATGCTTGCAATACATAACTCACGTTCACACAATGACATATCTGCGTGCTCAATGTTTCAACAACATACTCATGGCCATAGCATAACTAGAAACAGAGCTACAATCATTCATACATGTTTCACATAATCAAGCAAAGCAATACTTGCATCAATACACAAACACAACATCAAAGCATGCAAGAGAGGTAAGTTCCCTACACTTTTCTTTCCACGTATGCTCCAGCTCCGCTTACTCGCGATCCAAACGAATACTGAACCCTATAAACCAAATCAAGGATATAGGGTCAATCTCAATTCCAAACCCTTACTTTTATATCACTTAAAGTTGGTTACCATTCACACCCTTTAGGTGGCTAAAATAAGCTCAACGAAAGCTTAAAGGATTGGGACGTACTAGGTTGGAAATCACCTTTCAAAATCTCAAAATCCTGAAAAATGGGGGTTGGCTGCAGCCAAGACCCTCTGGCTGCAGCCAAAACACGCACAGAAGGTTTCTGGCTGCAGCCAAGAATTTCTGGCTGCGGCCAAAACGCTCACAGAAACTTTTGCGCTGCAGCCAAGGCAACTTCAAAAATTCATAACTAATTCCACAAAAATCGAAATGAGGTGATACCAAAGCCAAATTAAATATTTTTAAGTCCTCTTCATAGGAAAAATATGGCTCATTACCATAAATCACCACACAAATCCAGATTTACACAAAATCCAACATTGCACCAAAACAGGGTCCAGTTTCGTCCCCAAACTTTGGACAGTTCAAACTCCCAGTTCACAAAACGAAATGACACATATTATATGTCCATTTTGAAGCTTAAGATGTGAACTTCAAGACTGGAAAGTTTCAGAATTTTCTAACATCATTTGCCCATTCAAAACGGCAACACAAACCGAACTGCCCAGACAGACTTTCCACTGGACAGAATTCCCAAATTTGCACAATTGGCTTCCAATGGTCCAATTTTCATATCAAACATCATTCTCACACAAAATTTCACAAGGAATCCATTGGAAATACCAAATCAACCAAATTCACATTATATTGACATGTTTCACAATGAATTGCAACATGTCACACAATTCACAATACCAACTCTACATTACAATCTCTTTCCATTTCAAATTCAAAACCAATTTCAATGATGCCAAAACATAATATGACACCATTTTCATCATCAAACACAATCCAATTCATCCAATCAAAAATCACATGAAAATCAGGGCAAAATTCGAAATTCACAATACTCAACCATAAATCACAAAACTTAGATCAAAAGGCTTCAAATACTCACCTCTTCCTCTTTCCCAAACCAATTCCTTGATTCTTCATCTTTCCACTTTTCCTCAAGCAACAAAACACCTCCTCTCACAAATCTAAAACCATAGAGATGAAGCTCTCATCACTATGAACAACATTATAGAAGGACATTAGAGCATTAGAGGACTACAAGCCAAGCAAAATCTCACCTCTAGTTTTCTCTTTCCTCCCCTTGTGCTTGGCGTCCATGGAGTGTGTGAGAGAAAAGATGAGATGATGAAATGAAGATGATGTTCAGTTTTTTGAGATGCCACAACCGACTAAAAAGTGAGAGGGAGAGAGGAAAAGTAAGTTTGACACTTTGACCAATCCAAGGGCCCAAAACTTGCCAAGTGTCAACATCTTGCTCACCTTCCATGAGCTCACATAAGCTCACCCACATGAGATTCCACCCTTTGATCTATTACACAAATCAATCTCAACCATTGATCTTGAAGTTACCAATGAGTTTCCTCTTCGGTAACTGACCAATCGGTCGGTAACTTTACCGTTTTGCCCCTGATTATGGTAATCCACTTGGAATCACCATCAAAATCATTTTCTCATTCATTTTCTTTCACAATGCGCCCTCCCCTCTATTTTAAGTCAATTTAGAGGTTAATCCATAATTGAGCTTAAATACAGGGTTTCGGCGCTGCTCAGAACGCATACGAATCACATCGGGTGCTAACTCACACCATAATCTCCAAAAGGGTTCATTTATCACTAATGACATCCACTTTTGGAGTCAATATCTCTTATTCACAATTTAGGATCTTGCTAAACCATGGCTTAGCAGTCCACTAATCTCAGGCTTATTCTCTAGCCTCAAGTTTCAGAATTCGGGATATTACATTTCTTGCCATAAATTCATCTAGTAGATTGATCTTTTCATCTCAGAGTTCTTCTAACAATGTATAATATTCTTTAATCTATGGTTTGATATCTTTATCCTTGACCATTTTCCATTGATAGAAATTCCCCACAATAAATTTTTGTTTTCCGAATTCCTCAACAGTGTATTTTAGGATAAGTGACTCCCAAATCTTTTGTGCCTCTTTGTATACATAGTAAACATCGAACAGATTATTAGACAGAGTACTTATGAGGATGTGTCTACAAACCTTATTTGCATATGTCCAAGAATCCTTTCTGACTTGGTCAGATTCTAATAAAGGTTTTGGCTGATCAAGAGCAGCAACCACCCTATGCAAATCGAGAACAAAACAAACTCGTTCTTGCCATCACCTAAAATTTTTTCCATAAAAACGATAATCTTGGATGTGTTGGGAAAAGGTATAGGAAGCAGAATTGCAAATAGTACCACTATTAAACTGAATTAGCAGCATCATAAGCATCAGGAATATTGTTAACAACATTGTTCTCCATACTAGTTCTCCATTATGATTAGTAACTATAGATTGTAGTCGATCACATGCAATCTAAAAGAATGAAGAAACAGATGATCTGAGTCACGTCTGAGGACTCTGTCCTATAAAGTTATTTTGAGACCACCAGCAGAGAGGAAGCGGCACTCCCTAAGATTAAACAAACCCTTCTTGAAACAAGTCAAGGCGGTAAAACTAGCAGAAGGTAATAGTAATCACAAGGGAGTTTTTGAGCACTTTATCTATGTCCCTTTTATAGGCATGCTCCAAGAAGAGCCAACGGTCATAAAACAATCCAGATAATACGTCCATCAAGACCGAATAGACACCATCGGATATATAGGCATGTATGCTAACAACGAAAGAAATGTTTAGGGAAGCACTCAACTATTGACAACTTTCGGTCTCGAAGGGTTACAATCTCCAAACCCCAAAATATAGAGACTTTTTGGTAAGCCAAAATAAATCATTATTTTAGGAAACCAAAAATAATATTTTCAGAGACCAAAATATTTTCACAAAAAATGCCGATAACACATATTTACTCGCATGCAGGGGGTATAGCTAAATTTCCACTGCATTTGCTTTTCGGTGGCCCGTTGTTGTGCATGCGAGCCCACCACTCCTCTAGGCCTCTTTACAATTCTAAGATAATGTGATAATATATATAAGCTTATACTCTCTTACTCCCAAGCAATGTGGGACTAGTTTCTTTAGCACACCTACACACATGCATATATTTACAACACTTTACACTAACCCTGTCGTATGCTTGATTCTGAAGTAAAGGGTTAAATTTTGTTTGTATTTGTTGTTTAATGAGTACTATGTAGGGGTTTCTATTGAATCAGGAATTGCCTCAACAAGTACAGCAGGTACATGTTTATTTCCTTCTTTTGATAATGATGATGAAGATGTCTTGGTCATAAGTAGTTGAATATATGAAACAAAGAACCTCAACAGATCCTCAAACTGAGTTAGATAGATATATTGCAACTACCTCAAGAGATGAAGTCCCTTCAACAACTGAGTTTGACATACTATTATGGTAGAAACCTAATTCTGAAAAATACAAAATTCTCTCCCACACAGCACGAGATGTATTAGCTATGCCAATTTCCATAATGGCTTCTGAGACTACCTTTAGTACAAGAGGACGTGCGGTTGATCATTATAAGAGCTCTCTATCTCCTAAAAAGACAGAAGTACTGTAATGTCCCAAATTTTGATTAAGGGCTAATGACTTCAAAAGTAAATGTAATTAATGATAAACAAACACTTTTGGAGAATATGATTTGGATTGTGATTCTAATGTGCAGTAATTAATGCCTAAACCTTGCATTTAAGCTTAATTGTGTTGTTAAAGCTTAAAATGAATTTCAAGGGGGGAAGGGCGCATGAAATAGAGAATATAATGAGGAAATGTGTTGGGTGGTAATTCAATAGGAATTTTCATAATCAAGGGCAAAATTAGAGGAATGAAAAGTTTACTCACTAATTAGTCAACAATTGAAGAAGAACGTAATTAATAACTAATGTAATTGGTTAGTGTAACTAAGTAGAATATTAATGTGGTGAGATTGCATAGGATTGTGACAAGTATCATTGTTGGATAAAGTAAGAGGGAGTTGGTTAGAAAAGTCAACATAAGTGATTTGTTTATTCTTTTCTCCCTCTCTCTTCTCTGTTCGGCTAAGATGCATGGAGGGAGTGTAAATATGACTTCATCATTATCATTTATTCTCTCTCTCTCTAAGTATTTTTTGCATGATTTTGGATTGTGTGAATTGTATGTAGTTTGGTTGTGGAAATGGCGTATTATTCTGTGTTTTGGACAATAGAATGGGTTTGGAACATTGGATGTTGAGTTTGGCAAAGTTGTGGTTGGGTGTTGTTTTGTGGCCAAAGTAAAACATGTCAATGTAATGGGAATTTGTCCATTTTGATGTTGTCATTGGATTCCTTGTGGAAAATTGTATGGGAGTAGTGTTTGTTGTGCATTTTGGAACCTTTGTGAACATTTTGTGCAAAACTTGAAAATTCTGGAAATTGGTTAAGTGTAAAATGCTATGCAAGTGACCAACTTTGCATGGTGATTTTAAACAGTAAATGATGTTGAAATGTTGTGAAACTTTCCAGTCTTGTAGTTCACATTGCAAGCTTTCCATTGATATATAGTTTGGGTCATTCTGATATCTGTGTGAAAAGATATGATCGTTTGAAATCAGCTAGGAAACAAACCAAAGGTTGGCCGCAGCCCATGGATGTTGGCTGCGACCCAAAACCTTCTGACTAGTTCTTGGCAGTGGCCTAAATCTTTCTGACTTGCTTTTGGCTACGGCCTATAGATCCTGGCCGTAGCCCAAAAGTTTCTGACTATCCGTTGGCTGCGGCCAGTGGATGGCTTGGCCGCAGCCATCCCCTTGAAAAATTGTTTTTAAACTTTCGAAAAGAGGTATTTGGTCAAGTCTTTCCCAACCCTTTAAACATCTGTTTGGACTTCTCGTAGCCATATAAAGGTCTTAAATGATAACCAACTTTAAGTGTTTTGGAATTGAGTTGTGGATTAGAGAATAACTCTTCACCTTAATTATGGTTATAGGATTTGATATTTACCCTGCACGCGATAGACCATTGCTAGAGCAAGCGTAGAAAGAACAAGGTGACCTTTCTCTTATATTATGTATGATATATTATATACATGACTTATCATTGAATTGTCGAGTGAAACATGCCGTGTGAACCCACCATTAAGAAGTATGCCGATGTGGATATGCCGTGTGAAAAATGTCATTGTGTATTACAGCATGAGTAGTCATGGATGTGACGTAAGTCACACCTACCCCTGCCACTGTAAATGCCGTTGTTGTGTTGTTGTATTGTGATTTTCCCTTATTGAGAAACATGCTGGTGTGGCTATGCCATTGTGAAATATACCATATGAAACATTGCCTTTGTGAAACATGTTGATGTGAAATATGCCATTGTGTATTACAGTGTGAGCGTCGTGGATATGACGCATGTTACACCTACCCCTGGCATTGTAAATGTCATTGTTGTGCTGCTATATTGTGATTTGCTTATATGCTTTGTGATTTTGCATATTAGAAGTGAATTGTTACTATTGGGATTCTTTTGAATCTCATTCTTTCTATTGACTAATCTACAAATAGGGCAAGTGGTTCCAAAGAGAAGCAAGTGACGAAAGGCAGTGAAGCTTCTAGTTAGGGGTTTTAAATTTTGGATAGTTGGTTATCATGCTTTTGACTATTGGTTATTTTGTTGAGGGATTTGTTGTACATGTTGTAGATATTGAATAGTTTCATGTAATCCCCTGTATGGGAACTAAAATAGGCAAAAGTGCTCTGCAAACCTTTTAGATGAATTAATGGAACCTGAGTATGTCAGGAATTTTTGTTACACTCTGATATGTATGAATAAAATCTAACTGTGCAGGCCAAATATATGATTGAAATGTGAATATGAGACCATGTTGAACAGGTTTTGGAAAATTTTTTTTGAAAATCCCGTTTTGGGGATGGAACTTTTAACAAGTTTCAAAATCTCTTTTAGTCTTTAATTCAACATAATTACGTATTTGTGAACTTAATCTCAGCATTTAAGGAAGGGGGTTTACAAGTACTGATTTGTAGCCAAAATTGGCTACAATTTGGGCAATCTTTCTCTAAATTTGTTGAAAAGCTTCATGAGTTTGATAATTTTGATGACACTGAAAATGTCATTTACCTTGCAAGTAAGCTTTTATTCTGAAGCTCATAAATTCATAAATACATACACTTGAATACAAAGATATTACTTCATAATTTTTAGGGTTAAGGTGCAAATTTACCAATGAAGTTTTGTCCGAGGAGCATCTGGTACAAATATCTTTTAGAAGGGGCAAAAATACCAATGAACAATTAAAAAGGGGCATCCACCACAAAAACTGTTAATCCGTACTAACGGCGTTAAATTATAAGAGAGGAAAACCCCTAACGGCGTTAGTACGGATTTAATGATTTTTTTGGTGGATGCCCCTTTTTAATTGTTCATTGGTATTTTTGCCCCTTCTTAATTATTCATTGGTATTTTTGCTGCTTCTAAAAGATATTTGTGCCAGACGCTCCTCGGACAAAACTTCATTGGTAAATTTGCACCTTAACCCTAATTTTTAATGTAATTGTTGCTTTAGTTTTTTCCTTAGATGTTGTACTTGGAGAAGGGAGAATATAATGGATATGGTTGGCTAATGGTGATTGAAGGATAATTTTACAAGAATGAGTTGCCAAGTAGGTAATTTGCAACATTTAAAAATTTACTTGTAAATGTAAATTTCCTTTTACATAATTACACGCTTTCTTCTTTGCTTACTTGTAGGTAATTCCAACTGCTTCATCCTTTTGTCAATTTTAGGGGATTGATGCAACCACTTGCACAACTATAAGGCTTTAATTACAATTTTTTGATGCCTTGTTTTTAATGGATTTTGGATGTTATTTAATTCTTCAATAATGGGTATTTTAATATTTTTTAAGACATATGGTAGTCTTTACTCTTTTTGACTTCAAGACTTATGTTGTAGACTTATTTTGGAATGTTCCAAGTGTAGAATTATGGGTGTGCCTCCCTTTGATGTTGAATAGGTGCTATTAGCTTTGAAGTTGGTAGAAATTTGGCTTTTTCTTTGATTGTAATGGAAATTCATTTTCTTGCAGGTTACTATATCTTGGAGACCCTTTCTTGGTACATCTTTAAACACAAGAAATGCAATCAAGAACAAAAGCTCAATTATGAACCTGTTTGTGCTCCCTTGAAGAGTGGCTTCAAAGTTGGGTTGATAAATGTTGGGCGGGGTGAAGCCCGCCTTGCCCAGCCCCAAAATGTTTGGGCTTCTATAGGGTAGGGTCGGGCATCAAGCTACAAAATGTAGCTCAATGATCCTTCTAGCAGGGCATCATGCAAAGGCTTCGCGTTGCCCAACTCTGCCTATGAACACCCCTAGTCCATATAATCCATATTTAAAACATATTATGTCAAGCCCTTTGTACTCCACCGTATATACCTAATTCCAGAGAGAAAATCTGGATTGGAGCTGTTTGATGAGATCCACCTCTACACTTACTCTAGCAAACTTACCTTTTTCCACAACATGTTGATTATTTTCTTTATGTGCTAGAGTATTGAGATCGACCTTAAGAGCTTTACCGATAAGATTTCCAATTTCCATTATACATTCCTCTGAGTAAATATGCAGTGGAAGTTGTAGGAACACTCACCCAAATTGCTACTTTACGCACCTTATTACAATGAGGATTAAAATTTAGACTCCATATCTGAACAGCAAGAGATGTCCATGTATAAGCCAAGGTCAATCAAACAATAATTTAGTACATAAAGCTTCTTCTACTGTTTTGAAAACAAAATAATTTTCTGGAAGATCAATAAGTTCAAAGTTTTCTGACCTCAAAAGCCATTTGATTCCATCTTTCATCATGTCTAGATGGTTGTTCTGCCCAAAACAGTCAAGATGAGTACATATTTCCATGGCTTGCAAAGTTCTCGTAGTCACTCATCAGATACCTTCAGCATAGGCAGGGACCCTGTCAGCTTTCTTTACTCCTTGGTCAACTCTGGTGTCGTGTCCACTTCCTCCTATAACCATTCTTTCATTTTATCCTCAAGACTCTTGCCAAAAGCCTTTTTTTATGCCCCAGTAACTTAGCTTTTTAAGATATCTGAGTCCTGGGTGTAGTTTTGACATCTCATCTAGCCTGAAAGCTTTGTATATTTGAAACCTTTATGCTATCGTCCCCCTTCCTCACTTCAGGTTTCCTTTTAGACTACTTAGCTTTGACTTCCGCATCTTGCATCTGAATATCTTCTGGCATCTTCTTAATATTACATCCCAAAATATTGTCTTCCTCTTTGGACTTATCTTCAGCCCCTTCAGAGATGGTTCCATTGCTGGTCACGGACCAGTGTGCATACCCTTTCTCTCACTAGTATTCTCTCTAATAAGCTCCTCTTAGTGCTGTGCTGGACCTCTACTTTAATTTTTAGAAACTCTAATCATAAATGAATTATTTGCATGTTTAAAATAATTCTGTGAGAAACTAACATGGCTGAGACACTATCATTTGCATAAATGAATAGGCAAAGGATCAAAACGAGGGAGGAGTAGTTGTCGTGGTAGTAGTAGTTGTAATATCCCAATTGTGATTAAGGGCTAATGACTTCAAAAGTAATGTAATTAATGTTAATCAAATACTTTTGAAGCAAATGATGTGAATTTTGATATCAATGTGTTTCGTTCAGTGTCCAAACCCTATGTTTAAATTTAAATGTGTGACAAAGCTTAAATTGAACCCTAATGTAGGGTAGGGCACATGTTTGAGTTAAATGAGTGATATGAATGTGCTTGATAATAGTATATGTTGTGATAATTAAGGGGCAAAATGGGAAATTGCCGACCAAGTGGTCAGTTACCGAAGACGAAACTCATTGATAACTCAAATATCAATGGTTGAGATTTATTGTTAAGGGATTAAAAGAGTGGAATCCTATGCATAAGTGTGTATGTGAGTTCATGAAAGAGGAGGCAAGATGTTGACATTTGGAAAAATGTGAGCCATGGATCAAAGTCAACTTTTCAAACATGTTTTTTTTCCCTCTCACCTCCAAAGTCGGCCAAGAGCATGGGGAAGGCCAAAAATATGTTTCATCATCAACATCTCATTTTCTCTCTCATTGATCTCCATTTTCGTTCAAAGAGCAAAAGGAAAGAAAAAGAAGAAGACTTGAGGTTAGTGCCCTAAATGATCTTGTATCCTCAAACACCCTTCATTGATATTGTTCAAGGGGTTGAGAGCTTTTTTCCTATGGTTTCAGAATTTTAAAAGGTGGTATTTGAGAACTTGTGAAAAGTTGAAAGTTGGAAAATCAAGGAACTAGCTTTGGGAAGAAGAAGAGGTGAGTGTTTGTGATATTTTGATATATTCATTGTAGTTAATGGTTGAGTTTTGAACTTTTTGGATTTTTCTCTAATTTAGTTTTAATTTTGAATAGGGGAATTTGAGGATGTATTATGGAAGAATAGATGGCATATTGTGTCTTTGAGTCATTAGAGTTTGTTTGGAAATTGAAAGGGAAAGGTTGTCTTTGGATGGTTTGTGTGTAATGTGTGGATCCGAGACCAAATTTGTTGTTAGAAAGGGATTGTAAAATTTTTTTATGATTATTGGTCCCTATTTCATTTTAATTACGAATTTTGAATTATAATTACAGTTATCAAGGCAGGGGGTTACAGTAGTGGTGGTAGTTGTGATGGCCACGGCAGCGGCAGCAAGAGCAGCAGCACCGCAACGGCAACGATAGCAGTTTAATACCTTCCATAATTTGCGCTTAATATTTCAACTTGAACAAAAGTGATTTGATACTGTACCTTAATACCTTTCATAATCTGAGCTTATCTTCGCTCCAAACTTTTTAATTAAATATTTGAGTATGCAACTTCGACATAAAATTTTGAATACTCCAATAATATGTTATATATTGGAATCAAGCAATATTTAGATAAGTTTCTTCAAATAATCATTATAATGTAGTTTATTTCTTTAAAGAAAGTACTAGTAGTAGTCACAAGCACTTCCATGAGTGAAGAATGATGTTTTGGTCATAAAACCTTTCTAAACATTTGAGATGTTATAAAATTATTTCAAAAACATTTAAAAACTCATTTTAAAACCAACCAACCTCAACTACTTGCAAAATACAAGATCCAACTCCAATATAGGAACTTGAGTTTTTATATTGTAAATTTGAGCTCCCGAATTCTTCAAAACAAGTTCTTAACTTAACTACACAGTATTTTTATTTAGTAACTAGTCTAATTTATTTTTAAATAAAAAGCATAATATGCAAGAAATAATGATTAATAAATACACATATTAAGATTGACATTGGCAGAATAACGTCAGGCTAGCCAAACTAACAGCTCATTACCCAGCCCTAAGCCTCCTTCAAGCAGAAAAACAAGCCTAATGCCTGATCATGCCCATGGATGTACGGATCGGGCAGATTGGGTTGGGCATGCTTTGATCGAATTCATGCCAATCAATTTATTACACTTTATATTTTTTGGCCATTACTATAAAGTTCCAATGAAGATATTTAATAAGTCAAAAGTTCAATAATAATTAAGGAGCATGTAATTTCTAATTTAAGAAATAACAATATATTTATACGGCTCATTTGTTGTTGGAATTTTGGTAATTAAATCTCTTATTTTGGGACTCATAGTAATTGTCCCATGTTTTTTCTCCCAAGCGTTAGGTATATCATATTGTTGCTGGACCATGAATCAATTTGGGCTATTCAAGCTTGAAGAAGAAAAAGAACAAATCGCAATGGGCCAGATGTTTTTTTTTTTATTTTGTTAAGGGTTAATATAGGCTTTATATCTCAAATTTGTCTTTATTTTAGTTTTGGTTGTTCAAGTTTCAAGCAAAAGATTTTGATCCCTCCAAGGGCAAAATAGTCCAAATTTTTATTTAATGACAAGGACCAATATTTCAAACGGAATGAAATTTGAGGGAATAAAAACTCTGGTTTGAAACTTGAAGGAGCAAAACAAAAATGAGGGTAAATTTGAAAGACTAAAAGTTGTATTAACCTTTTTGTTAATCATGCACAAAGCAATAAAATAAATGGTCAAAGTGCAAAAATGTCCATGAACTTTTATTCAAAGTGTGTCTAGCACTATATACTTTTGGGAGGTGCAAAAATACCCATGAAAATAAATAAAAGGAGCAAAAATATCAACACCGTTAAATTTAACCTAACTCCATTACTTTCCATACTGGAGCCCTTCTATTTTAAAAATTCATGTGTATTTTTACACATTCAAAAAGTATATAATGTTGAGCACACCTTTCATAAATGTTCATGGGTACTTTTCACCCCTAGTGCTGAGGGTTGGATGTGATTTTCTATAAATACAAGAAGCATGATGGACACTTGTTTCATGGAATCATTTGCTTTAAAGGATCAATTTTAAAGGAATTTCTATGGAGAAATCGGTTCTCCCTTGGAATTTCCTATCCAGATGTTTTAGAGCGTCTCTCTGATGGAGTTTAAACTTGGGGCTTATTGCATCTAGATCTAAACCTTCACTTGCTGCTTATTGCGTCAGCAGATGCTTCTTACATTTCCCTCAATTCTCGTCAGCTAACCAATATTACATGGTCGGAAGCTCTATCTATGATTGATGATTTTAACTTTAAGACTATAACTTAAAATTGCTTTTGCTCTTCTTTCTTCGGTAGCTGGAACTCTTACGACATGTAATATGTAGACTCTCCTTATTTAATGAGATTTTGTCTTGTATAAAAAAAAGATAAAAAAAAACAATTAAGCCGCATAAACACAACAACAAAATAAAGCTACCATTATTGAACCGATATTTGCAATCACCAATAACAATGAAAAAAAAATCAGAAAACAAACTGGGAAACTGGTTTATTGAACAGATAAAAAAATTTAAAATATTAATCAAATCTGAACAGAATACAATCAACACTGTTCACCAGGACCAATACTGGGATTTCAGAGTAAATCAAACCTGAACAGAAAATGGAATCGAAATGCTGATATTTCACCAGGAAACGACCCATGCGCTTATCAGACTCGGCCACATCCAATTTGATCCGTGGTAGCAAAGAGTCTGAGGAAACGGTTCCTGGTCCCACTGACAACGGATTGGGACCAAGCTATCTGTACTCTGTCCAAATTCTCAGCTCACCCAACCACCGAAATTGCGAGAAATAACATTCACAAATCACAATGCATACAGAATTGTGCGAACACAAGACACCTATTATTACAGAATTTTGCTTCACTAAATATAACTCTACATTCCATCATACAACTAATTGTGAATATGGCTGCAAGAGAAATTAATATCTAGCAAAAACTGTTGTGTCGGGATCAAACTGCCGAGAGGCTAGCCCATTTCCCAAGCTCATATGGATCCGCGTAGTAATATAACTTAATTCTATTGGATAAAGATAGTCCTGCGGCCAATGGAGAACTAATACCAAAATCGTCTTGTTCGGAGGGGTCATCAGTAAAAGCTGCAACATCTCCAACAAGTTTGAATGAAATTCTGCGATTTTGTATCTGCCTAGGGAAATCAAAGTACATTGGTGTTCCAGCCTTGGCCTCTGGTAGTCGGTACTCGGCGATGGGTACCATGTTATGGTATTCCTGCAATGAATCTCACCATCAGATCTTCAAAAAGCGGCAAAACCCCATGCATTTAATAATGAAATAGATAGTTGTACATAGTATCAAATAAAGGGAATAATTCAACTAGTGCAGCCTCTCAGGCTCTCGACTAATAAAAAAAAAAAATCCATGTATTAATGTATATCTTGCCCACATCTTCACAACATAACTCTGTGAAGTCTTGCTAATTGG
Organism: Inga leiocalycina; assembly: GCA_963242795.1. NCBI lineage: Eukaryota > Viridiplantae > Streptophyta > Magnoliopsida > Fabales > Fabaceae > Inga > Inga leiocalycina. The sequence continues at coordinate 73,631,598 of OY725325.1, forward strand.
GAAAAAAGGGCCAAATGGTCCGATGTCACGCCATGGTGGGAGAAAAACATTACAGATACAGAATGCTAATGGTAGCTTGTGCTCCATTATGCATCTAGTAGCATATCTTGCAAAAGGTCATGAAAATGGAGGATCTTAAGAAAATAAACATCGTTGCATCCTTTATGACCAATGAATATAACCGTTAGAGCCCAGGGGAGAAGACAGAAAGAAAACATATCATTCGTCATTTGACAAACACAAGATGCCTTTTCCCTAATTCTTCATTTAGACGACCCTACCCATGTTTTATAGTCAGTCCCAGACTTGAATTAAGGAGGAGGTTGTAAAATGCTCTTGATAGCCAAGTAAAACTCTATTGAGTCCTTTATGACATGGATTAAAGATGCTATTCTACTGATGCCAAGTCATTAGCTAGAAGTAACGCACTATATATCAAATGAGCTAGAGCTGCTACATTAGCATCCAAGTGTGATGTTTAATGAGTAAGGTTTCTTGCATTTATTTGGACGAATGTAGGTAAAGAAGTTAGTCTAGGAGAGCGATATCAAGTTAATACTGGGAATATTGGGACTCTAATGGAGGCAGTGGATGTAATGATGTGAAGAAAAACTATTATGTGCCTTCAAGAAACTAAAAAAGGCTACGAAGCTTTGGGCCTTTGGTAGACAAGTTAAACTTTGGTAGATAGGGGAAGTCAAAGCAAATAAGAATGGGGTTGGTTTTATTGCTGAGAAGAACTGGAAGAATATGGTGAAAGTAAAATGAAATGAAGATAAGATCTTATTCTTAAGAATGATTGTTGAGTGATACTATCAATATCATAAGTGCCTATGCACCTCAAGTAGGACAGAAGCACACCTTAAGCAAAAGATTTGGAGAAGTTGGTTCAAGGCATTCCACATGGAATAAAGATTTTCATTGACCGGGAACTTAATGGCCATGTTGGCAAAGGTGTAGGGCCATGTGTGAGAACTCATGTAGTTTTGATTTTGGGAAATTTAATGAAAGAGGTGAATCTATTCTCGATTTTTCATTGATATACAATTTTAAAAATTATCAACACTTGTTTAAGAAGTGGAGCATTTACTCGCACACAAGAGTAGAGCCTCAAGGTCACAAATTGACTTCTATTTGGCAGGAAAGAGAGAATGAAACTTAGGGCCCAAAAATTAATTTTAGGTCTCAAGATTTTGTTGAAACTAAGTTTCAAAACTAATATCAATTCTGTGCTTGTGAATTTCTATCAAATTGTACCAACAAACTGTTGATTAAGGTGGTACGCGGCTTCATCTCCGTAAGGAGAAGAATACAAGTTCGAATCCTGGGAAGCGCATTTGTTCGGAGAGACAAAAACGCGTTGCGCTCTAAGTCTTAAAAGGGAAAACCCTTCATCAAATCGGAAAAAATCTATTAAATTGTCAAAAATCAGTTTCAAACTACCACCCAAGTTTTCCACATTGACAATGGCACAAAATATCTCAATAAAACTCTTAGCAATTTTCTACAACAAGGCATTGTTCATAAGAGGACATATTCTTAGAGCCCCCAACAAAATGAGATGCCTAAAAGAAAAAATAGACACATTCTAGATGTTACCAAAGCTCTTCACTTTACTCATAATGTGACACAATTCTACTAGGGTGATGCTATCCTCACAGCTACCTCTCTTATTAATCGGTTGCCCCATCATGTCTTGACCTTCAAATCCCCTCTTGAGGTGTTCCATACCACGCACTTCACCATGAAAAAAGTTCGCCCCTAAAAGTTTTTGGGTGCATAGTTCACATTCATCACAGCAGCAAACTTAATCCCGGTGCTCTACGCTTTTCAAAATGGGTATAAGTGCTTTGACCCGGTCACCACAAAAAGTCTAAGAGTTGTGATGTTAGCTGTCATGAGAATGAACCATTTTGTTCCCGTTCTCCAATTCAGAGGGAAAGGGAAAGGGAAAGTGAAGTTCAGCCCATGGAAGAACCTTTCTTGGAGTCTCATCTCTTAGTCTCTCACCCTCAAAATACAGAACCATTGAATACCTTACTTGAGCCCCAACCTGTAGTGCCTGAACTTGGAGAGAATCTTAATGAGGGGGAGAAATCAACTCAGAAAAACTCTGTTTTATGCCAGGATTAGAGTGGAAGGAGGTCAAAATTTCTGGAAACGTGCCATGAATCTAAACAGATGACAGATCCTAAACCTGAAGAGTTGTAGGTTATTGGAGTTGATATTCAACCAAATGAGGCCAAATGCGACATAGACCTCCCAATTGAGAAAGAAGCCCTAGAGTTGTAGTCAACATCCAATAGAAAGGTTTGCTTCTTACAAGGCACTTTCCCTCGATATTTGGCCTTTACAACTAACCTTGACAGCATTAAAATTCTTACATGCATTGAGGAGGCTCCTAAATCTCCGAAATGGAGACAAACTGTCATGGAAGAATTAGAAGCATTCAAAAGGAATGGCACATGGGTCCAAGTTGACCTACCGCTAAGGAAGAAGCCTGTAGACTGTAGAGTGTAAATGGGTGTTTACCATGAAGCATAAAGCTAATGGTATTGTTGACAGGTACAAGGATAGATTTGTGGCAAAAGGATTCTCTCAAATCTATGGAACAAATTATACAGAGACAATGCACCAACAGCTAAACTCAACACTACAAGAATCTTATATCTTTAACAACTAAGATTAAGATCTCATTCTGACTTCATTAATATCAATGCTTAGAGATTACACTATATATAGGGAAACAATACAGAGAACAGAGACAGAAAATGATGGGCAGGTGAGTGATAGACGGAGGTGTGTGTGAGTGTCAACTATTGCATGCTATTATTGCTGACATTTAACACTCCCCTCAAGCTGAAGAGTGTATGTCAATCATACCCAGCTTGCACATAAACTTTTCAAACATAGTTCTGCTTAGTGGTTTTGTCAACACATCTACAATTTGGTCTTTAGATCTAATGTAGGATAAATTCATGATGTCCGCTTCAATTTTCTCTTTAACAAAATGTCTGCCTATCTCAACATGTTTTGTTCTATCATGATAGACTGGGTTCTTGACCATTTCAATACTAGCTTTGTTGTCACACCAAATTTGCATTGGTCCCTCATATGGAATTCCCAACTCCTTCAATAATCTGATGACCCAAAGTCCTTCACGTACTCCATGATTAACAGCTTTCAATTCGGCTTCCGTACTACTTGGTGACACCACAGTCTGTTTCTTGCCTCTCCATGTAACAAGATTTCCCCACACATATGTGCAATATCCTGATACTGATCTTCTAGTCTCTCTATCCCTTGCATGGTCTACATCAGTGTATATTTCAATATCTCTGGTAGTGCATTTCTTAAAGAAAATTCCTTTTCCAGGATTAAGCTTTAAATAACTTAGGATTCTGTATATAGCTGCCATGTGTTCTTGTGGCCGGTGCATGAATTGACTTGCTATTCCGACTGCATAGCTAATGTCTGAACGTGTGTGGGTCAAGTATATGAGTTTACCGACAAGTCTTCTGTACTGTTCTGTGTTGACTGGGACACCATTTGGTTTGATTTCTAAGTGACAACCTTCTTCCATTGGTATTTCTTCAGGTTTTACCCCTAGCATTCCAGTTTCATGCAACAGATCTAGGCTATACTTCTGCTAGGATACGTTGATACCCTTTTTAGTTCTTGCCACTTCCATGCCTAGGAAATACCTCATTTGTCCAAGGTCTTTCACCTGGAACTCAGTTGACGAGTCTGGTTTTAAATGAGCAATAGATTCCTCATTGTTTCCCATAATGACCATGTCATCAACATAGACGATCAAGATGGTGACTTTGACGTTGACATATTTGATGAACAATGTGTCATCTGCTTGTCCCTGAGTATACCCAAGTCTTTTCATTGTTTTTGTAAATCTTCCAAACCATGCTCGAGGAGATTGCTTAAGTCCGTTCAATGACTTGTTGAGTTTACACACAGAATTGTTATGAGCTAAAATTCCATCTGGAATCTCCATGTAAACTTCTTTCAGGTTTCCATTCAGAAAGGCATTCTTCACATTTAGTTGGTGCAATGACCAATCCAAGTTGGCTGCGACTGATAGAAGTATTTGGATAGTATTAAGCTTGGTTACTGGAGCAAATGTCTCTTGATAATCAATTCCATACGTCTAGGTGTATCCTTTTGCAACAAGTCTTGCCTTGTATTTGCTGATACTACCATCAGGATTGAATTTTGGGTTGAATATCCACCTGCATCCTACTGGCTTCTTTCCCTTAGGAAGAGTTGTAATCTCTTACGTTTTATTTTCCTTGAGTGCCCTCAACTCTTCTTCTACATCTCGTTTCCAATTCAGATCAACTATAGCTTGTTGAGATGTTTTTGGGATTTTAATCTGTACACTGTTTACAACAAAGCTTTGCATTTTTGTAGACAGGTTACCATATAAGACAAAACATTGAATTGGATGTTAAATACAAGATTTTACCCCTTTTCTCAATGCAATAGGCCAACCAAATTCTTCAGGATTTAATCCCGAATTAGAGTCATGGTCATTTCTTTGAATGGGAGAGATAGTTCTACCATTGTTTGGTTCATCTTGATCTTTTAGTCTGGACTCTTCACCTCGTTGTAGCTCGGTATCCATCCCTGAATTGATCTCAATATTTGTTTACAATTCATTAGGTGTGGGTTCAGGTTGAGGTGGAAGATGTTCTGATTCATGATCAAGTTAGGTAGCAGTAAGTTGGCTAGTGGAAGGTACAGAGTCAATGATAGGTATAAGATTAGGTTGTGGTGGTGATGATTCAGGTTTATTCAGGATGAGCCATTCAATTTTAGTGTACTCCTCCTGAATGGGTAATTTGGGGTAATATGCTTCTGCTTCCAAGAATACGGTATCCTGGGAGACAATAAGTTTCTTGGAAGTAAGACAGTAGCATTTGTATCCTTTTTGAGTAAGAGAGTAGCCAAGAAAGAGGCATTTGTTAGCAAGAGTACCAAGTTTGTTTCCATAATTTTTGTGGACACAGACAACACAACCAAATACCTTAGGAAGCAATGAAAGGATAATTGAGCAACTGGGAAAGTTTTCTAGTAGTTTTTGGATAGGGGTGTCATCTTTAAGGACTTTGGAAGGAAAACGATTAATGAGATAAGCCACAGTGAGTACGGCATCACCCTAAAAGACATTAGGAACATTTCGTTCCATTAGTAAAGTTCGGGTTACTTCCAATAGGTGATGATTCTTTCGCTCAGCTACTCTATTTTGTTGAGGAGTGTATGGGCAAGAGGTTTGGTGATGGATTCCTTGTTGGTCAAGAAATTCGCTAAAAGTGTTGCTTATATATTCCTTGGCATTGTCACTTATGAGTACCTTAATGGACACATTAAATTGGGTGCGCAAAAAGGTATAGAAGTTTTGAAAGATCTTGACAACTTCATATTTGTCTTTCATTAAATAAACTCATGAGGTTCTAGTGTGATCATCTATGAAAGTAACAAACCATCTAGCATTGGTGAGGGTTTTTATTCATGCAGGACCCCAAATGTCACTATGGATTAGTGAAAATGGCGAGGAAGGTTTGTAGGGTTGTTTGGGATAAGAAGATCTGGTTTGTTTTGCAATTTGGTAAGTTTCACAATGAAAAGGAAATGAATTTTTATTGAATAAATTCGGAAACAAATGCTTCATATAATCAACACTAGGGTGGCCCGAACGACAGGGCCACAAGTTTACATCATGATTTTGTGAGTTAGAGCTAACCAGTGCTCTTCTTGCCTTCTTTGCATCTCCGGATCTCAAGTTTGACTCTTCAAGGTAAAACAGTCCATCCTATTCTCTAGAAATTCCAATCCTCCTCGATTTTAAATCCTGAAAAATGCAAACATCGTTATCAAACATGACTAGGCACATTCGACCCTTAGTTAATTTACTCAGATATAAGATTGACAGTGAGTGCAGACACAAATAGGACATTGTGAATTTTCAGGGAATAATGACTGTGCCAATTCCTTCAACTGTAGTATATAGGTCGTTAGCAACTTTGACTCTAAGATTCTCATGAATCAATTGAAGAGTTGAAAACAATGTGCGATTACCAGTCATGTGATCAGTTGCTCTTGAATCAATAATACAAGCATTCTCACTAGCTCATATAGTATTTAGAGCTATAATAGAGTTACCTGATTGTACAAGGTTGATGCCAGGCGTAGAGTTAGACTTACTTCGTCTGTCTAGTATCCTACGAAACGTCTGCAGTTCCCTTTAGTCAGAGAATCATTATTTTCAGTTTCTGGCTTAGTGGAAGAGAGATGGCCTTGTTTGTTAAGTCCTGGCTTTCCATGTAGCTTCCAACATTCTTCTTTGGTGTGACCCTTCTTCTTGCAATAATTACACCATTTATTTCTTCGTTCATCTTGTGGTTGTTTTGCTGCCAGGGCTGACCCTTCAATTGAGCTTGGGCTGCCTTGATTCAAGAGCTTTCTGCTTTCCTCGAATTGCACATGGTTGACTACTTCAAACAGATGTGGCAAGGGTTTTAGGCCCATGATATGGCCTCTTATTTCTTCAAATGAGTCGTTGAGTCCTAGAAGGAAGTCATATACTCGTCCTTCTTCTACTATCTTCTTATATAATTGGGCGTCTTTGGCAGTCTCTAATGGATGTGATTCAAAGAGATCTTGTTGTTGCCACAGTTTATGCAAGGCTTTATAATAATCAATAACTGTTGAGTTACCTTGTCTCAAATCTCGAAGTTATCGTTTCAGGTGGATTAAGGCAATGATGTTATCAAGGGAAGAGTAAGTTTGTTTTGCTTCATCCCAGATTTCTTTTGCCATGGTTGCTAGGAGATATCTTCACTGATGTCGTCAGTCATGGAATTGCACAACCAACTCATAACTTGATTGTTCTCAGCAAACCATGTATCAAAATGGGTGTCATCAGGGGCAAGCTGAGGTGTTGCTCCAATATTATACTTCTCTTTTCGCTTTCCATGAAGATACCTTAGCATGGTTTGGGACCATTGGAGGTAGTTTCGCCTATTGAACCTGTGGTTAATAGCCATAATCTGATTATTGGGGAGTTCTGGAGCCATCACCGTTTTGCTAGAAGTGGAGGAATGAGAAGATGAGTCTTGAGTCTCAGAATTTGTACCTGACATGAGTGCCATTGGTGTGGCCCCCGTTATGGATGAATTTCCAGGAAAAAAACCAAAAAGAAGAGGAAATTTAAAAGAATCCATGAGACAATGGTGGCCGGAAACAATGTAGATCGGTTTCTAGAAAAATGGTGGTCAGAAAGCCTCTGGATAGTGGCGCATGAGGTTCATGCGCCGGTGAACAGTACCCACACGCGGCTCAGATTGACACCGCACTCTAGGGTTACGCCGATCGGCGTTTTCTGAACCTATCTAAGGTGGCGGTGTGCTTCAACGTGCCGGTATGGCTAAGATCGAAGCACATCGTCTCCTCCCCTGTTTTCTGATCTGCAGTCGTCTCTTTCTCTTGCCTCACCGTCTTTGATACCATATGAGATTAAGATCTCATTCTGACTTCATTAATATCAATGCTTAGAGATTACACTATATATAGGGAAACAATACAGACAACAGACACAAAAAACGATGGGTAGGTGAGTGATAGACGGAGGTGTGTGAGTGTCAACTATTGCATGCTATTCGATGCTGATATTGCTGACATTTAACAACAACTAACCTTGATTGGCCCCTTTATCAATTTGATGTCAAGAATGCTTTCTTGGTGGAGATGTAAGGGAGGAAGTATATATGTTACCCCCACCAAAGTTTCCCATAGCAAAGACGAAATCAAGTGAGCATGTTGAAAAAATCATTGCATAGATTAAAGTAGTCACCACATGTATGGTTTGGGAGGTGTACAAAGGTTAAGAGTGAAGGATATGCTCAAGGTCAAAGGGACCATACCTTGCTCTTCAGACCCCAGGGAACTAAGAAGGCTCTTCTAATGGAGAGAATCAAGATTGCCTTGGTAAGGGAATTCCAAGACAATGGCCTGGGAGAAATGAAATATTTTTTGGGCATAGAAGTGGTTCAACCCAGAAAAGGAATTTATATACAAAGGGGACAAATGTGGTGGGGTGAATGCGAGGAAAGATAGGTCAAGAGCGTTAGAAGAGATAAACATTAAAGTAGCGTTCCCAATGAAGCTATATACTAATAGTCAAGCTGCTATAAGAATCTCTCATAATCCAATCCAGCATGACAAAACTAAACATATAGGAGTAGATATACACTTCATAAGGGAAAAGATTGAACGGGGACTTGTATCTCTCATCTATGTTCCCATTTGGAGGCAAATGGTGGATATCTTTACAAAGGGCCTGCACAATGAGAAGTTTGAAATGTTGCTTGAAGTCCTTGATTGTTTGACCTTGTTTTAGACATTATGCTTTAGCCCATCAAGAGGCACCAAGCGCATGTTCTTTTTAGATTATATAGTTCTAATTGAAGAGTACCAAAAATAAGTTAACCTTAAACTTGAGTTATAAAGATGTACTTTGGAATTCACCTAAGTAGGAGCATAACAAGATAGTACCTCCGATCCTGATTATAAGACAAAGTTGACTTTTTTGGAGAAATTAAGGAAACCAATTAAATTATTTTAGAGTATTTATATTTTTATTTTTTTCTTCAAATTAATTATTTTGACTAACAAACTAATATATAATCTAGGGTTAAGGTGCAAATTTACCAATGAAGTTTTGTCCGAGGAGCGTCTGGCACAAATATCTTTTAGAAGGGGTAAAAATACCAATGAACAATTAATAAGGGGCAAAAATACCAATGAACAATTAAAAAGGGGCATCCACCATAAAAACCGTTAAATCCGTACTAACACCGTTAGGGGTTTTCTTCTCTTATAATTTAACGCCGTTAGTACGGATTAACGGTTTTTGTGGTGGATGCCCATTTTTAATTGTTCATTGGTATTTTTGCCCCTTCTAAAAGATATTTGTGCCAGACGCTTCTCGAACAAAACTTCGTTGGTAAATGTGCACCTTAACCCTATAATCTAAGGATACATAATATATGATATGATTAAGTACCTTATTTAGCTTCCTTGATCTCTCCAAAAAAAGTCAACTTTATCTTATACTCCCTCTGGTCCTAATTATAAGACAAAGTTGACTTTTTTAGAGAAATTAAGGAAGCCAATTAAATCACTTTAAAATATTTACATTTATATTTTTTTCTTCAAACTAATTAATTTGACTAATAAACTGATATATAATCTAAAGATACTAAAAATATAAATACTTTAAAGTGACTTAATTGGTTTTCTTAATTTCTCCAAAAAAATCAACTTTGTCTTATTTTGTCTTATAATTAGGATCGGAGGTAGTATATGAATAGCAATTTAACAAAGGACAAGTTAGAAATGATTTGGAAGTAGAAATTGGAGATCATTCCATACCACAAGTGTTGAGATTCTGGCATCTAGTATCGATATTGCAAAATGATAGTGAAATAGATGGAGATATTATAGATAGGATAGAAGCTGAGTGGTTGAAATGGAGGAAGGCATAATGAATTAATTATGATTACAAGGCACCTAAAAGCTTAAAGAGAAATTTAATTGAACTCTTATATGACTAGGGATGTCATATGGTAGTGAAAAGCATTGAAGGGGCTAGAATAGTAAAGAATTGGGATAGTTAACATAAAGATGTTGAGAGACATATCGTCATATATGAAAGATAAGATTTGTAATCATTGTATACAAGGAATAGTTGGGATAAAATCTATTGGGGAAAAACGGTAGAAAAACTTTTAAGATTGTTCAAACATATGCAAAGAAGGCCAATGAAGGCACTAGGTTAGAGATGTAAAGGGAAACCAAGAAGGGCACTCAATTATTGAACAGGATCTATTGGTGAATCATATATATAAAGAGTTGGCCAACAATAGAGCACAATGACATCATACAACCTACGTAATCGATCTCATTTCGTGGAACAAGGCTTATTGATTTTGAAATAACAAAGACAACTTTTTCTTCTTATAACCATGTTTAGGTGCAGAAAAAATCACAGCACAATAGCATAGACTTGTAAATATTAGCAAATTCAGGTATGTCTAGAATGAGGGAAATGAACAATCTATAACTATATTTGTTTTTTTATTGCAATTGATAAACGAAAAGTTAGACCTGGGAAGTTTCCAAAAAGGAAAATACAATTCATTCAGAAAGTTAACCTTAAACATATAACATGGCAAGCACATGCAATCTTTCTACAAGCTTCAATCAACATGCCCAAGCACAGCATGCTTCAGTGTAGATACAGAAGAGTAAGAGCGGTACTCATGAATAAATCATAATTTTTAATACACAATAAATTACTATATACCATGTGAAGAAGGTTCTGAGAATTATCGTCGGGAAGAAATGAAATGAACAAATTCAGAAATTTTAAAAAACATGGCAATTGATAGGAGGACTTCTGTGGACATACACAAACTAGAGGAACACATAAAGCAGTGTAAGTTAGGTTCCTAAGTACCTGGAGAACAGATACTTGTATATACAACACCGCTGGGGAAATGTATCTATTGTCCATAAGTGCCAAAAAATTTTGGCCATGAACATTTGACATCGGTGAATGAGTAACCCAAGGCTTTATCACACTAAAAGCATCAAGGCGAAATCCAGCAAGCAAGGGTGAAACAGGAGACAGATGCAGCTCTAAAACTAGATCATTCTGCAATAACCTCTCAGCCTCAACTGGAACCTAAACAAAAGATTCATCACCCAAATATTTGATATGAACGAAATATTGGAACAAACTCTAAAAACAAACTACCTTCCACAATGGGTAAGGAACGAATGATATAGTGTACCTTGAATCTATTTAATTGTGGAGATCTCTCTAGCCATCTCCTCAGGTTCAACTGGTCAGCACTTTGCTGCGACTTCATATCAACTTCCTTCCTAACGGGGCTTCCAACTACTAAAATCCTCTTGGCATGAAGACAGGGTTCACTTCCAGCAGATCCTTCAAAAGAGGCTCGTCGAGTTACATTGGAAAAGGGGTTCTCCTCAAGAGCCAACAGATTAATGTCATTTTCAAGATTATATGAACTTGAACCAGTTCGCCGAAGGCTTAACCTTATCCAAATTATTCGACATTGAACTGAATTTCTGAAAGAAAAATTTACATGTCTAGGCACTTTATGTTCACTTCCTGACTTTTCTATATCGCTAAATTCTGAGGAATTCTTAATCAGAGATTGGACATCCCATTTCCCCATGAATGATCTTTCCTCCTTGTGTATTTTATTACTTGCCCAGATTTGCACCTGTACCAACATCATGGTCCCAAATTTTATTTATAAATTCAATTAACAATTGAAAGGAAAAAAAAAAACCATAACACATGGAAAATGTGGACTTACAATTGGAGCATCAACCAAGGAGTAGCCACATGGACTGACAATCAATATAACCCCATTAACATCAGAAAGGTCACCAAGGGCAATTCCAAATTCAACAGAGGAAGCACTAGGTGGAGCTTTCCAATATTGTGAACCAAAATCAAATGGCGCAAGCAGTGACAGTGAAGGTGAAGAATCTGTTGCTGTTTCAACCTGGTATTGCAGGGTTATTAAACAATCAAAAGAAAGTAAAGAATTCATAAAATGTGATGAATGCAAAAAGTAGATAAGGACTACTGCTTTGTTCATCCAACGAAACTGAGAACTCAAATTATTAAAGACACAAGGACAGGGAGGGATTTCGGTAAACAAGGCACACGATTTTCAAATACCAGCTACTCCATTTTTAAAAGGCAATCAAAAAAATTGGCAAACTTGCTGATTAGTTTGGAGGCTCGGCACCATAACTTCTACATATTATATAACTCCAATCTTAGCACTGTACAAGCATACAGCTAAGGTGATAATAACTGATACTTGATACTCCCTCCGTTCCATTTTATAAGAGACAATTTTTGGGTGTGGCCTGTTCCTATTTATAAGAGATACTTAGAGGTTATCTTAAATTTATTTGTTAATTTCCCCTATTAACCCCTATTTAATTACTCACATTACTCATATCATTGTATTTGATTCCCACGTTGACTTAACTCTCTCTCTCCACCATACATTCTCTCCCATATAAATGAGGGTATTTTTGGAAAAAAGTTCCAATTTTTACATGTTTATTGTCTAAAACTAATCTTAACCAACTCTTTGAACAACCTGACTCAATTAATTGTCTCTTGTATAATTGAATAGAGGGAGTATATAATATCTTACTCTACCATCGGCCAATCATAACAAAAGAAAATTAGTGGGTGCTGGTAATCTTAACGATGAATGACATATTCCCTTCCATTCTCGATGGTTGTAGCAGTCAATATCATTTAATTCAAGACTCCACAAATAGTAAATGAGGTGTTTGAACCCTACTTTTAATGATACAGCAATTTCGCACCTTTGACAAATTATAAGCAGAGTCAGACAAACATGAACAGAATCCCAAACAAATAAAAATAGATTAAATAAAAGGTAAATGTCTGAAATAATTACTTTAAAAATTTTAGAAAACCAAGCAAGTAACACTAGACAGCATGGCTTTCTTTATATAAGATTTTGATAACAGATTGAAGCCAGACATCAACAACAAAGGTTTGAATATACAATGTTTAGTCACAGCAAAGAGTTCTTGAATTATGATCTGATTGCATGTTCAGTGAAATATTTGAGATGCCGGATTCTGTCTTTCCAATGTGGCCAAGGTTTCTTTATAATGTGTTGGGGATACAACATTTTTCTCCTCAACGTGGCCCATCAGCACCTCATCAAACATGAACTTAGTACAACTTACAGCTTCATCAGGAGCCCCAATAAATTTAAATAGCAAAATGGTCCAAAATGCATTAATAAGCCATCTTAAAAGTTTACTAAAATGTATTTTTTCACCCATTCTCCATACACTTGCAAATGACTAGTGTTTGATTGGTCCCATCAATGTGTTTGTTAAGACCAGTAATATGTCATGCATCTCAATATATTTTAGTTAGAAACAGAAGCACCTAGCAAAGTAATGTGTATGAAGACATCGAAAAAGCAAAAGCGCACAGTACAAAATCAGAATTAAAATCCAATTTCAAAAACCAAAAGAAATGAAAAGAAAAGAAACAAAAACAAAGAGAGAGATACCGGGTGTAAAAGGCTGGCAAATGGAAATTCAGCCAGGGATTCACATCCATTAAGTAACTGCTGTATGGCCTTGCCACTAAACTGGTTGTCCAAGGGCCTTTTTTTTACCAAAAGACAATCCCAAAGTGATGATCCAATAATTTGCTTCAAAGCATTGTAAGCAGCTTTTTCCACACGAGCATCTCTTCGCAAGCTAATCAAAACCCTAACATAATCCACCATTAGTGCATCAAGCACAATATCCTGGCAGCATTGTTTACAAATTGTACCATCACGTGCTAATACACGATTGAGAGGGGCATCCACTTGGCATCCATAGTTTGATCCAGTTTGGCCTGCTGCACTGTTAAAATTCATAATCTCTTGTGAAATATATCCAGCAAGCAGAAGCGCCCCTCTCCCAGCACAGCAAACTCTGCAAACCTTTCTTTCACATTGAGAACACAAGAATGTAGGTTCTGAATCTCCACCAGATATTACATTGGTTTTTTTAAATTCAGCGCGCACCTCACACTTGCCACCTAAACAGCTTTCCCCAATTCTAGTAATATTCCAAAAATCTATAGCATTATCATCAATATTTTCCAAGCCAATAGAAGCAATTAGCTTATCTTCAAGTGAAGCTTCTCCAAGCAGCGCAAGAGTACTTGCAACTTTAGATAATCTTCCCATGTATGCTTCATCAAGTAGTGTATTTGGATTTATTGTTGTGGGATCCATTCCAACAGATAGTAGGGCTCTATCCCTTTCAGCAGCAGACATGTTCAGCTGAAAGCGTTCAATTTCAAGTTTCACGGCTTCTATGAAGTCTAGTTTTTTTCCCTGCAAAAATTATACAGGCAATGAATTTTGTCTACATTAACTGCTGTCCACTAAACTATTGATTCAAGGTGAATATTTGTACACCTATCAGATAGATGTTCTCTATTTTGATTAAAATCAAAAATTATAAGTAGAGAGACAAAGTATTCAGTGACCAAAGAAGATGAAGAAGAAGAAAAAAGCTCATCCAAGCGATTAAGCTTTTTATTCCTCAGCATATTTGTAGTGATGACTAGGTCTCAAAAGACATCACTAACCTATTCCTTATTCATTGCAAGATATACTCCTTCTGGTCCCTAAATGTGGGAGCTAGATAATTAATTTGCATAAGTTAAAGCAATTATTTAAGTTAGTTATTCAGAAAAAAAAAACGTGCGTTGATTTCCATGAGATACTCTTCCTTTTAATAATTTATATTGAAAACCATCCTCTACCAATATGAGCAATCAATATGGGTATTTTAGTAAAAAAAATTAATAAATATGGGAGACAGAGAACATAGGAGTCTTATAATTAGGACAAAAACAAACTCCCCAATTAGCTACTTTATTTAGGATTGGAAGGAGTAACGAAGCACCAACAAAAATTGAGTGTGGGTTTTAACAAAATACAACAACACTACATAAAAGCACATCACCATAAAGTTTTGGCCTCCTTTTCAAAGTACAGACCTTCTAAATCAAATCAATTTTGAAGTGCTCCAAAGCCCGGACTCAAAGGAGACACTCAACATTCACAAAAACAAAACACCTAACAACTTATTCCACACAAGCATGCTGCAGTAAAAGTGTGTGCGCGAGTGTATTATATAATTGTAAATCCTGTTTAAATGTTAGTTAAATTAGTTAAGTAGCACTAGCCGTAGGCATTACCCGTTGAGGAGCGGACTTAGCTTGAGCGGTATAGCTATAACTAACCATAACTGACATTTAAAATAGGCGCTAGGACTGATGAACTTAAGTAAGGCGCTAGGCACCCTACTGCCCTCTACCCTGCCTCTGTATAAAGGCACCTTCCCTATTGTAATCTGTATTGTTGACCTATTGAATGAATGAGAATATTCAGCTGCATCTCTTGTGTCTCTCCTCTCTCCTCTCCCTCTCGGCTTCTCTTTCTCTCTTCACCCTCTCTACCCTCTTCTTCCTAATCTCCCTCTTCTACCTATCTTTCTCAATACAATTCTGTCAGCGTGTGAGAGAGAGAGAGAGAGAGCAAATTCAGACTTAAATAGCAAAATGCCCTGCTCAAATCCATTGAATATATTGAGAGAGAAAGTTAATGACTTATATAACAAATTGCAATATATTTTCTTCTAATTCCCCTACAGAGAAAGTGTTCACTTTAATTAGTATGCAGAGGAATTGGTGGTACAATGCATGTACTTCTAAGTTATAACTAAAGTAAAGAAAGCTAAACAATGATTAAGGGTCTACTTTAAGTAGCATGAGGAAAAAATTTGGCAGAAATATATAGATATATATATAGGGTGTTTGGGAAACACCAGAATAAATTAAAATAAGTAATTCAGCACTTTACGAGACAAAACTCTCACATATTTATCTCGTAAAGCACAAAATCACTTAAAATAAACTAATCCAAACACCCACATGTATTTATAAAATCACACACATGAAACAGACAGCTAAACAATTTAAGAAAGCCAAATTCAGTAATAGAGAAAATGAGCAGAAAAAGAATTTTCCTGGGAAATTAAAACGCATAAAATTTTGATTGTTGTACTGTATCGGTAAAAAAGCAAAACTAATAACTGTTTGGAGCAACATTAATGGTATAACCACATACCAAACTCGACCCTGTAAGAGATTTCAGGCAACTTAGATATTGCTCAGCACTGGGATCTGAACGTCCATCTTTAAATGTAGAAATGTTATCATCACTTTTCACACTGTGATATTCAACAACTGCTTGGTCCAGGAAATCAAGTGCATCACTTTCATTATAGACAACATTTTCAGTAACGGGTTGAGTTTGTGGGTGGGCAAGTGGGTCTTCCCCAGTCAGAAGGTCAATGAAAGGATCCACAAAAGTGCTTCTTTGCACAGGTTGAGCCAATTTTTTTGAGGATGAAGAATTAAATAGATTCATATCTGAGCCCGATAAAAAGGGATTGGTGTCCTTTTGAAACTTCTTGACATGCTCAATTAATCTTCTACCAGGGCCTTCATCAGTAAGCATGCCCCTCCAAGGAAGGGTAACCCCAAGGATCTCAATCTGTAGCCAGAGTAAACTATTAAAAAGAAGAATAAAAAGATTTGCATAAAAATCAAAATTTATATGAAAAGTAATACTAGAGAAATAATATATTACTAAGACAATTGAGATATACCCAAAGATGTGCATATGCAGTTAGAGCATTGCAAATTTGATAATCAAGATACTTGGTTGCATTTTGTATGAAGATCATTCAAGGTTTGCATTCACTAAGAGCATTGCAAATTTGATAATCATGTTTTAACCTTTCGATCAGGAGTAACAAGAAGAAATATTCGAAGCTCTGATTCCTTCACTTCATATTCATCCAGAATTTTATATTGTATAAGAAATAGTTCTGATTCATAAAACAAAAAATTCCACACAAAAATAAGACCAAAGAAAATCTGTGTATTGCACCATTCCAATGAGGAAAAGGATTTCCATTTTCCACTATTTTGGAACATTTAA
Source organism: Inga leiocalycina (assembly GCA_963242795.1). Taxonomy (NCBI): domain Eukaryota; kingdom Viridiplantae; phylum Streptophyta; class Magnoliopsida; order Fabales; family Fabaceae; genus Inga; species Inga leiocalycina. Next base: position 73,648,295 of record OY725325.1, read on the forward strand.
ATGAACTCAACACCCCCAGTAATAATTTACATAACCGGGAGATTTAGCATTAAGAACACAAGCTATTTTACATCCATAAACAGGGAGAAAGAGAAAAAACTTCTTTAATCCACCATGCATTGTTCCTACAGTATATCATAAATAAGAAATATCCGAATGGAACTGATTTTGATTTCAGCCAAAGCTGCCTTACCATCAATGCTACTTTATTCTATTTTTAATAGAGATGTAATTGGAGGGGAATCAATTAGTAGAGTCTTCATTTGTCAATATTGCTATGGAACCACAATATCTATAGTTCTGTACTATATTTCTAATTACTAATATGTTTACATTTTTCATTTAAAATCCACACAGATCCATTAGAATAATCACAGGCAACTGCCAAACATTAGCATGCTTAGTCAAGCCAGAAATCATTATTAAGTAAAATAAGTTCTAAGTTATCTTTACCTCACCAAGAGTCAAATCACTCCTTCCAGAAACAGCAGGATAAAAGGTAAGTGCCACTACACGAGTTAGGAAGTCTAACTCTCCTTCAAGTTCCTCAAAATCATACAGCGACAAGGCCAATGTTTCTTGAGCATTTAAGCGAGAACCTGCCCCAGTTACAGCCATATCTTCTGCACTAATTGCCCCAGGTAGGGGTATTAATAGATTTGTCCCATTTGCACACTGTGGTATAGAAGCACCCTGCCCATAGATGCCAGATGAGTCCACAAATCAGAATTCAAGTTAGCTCCATAACAGACACAAGAATTTTCCTGCAAACATATACATAACAAGCTAGTAGTCCAATAAGAAACAAGCCATGAGTTGCAAATCTTGGTATAACTAAAACTTCTCAATCTCAAACTTTTGCATGATAAATTGAAGCCTTTCCTTGACAACATTATAAAATTTATAGCTGCTCTAAGTTCCCACTAATATTCCAACAGATCTTGGATTATAAAGCTTTGTATTTTATATTTAAGGAGATAAAAATATACATAAATTATGTAGTTTACAATCATAGATCATTAAAATGCTAATTTTCAATGGCTTCTTCACAAAAATGGATGTGAATGCCTTCATCTGCTTCATTAAGCACGATTAGCCATCTTATCCTGCAGTAACATCAAACTCATCGATGGATTCCAAAAGTCATGATATAAACAAGAAAAAACAGAGACCTCCAAGACTAGGTTAAGCCCGTCCAAACAACGTCCTGTCCTAACATCAACTGTTGATGGAAACGTTGAATCATCTGCACCATGGGATATTGTGAGAAGAAGCTGACAGACATGGCAAGGCTCACCAAGATAGATAAAAATTTCAACCACATCAGCGGGCTGCGTGCAAATCTGATAAACAGAAAAGGAAAATTCTTTCTGTAATTAACAAATGAAATTTAGAAAGCTAATATGAAAAGTATGAAAGAATTGAAATATGAAAGAACAGCCACAGCCACAGCCACCGCCACAATTTGTGCACCAAGTTCCCTTCAGAACAAAAAGAAATCATAGAGCATACCCAGATCAGATCTTTTCTCTTGAAGCTCAAAAGACTAGCTTCACCTCCAGAACTGGGAAATAAGTTTGCAACTGGTTTAAGAAGGAAACCAGATGGTCGAGAGGGTACCTGTGACAATTAGATATCTTCGTTATTTGATAAAAATTTTTTATCAAAAGCATATGATTAAAAAATGCCAACAATACAAAGTCCTATTGTGCAAACAGCTTTATAAGTTCCAGTCAGTGGTAGAGTGAAATATAAATACGAGATTAATAGATAGAGGTCCCCAAACAACTGAAAAAATGGGGGATCAATTTAGATCAAGATCATCAAGCTTTTCTTTGAAATTTGGATCAATTTGGATCGTTTCATATGCCATTCTCTTATGCATCATTACATCATCATCCAAACGAAAATAAAGAGATTTTCTGTAAATAAAAAGGTCACCATCCTAGAAACTAGACTTTGCAAGAAATTATCTCTTAATTGGCACCTCAATTTGTTGGATACAGCAATAGATCTTAAATATTCATCTGTAACTGTTTTGCTATGTTTACATAAATATACAACAGAATCAATTATGAACTAGTTCAAATCAATATCTTAGAATCTACCAAACTTTTGGCATCAATCATTCCAACCTGCATATTATTATGCATTTCATGTTTCCTATGAACAATAGTCTGTCAGACTGTCACGCTTGTTTCCTAAGACTAACAATTTTTTTTGTAGCCAAGTTGCTTCTATAGGACTTGATGCATTTGGTTATACATCATCAAATTACATTATTTTCCTCAGATGAAGGCCATTTTGAACTGCAATAATATTTCAGAACCTACAGGAGCTTTCATTACAAGTAACATACATGTAAAGGTTGAAGCGAAATTGATGGAAGATGCTTGAAAAGCCTTGTTCCAAGAAACATTTCTAATTGCTTTTGCCGAGAACTATCCACAACAGCATTCTTATATCTTCTCTGCAAAGTAATTTTCATATTCTGAGCAGCAGAAAACTGTTTAAACTTTCCTGTATCTTCATTAAATATGCTAAGAATTTGGCTGTGCATTGCTTTAGACCCCGTGTAAATAGTTGCATGAATATCCCCAGCAAGCAGGAAAAGATCAGCTAATTGAGACACTGGAGACAAAATTGTTGATCTCTTGAATTCCTCAAACATCATGTCAAATCTCTTCCATGGTTTATCAGGGCATGGATGCATCCATGTCGTGGTTCTAGTATTATGGTCAATATAATATGTTTTTCCAGTCACAGCATCAGAACGCTTTTCCCAGCCAGGAGGCAAAGGAGAAGTATATCCACCATAATTATTCATTGACTGATAATCAAATGCCAGATCACTATCTACTAATATTCCAAGTCGTCTACATTGCTCCATAAAAACTTGGAGACAACCAAAAAAACTAGCAGCATTGGTCCTATCCAAGGAATCAGCACAGTTAAAACGAATAACCCCATTTTGATGGGTTCTCAAACAGAATGCCCCATCAAAATTGTCATTGTAGATGACTTCACCTCTGCAATCATCAATTCGTTGTCGGGAAGGCAAATAATCCCCCTCAGAAAATCCAATAGATACAGTAGGCGCTTTCAGAAGTTTCCATAACCCTTCAATTGTCATCTGTTCACCTTTTAATTTCATACTAGCATGCCAATCATAATTGATCAAATGAACCCGTGTATAAGGAAGTTTTCCAGTAGATCTAACATAGTTTACAGACTCCTCAAAATGCTGAACCAAAATGGATTCTGACTTTCCTTCCCCATTTCGAAGCAAGTTAATGCATACAATGGGAACCAAAGCCTTCCTCTTGGGACTCTCACTAGCAGCTATATTGAGACTACGAGCATCATATCTCTTGCTCAGTCTTTGATAATACTGCACAGTTCCTTGGTAAGGATCACAATCTGAAACATAAATCTCAGCTTCTGCAGCAGTCAGTTTTAGCTCTGCGCCCCACCAGATAGGAATTGTCCCTCTTCGCCACACATATGTGTTAAAAGGTACACTCTGACCTGCCCGTTTAGGAACCCATACAAGTTGCTCACATTCCACTTCATTTCCTGTACATAAGAGAATTAAACATACAGCACTTGTAGGCAACGCATGTAATTATTGAAGCAATATCGGATGAAGCATAATAAAAAATGAAAGCAGTAGCATATAAAGTTCCATGCTTCCACTATAGAATAAATTTAGGTGAAGAATGGAGTGAGTGGTCATGGGATGTTGCCAAATTTCATAATTGTCAGAAGAAAACTCAGTACTGAAACAAGCTAAACAAACAAAATTACATGCGCATCATATGAGTAACAAAAGAGGATCATGCTGGAAAAAGAAATAAATATAAGGAGTGACATAAAGAGGATTAAAACCCGACAGAAATGACTGAAAAAGGTTAATACTCAAAGCTTGAGTAGACAAAGCCTACACAAGCAAAAGTTAATTTAAAAGAATATATCCTTAAAGATAGCCTTGTGGAAGCCTTGAGCACAAGGCCGCCCTTTTTTATCCTTACAGATAGCCTGACTACATTGCAGTGTTTGTTTAACTCAAGTAAATGGAGAATTTAAGTCCAAGAGGTGTGGATATGTTTCTTCACCTGTACTAAAACATGAATTTAGCCCTCTCGCCAAATAACGAGTACCAGGATGCAGTCTACTTCGACGAGCTATGAGCGCAACAATACCTTCAAGTTGACCAGAACTTCCAAAACTCCGGCATTCTGCAAACCCCTACACATGAAGACAAAGTGAGAAAATAGTATCTCAACTTCATAACAGTATATAAACTACTTTATGTGTTACCTTCTGGCATATTAATACTATCACCAAAATAACCAATGGACTGCACTAGCTCTTAATAGATTTACGACAGAGCTTGTGGGATTTCTTATTTGTATGTGTTAAAAAGGGGAAAAATAACAAACAATAAATATGCAGCCATGCCACACACAAAATGCCTTTGCACTTATGCCTCATTTATTATGCTGGAAATGGGGCTGCGGAATTAAAAATGGAAATGGAAATCTCAAAATTGCTTATTTGGTGCGTCGGAATCCAATTATGTAGGGAAGCCAGTTCCATCAAACTAGATAGAACTCATTTCCATCCCAGGACCTACGGAAGCCAAAGCATATCTATATTTTACCCCTCTACAATCCTGTACACAATCCACTGCAACCCTGCCCACAACATCCCCACCACTAGTCTCCCTATCTCCATAATCATTGCCACCTTCATGAAGTTGTTCGTTGTCACCTCCATCACACTGCCATTTCAATAGTGAAGATAGCAACAAACTTCACAGTATCATCCCTTTAGAAAGTGAGAGCCCTTTGTTAGTGAGAGTCCTTCAACACTATCAGTCTGTCATATGTGTTGCTCTTCGTCACATAGTACCTTCCCATTGTATGCATCGACGGTGGAAGGAAGAGCTTCATCTATCGCAGGGGATGGTAGATCTAAGGCTTCTTTTCCAAGGGTATCCTAGTATTTTGATATTATAAATATAAATATACATTTCCAATAAAAACTACATAAGGATTCTATGCACATACCAAAAATATTTTTGAGGTCCACTTCCATTCTTTCTCCTATTCTACTTCCACTTCCTTTTCTTATTCCACTTCCTTAAAAAATTCTTCCAGCATGCCAAATGGGGTATTAATATTTGGGTAAAGTACATGTAACAGACTTGTAATTCCTCAAGCTAAGACTTCATTTTAATCAAGAGAACAGAGTCTGGCAAAGATCAAACTCTTGAAATTTTAGTTATAGAGGCTTTGATACCATCTGAACAAAAGAGTTCCTATTTCTAGTATATTAAGTACATTCTTAGATAGGAACAAGACGCCTGCAATGATAGAAGACACAAGGGGGAAAATCATACAAGAAGCAACAAAACAAGCAAAAAAAGAAATCCTAATTTGTAGGAACAAATTAGTTAACTTGAAAAGCAGCTAAAAAATACAATTTAAAAATTGCTTCCTATCCCCCAAAACTTAAAGGATTAACCAATAAACAGTTTATTTGGAATATATCAGTAGTTTCAACAAACTGAAATGAACTAAACCTTCTAGTTGGTACAAAGCTAAATTCATGTATCGCTACTGCAAAAGCTTATACCTAAAACAAATTTTCTTTGGATTCATTGGTTCCTTCAGATTAGTAATCATCAATAACAAATGTTCTGTTTGCATGTTCATTAAACAATTGTCTTTGCTTACTTGTAATAGAGATCTTATAAAATAGCAACATTAATTTCTCTTTCAAACACTCATCCACTTTCAGTTACTACCATCTTTGTTTAACAGCAACTTTCAGTTATACACACATCATTCAAATACGCCTCATCACCATGAATATAACCTATAACCCTGGATGTGCACATTACTGCTGATAGGATTATCTAGGACAAAATATAATGTATGCATCCACATTAGCAGAAAGACTGTATAACAGCTACAAGTAGAGGATTTTAATAGAAAGGCAGGAAGGGAAGTAAAATATATCACAGTAAACAGTTGAGCACCAATGAAAATACCAAGCATGAAGCAAAACCTGCAGGAGAGTGACACAATGCTGTGGTAGTCCAATGTTCCTAAAAGGCATTGAAAACCACCCATTCCAAACAAATTCATCATCAGGCTTGTTCGGTGGAAAGCGGCTTGGAAAAGGCCTAGTTATATCTCTTGACTCACAAAAGTAATGCTTCCCATCAATTTCAAGCTCGGTTAATTCTTGGATATTTTTAACCTCTCCTTTACCTTGCGGTTGAGAATTTTGAAGTGGTATTTTGATCCATTGGCTTTCAGCTACAGTATACACACAACCTCCACCAGGCAAATTTGGGATGCTTGCAGTTAATCTCGTAGCAACCAGAAGCAATCCAAAGTTTCCCAAGGCAGCATAACCTAGGATCGCCCTGGCATAATTTCTACTTCTACATAACCAACGTGATCCATTCGTGATAAAATCCAAAGCTTCATTCTCAGATTTAAAGACATCAAGCCCCAACTTCCCATTGTAGCAGAGGGTTCCAGTTGTTGGATCCACATATATAACTTGAGTGTCAGGTCTAGTAGGCAGGCTGACAATGATATACACTTCATCAGTATCCAATGTAACAACTATAACTGATGTGTCCCTTAAACCACCAGCTGTAACAATTACAAGGAGGAAAAAGCATGCATAAGCAAGATTTTAGACGAAATGAGAAATGTATTTAAAACAGAACAAAAGGGTCTAACAGCACAGTTCGGTATGCACTGCACCTCTTCTTAGAAAAGCTCATCTTCTTTTCCTAATTAGCTAAGGGGGAGTAGCTAAGCTAAAGAGAGATCAAGGGAATTGACTGGCTAATCATTTTCACATTCCATACAGTGTGATCGGCCAGAAAGTATGTTGACTTGAGATCATTAGAACGTATTACATTATGCTATGCGGGAAAATGCAGGAGTGCATAGAGATGCAATAAATTATTGCATAGAGATGTAATCAAAGCACAAGATGAAGAAGCTCACCCACACCCAATGATTCCATCGCTTCGAGATCAACACCACCGTTCAGCTTCAATGCAGATGTCTCGTAAGACAGACTAATTATAGATATACCGCCCGCCGTAAAGTATATCGATCAAGAGTACTGCATAAAACCAGAGAGACCGTGATGGTCCATGGACGATACCCTTTTCTGGTACTCGTAAGGTGAATTTGTAGGGGGGGAAACCTCCATAGATGAAGTTCATTACAAAAGGAAATTTTGCGCAGAATAGAGGAGTAAATAAAATTTGCTTAAATAATGAAAAATGAATGAAGAAATCAAACAAAATGACTATCGATAAAATCAGCGTTCAAATGATTGTCATAATTCAAATTCAAATATGATTAGTGACAATTAATATAAGATCTCAAAACTAGTAGAAAAAGAAAAATTAGGCATAAATCGCAAAGAAGGGAGAGGATTGAAAGTCCTTCCAGACTACCTTTTTAATTGTCAATGAAGAAATGTGGCTACACGTGGAAGGGAGACGAAAGCAAGAACTTCCAGGCTTCCAGCAGCGGCCACTCACGATGGCTTTGAACTCTATCGCATCAAATGAAGCTCATGCCATCAAATGAAGAAAAGAAAAGAGCAGATCAAATGAAACCGCTCCGCTTGATTCAAACCTAGAGTCAGATCCCCTCTCCCCGGCACGAATGGTCGCGTGTTGGTCTTCTTGTTTTTTATTATTAATTTTTTTTAATAGCTTTTACGATTTATTATTCATGAGATAAGTATGTAAGAAGAGTTTTATCTTGGATTACATAAACTATGGTTTGAGATGTTGTCAAACACACATTTTAGCTTGAAGAGGCGAGTGGGAGGAAGAATCAACCGAGATATTGTGCATGTTTGGCGGAGCGTTAAGGCTCATAGACGCACGTTAACAAAGGAAAAAAGCACTTTAAGGGTCTATTTGATACAAGGGATTTGGCGGGAAAGATAGGGGAGGAAAAATTTTATGAGTTAGATTTTAAAAAATTGGAGAAATGGGGTTATAAAATTTTAATATAGAGAATATATAAGATAAAAGAGTAAGAAAAATAAATTTAAAACTTTTAACCCCACTTTTCTTATTTTTTTGAATCCAATTCAAAAAAATTTTCTCTTCATCCAGTTTCCCTCCTCTCCCCTCATAGCAAACAAGCCCTAAGGAGTTTTGGCAGTTTGGGTTCACAGGAGGAATTATCTTGCTTTTATGAAAAAGTCATTGTAACTTATAAGCTCAAATTTAGTACTTTTATAATAACCATGAAGAGAGAAATCAGTGATTATGGAAGAAAAGGGGCTCTTAGGAAAAATCAGAGTTGGGAAAGTGAGAGCGCTCTTGATACATAGCATCACTCTAATCCTTTTTATAAGTCTATTTTGACAAAAAAAAAATTTTAATCCTTATTATAAATCTAATTTCAGGATAATAAATACATTATTTACTCTCTATTTTCCCTATTGATTGCAATAAATAAAAAAATTATTCTTTTTTTTGTCAAAAACAACTTTTTGAGAGGAAGCTCACAAGTCTAACTTTTCCACACAAAAAAAGTTACTTCTGCCTCCGTAAATCCAAACACAAATCATATTTTTAATCTGGCTTTTATCCTATCTGACTTTTATAAAAGTCAGATTGAAAAAAAGTAACTTCTGTCACCACTAACCCAAATAGGCCCACTGTTGATCCTTGATACCAAAGAGTTATTCATGCTTAGTCAAAAAAACAAAAACAAATGATTGAAAAAAAATAGTTGAAATTATAAAATCCCAAATCAAATATTTTTAAAAAAATTAGTTGTGAATTGCTTATTAAGTCTCGTTATCTCTTATCAACTATTAGTAAGAAACCTGAATTGAGATTTTACAATTTTAAAATTCTTTTTATGTCATTTTCCAAAAAAAAAAGTTAAGTTATTATTTTTATCTTTTATTTATGATACCAATATAAAAATACTCCCATGACCTATTTTTAAGGCATCATGTTTCTTACAGATTAAGATAAATTTTAAACTTTATTAACTTTGCCATAAAATTTAATAGTTTTCAAATTTTATCCCTATCTAATATACATTACATCAATGATTAAAAAATCGAGCCGAATCGGACAGTCAAGCCGGCCAGACCGTCAATCAGCGACAACAATGGCTTGTTTCTCTACTAAAAGTTGCTCTTGATGTTGAGCTGAATTGGCTCGAAGAGAACCGCCTGTAGAGCCGGAAACCATTTTCTAGCCGAAACCCAAAACGAGTTTTGTCAAGCCAGACAGATTTTTGAGAGACATATATTAAAGGAGGAAGATGAACAAGAAATCGAAGAATGAGAAAGAACCAAGGAATAAACATGTAAATTTAAAAACCTTACTTATAGGTCTTGAAGTTTTAAACAAAAATGACGAAATGATTGAAAAAGTGTGTTGGGAATCTTCATTTAGACCCAAGATTCATGTCTTCGAACATGATTCTCGAAGCCAAACTTTAATTTAGAAGAAATAGAAAATGCTCAGATGAAGGAAAAGAAACAAAGTTGAGGGGAGAAAGAAAGAGAAAAGTATGAAAAGAAGCAAAGTTGAGAGTCGGTACTTGAGTTGAGAGGAAGGCATGAGAGAAATTGCAATTTCCCAAATTCATTGGTTTTCAAAATCTCTTTGGTGCACGTTACATCTCCTTTGCTACATGTTTTCAGAATTCCTAAACTTTTTAGTTATTAGGTACAAGCCATAGAAATCAGTACTGGTACATACTGATTTTATTTTATGCTGATAAAAAAGAATTTTGTTTTATTATTGTCTTATTAATTAAAATTTTAGTATTTATAAAAATAATGGTGATTTTTTTATGAAATTATTTTATTCTCATCTTTCTTTACATAAGTTGAATAGTTCAAAAATATATTATCATATGATTATATTATTTATATTTTATTGACAAGTGTACATGTTTATGAGTTACTTGACGTACAACAGAATAGTCATGTAAAATTAATAGTAAAAATAATATATTTATGAACCCACTTTTATTCTATAGATACATTATATATTTTTTAATTTAATTATTATATCACTAGGTCAACCAAATGGTCTGATCGATCCGACTGTTTGAACCGTGACCCATTAAACTCTCTAACTTAATGTACGGTCCAGTTTTTAAAACATTGCATTATATCTTTTTCTATATAACCAAATTTCATAAAAGGGGTTGAGCTTGTACACAGTTCAATGGTAAGGCACCTAACACATGTTCCACGGCTTAAGGTTGTAGGGGTGAGAGTACATACGCCTCCATCTCCACCTGGCCTAGGGCTCCGCTTCACTTAGCTTTGTATGCCTCCCTTAGTGCCGCAACGGTGCCAGGATTCAAACCATCTCCCTCTTGTGAGAGTGTCCGAACTATTGACCTCTGAACACACAGACAAGGTGTAATATCCTAAATTATAATTAAGGGCGAATGACTTCAAAAGTGATGTAATTAATGTTAACCAAACACTTTTGAAGAATAAGATGTGAATTTTGATCGGAATGTGCTATAGCCAGTGCCTAAACCCTGTATTTAAGATAAATTATGGGTTAATGTTTAAATTGGGTTAAAACATAGGGGAGGGCGCATGGTTATGGTAGAGGAATGATATGAATGTGTTTAATGATGATTTAGTACACGTTGTGATAATCAAGGGCAAAATGGTAAGGCTACCGACTAATTGGTCAGTTACCGAAGAGGAGACTCATTGGTAACTTTGGGATCAATGGCTAGAATTAACTCTTGAATGATCAATGGGGTGGAATCAAGTGTGTATGTGAGTATGTGAGTTCATGAAAGGAAGAAATGAGATCTTGCCAAGTGTTATCATGGAGGTCATAGATTTTGGTCAAAAGTTCAAAATTCATTTCCTCTATTCTCTCTCCCTCCAAGTCGGCTAGAGGCATGGGTTCAAGGGAAAAATCTGGTTGATCATCATCATCTCATCTTCTCTCTCCATTTCTCCATTTTTGTTGAGCAAGGGAAGGAAAGAGAAAGTGTAAAGGTAAGATTTTGACTCGCTAGATGTCTTCTAATGCTCAAGTGTTCTTCTTTAATATTGTTCATGGTGTTGAGGGCTTCATTGCCATGGTTTCAGAATTTTGAAAGGTGGTGTTTTAGTGCTTGAACAAATTTGAAAGTTGGAGAATTAAGGATTTGGTCTTAGCAAATTGAAGAGATGAGCATTTGTGGCATTTTGATATATAAGTTGTGATTTTTGGTTAAGTTTTGATATTTGTGGAATTATGCCCTGAATTTCATGTGAAATTGAAATGGGGGAATTGGTTAGTGTGTTATGGTAGAATTGGGGGCATATTGTGTCTTTGAGCTATTAGAATTGGTTTGGAAATGGGAAGTGGAAGTTGTGATCATTAGGTGATTTTGGTGAACAATATAGTTAGGACTGTGGAATGTGTCATTGTGGTGAGATTTTGGTTATTTTAGTGTTCCCAAATGGGTTCCTTATGGAATTTTAGGTGGGAATGAATTTTGGTATAAGTTTTGGAACCATTGGAATCAGATTTGGCAAGTTTGGAAAATTATGTTAGCTGCTGCATTTTGGGTTCTGATAAGCCTCACTTAAGTGAAGAAGGGTCTCACTCAAGTGCAGCAGTGTATTTTCTCTTTTTCCTCAGCATATCAGTAGAATTAGGCAGAGTTCCAGAGTGCACTTCCTCACTTGCGAGTAATATGGGGTATCACTCGAGTGCTTAGGGTGTCACTTGAGTGCATGAGTATTCTGTGCTTTAGGGTTCCTCAGTTGCTCTTGGGTAGACACTTTCGGTGCCACACACTTGGAAACTCGAGTAAGCTATCGGCTATCACTTAAGTGTTGATGTTCGTGCTCGAGTGCACTTGTCATCTTAGGGTGGACGTTTGCTCTCGGGTAGTCACTTCCTGTATCTCACTCGATAGGACTCGAGTGAATATGAGGTATCACTTGAGTGCTGAGCTTATCACTCGAAGTGCAAGTCCCTTCCTCACTTGAGTGTGCCTTTCATCACTCGAGTGACCTGGTGGAAATCAGTCTTTTTGAGTTCCTTGAGAGGATTTTGGTAAAGTTTCTTTCAACCCTTTAGGCATGTGTCTAGGCTTCTAGTAGCCACCTAAAGAGTTTAAATGATAAGTAACTTTAAGTGTTATGGAATTAAGAACTTGGAAAAGAGATTGATCCGCCGTCCTTGATTTTGGTTTTAGGATTTGATATTTGCCCTAGTCGTGAGCCATCGGCGCTGGAGTGCGTCAGGAAAGAACAAGGTAGTGACTCTTCTCTCATGCTTTGTGTAAATGTATGGTATGTATGTGTATTATTGCTTTGTGATGATATCTGATGCTACTACATATATAGTGGAAGCTGGCGTTATACAGCGAAAGCTGGCGTTATCTAGTGCAAGCTGGCGTTATACATCGAAAGCTGTTGTGATTATGTATACAACAGTGAGTGCTGTCGTTGTGGTGAAAGTCTTGTATCATTGTGATGCTATTGATGCTGTTGTTAATGGTTGCTTACATGCTATGTATTTATATATTGTATGGGTGATCTGTTACTACTAGGATTCTTTCGAATCTCATTCTTTCCATTGTTAAGCCTACAGACAGGGCAAGTGGTTCCACAAGGACGCGGACAACCAAGAGCGGTTAAGACTCTTTGGAGTATTGGATTTTGATTGTTGGTTATCCATTTTGAGTTTGAGATGTAAATATTGTTTTGGATCTAGTTGCGTAATCCCCTATATGGGAGACTGTAAACCTTTAGGGAATGAATGAAACCCGGGGGTTGTCTGGATTTTTGTTGTACACTTTGATATGTATGAATGTGAATTAACTGCGTAGGTAATTATATTCGAAATTTGAACTTGAGACCAGGGTAAGGAAAAGTTTTGAAAGCATTTTTGAAAACCCTTATGTAAAGTAGGGATTTGAAATGAGTTTTAAATTATCCGTTGGTCTCTAATTCGTTTAAATTACGCACTTTCAAATTATAATTATGGATTTTTAGGAAGGGGGTTACACCTACCTTATAAACCATGATTATAATTTGAGAATGCATAATTAAATTAAATTAGAGACCAGTAGTTATTTCAAAACATGATAAGTCCCCAAACTTCACATTAAAGAATCACCTTGAGATGAAGTGGGTTTTCAAAATTTCTTTCAAAACCTGTTCGATTTGGTCTCATACTCACATTTCGAATATAATCCACTGTACAGCTAAGTCACATTCATATATATCAGAGTGTACAACAAAAATCCCGACAACCCCGGGTTTCATATCATAGCTAAAGGGTTTATGAAGCATACTCACCCCTTACAATTTCCCAATGAGGAGATTACATAACCATATCCAAAATAATATCTACAAATTATACAATAATTCCTAAACAAACTATGACAACCAACTATAACTTAAGTCTGTACTATCCGCCCTTGGTTGTCGGCTTTGCCTTCGAGCCACTTGTCCTGTTTGTAGGTTAGTCAAATAAAAGAATGAGATTCGAAAGAATCTCAGTAATAACAAATCACTCATAATATATATAAACACATAGCATGTAAGCAAATCATTAGCAGCAACATCAGCAGCAATAATACAATGCATAATGATTTATGGCTTTCACCATAAACGACAGCACTCACGGCTATAAACACAATGCGACAGCTTTCGCTATGATAACGACAGCACTCATGGCTATAAACACTATGCGACAGCTTTCGCTGTAATCATAATGACGACAACCCTCCCAGCTGTATTCGTAGCAGCATCCGAACTTATCACAAAGCACGATAAACATACATACAATGTTTTACATATGGTATAAGAGAAAGAGTCACTACCTTGTTCTTTCCAACGATTCTTTGGCACAGGCTGTTCACGCACAGGACAAATATCAAAACCTATAACCAAAATCAAGGATGACGGATTAATCTCCATTCAAAGCTTTTATTTTCAAAACACTTAAGATTGGTTGTCATTTAAGTCCTTTAGGTATCTACTAGAAGCTTAGACAAATGCCTAAAAGGTTGAAAGAACTATACCAAAAACTCCCCTTTTGGAAGCAAAAATGTTAATTCCTAGCGATTCACTCGAGTAATAGATGATGCACTTGAATGATAAAAGTGATTTACACTCGAGCATGAAGGCATACTTGTTTGAGTGCTTGACAGAGAGTGATCATAGCACTCAAGTCCTAAACCCAACACTTGAGTGATAGCCTTATATCCGCCCGAGTCCTATCGAATGAGGCACAGAAAGTGACGATCCGAGAGTAAAAGAAACTCTAGGGTGGAAATGCACTTGAGTGATGTCCTTGGTACTCGAGTGATAGCTTAACATTTACAAGTACTAGGTCACACTCTTTAAAAAAATGGATTACGAGTGTTACCCCGAGAAGCGGGCTCAAGGTGCCAAATACACCCACACTCGAGAGAGGCAGGGTGTGCTTGAGTGAGAACCCTTATCACTCGCAAGTGAGGAAATGCACTCTGACTTTTTGGCATGGAAGTGCAACTTAAAACTGAAGGAAAGGAGGAAACATGTTGCAGCACTTGAGTGAGGCCTCTTCTCACTCGAGTGAGGCTCTATCAGAAGCCAAAATGCAGCAATTAATAGAAGTTTCCAATTTTTACCAAATATTTTCCAATGGTCTTAAAACTCTTTTTTGTAATCCTAATCCCACACAATTTCACACAAAGAACCCATTGGAAACCTCAAAACACCAAAAATCCCATTCTAACTACAAGTTTTGGTTTTGGGTCAATATTCACACTCATTACCTCATTTCACCAAACTTGCCCCCAAAGTTTCAAACTAATTCCAATATTCAAATAGCACCACATACCACCAATTCTACCATAAACCATCATACAACTCATACATTCCAAACGCATACTTAAAACAGGGCAAATTCTATAAATATCAAAACTTAATTGAAAATCACAACATATATGCCAAAATGCTACAAATACTCATCTCTTAAATTTTCCAAGGTTAAATCCTTGATTCCTCAATTCTCAAATTTGTTTAAGCTCCGAAAACACCTTCTTTCAAAAATCTAAAACCATCAAGATGAAGTTCTTAACAAGGTGGACAACATTAAAGAAGAGGTCTTGAGCATTAGAGGCCAACTACCATGTAAAAAATCTCACATTTGCTTTATCTTTCTACCTTAAGCTCAACGACAATAGAGTTGGAGAGAGAGAAAATGAGAGAATGATGAAGATGTAGATTTTTCCCTTCCTCCCATGCTTATTAATCGACTTTGAGAGAGAGAGGGAAGAAAAGAAACAAGTTTGAAATTTTGACTTCATCCATGGCCTCCAATTGGACACTTGTCACAATCTTGGGTCTTCTTCTAACTCTTTCCATTTACATGCATACATATGATCATTCTAACATAATTTCTTAAACAACTAAGAATGCCACAATGATTCCTACTAATGAGTAGACTCCTTCTTTAGTAACTGACTAATTAGTTGGCAAATTTCCCATTTTGCCCTTGATTATCACAATACTCACCAAATCACCCAAACACAACTTATTACTTCATTTCTCTTGGCCATGTGCCCTCCCCTTTATTTTGGCTCAATTTATATGTTACTTCATAATTGAACTCAGATACAGGCTCTAGGCACTAGTTATAACACATTCAAATCACAATTCAAATCACATTCTCCAAAAGTGTTTGTTTAACATCAATTACATCCACTTTAGAGGTCATTAGCCCTTAATCACAAATTGAGTTATTACATAAGGGGTATATACATTATATCTTATGAGAACAAAATCAACAAATCCTATTAATCATAAAAACAATGTTAACTATATTGAAATGGGAAAAGTATAATTAAGTACCTTATGCTTTTTCCACTAATATCCAACAACCTAATATTATTTATAATACATTGAGGACCCTTAATCTTATTTTCCTAGTGCATATGGTACCTTGATATTATTTTTAAGTTACATCCAACACCTTGATTTTATTTATGGTTTAGGGTGCCGGATGCACTATAAATAAGATTAAGTTGATGGAAACACAAATAAATAAATAAAATAAAATAAAATAAATAATAACATCAAGGTGTTGAATGCACTATAAATAACATTAGGATACTGGATGCAATTGAGAATTAATATCAAATGTTGGATGCTACTTTACCCTATTTAATATTATCTCGGTCTAAATATAAGATATTGTTTATAGTGTAATCTGAGTGGCTCTTTTTACCTTGATAATGAAATTTTTCTTTTGCCTTTAAAGTATAACTTTCATTAAAACATAGAACTAATACATCTAGTATTTCAAACATCAATAGAAAACAAAACAACAACAAAACATTAACCAATGTCTAACACGTTTCCTTCCATATCAGACAACAAATTATTCTGTAGATTTGGCGGAGGTCTTATGATCTAGTCAATAGGACATGACCCTTTCATTTAAGCCTTGACAACCAAATTAGCTATACCCTATTTGCTTCCCTGTAAATCCATTAAATCACATGGTTCCTAATCAGTTTCCTCGTTTCAAGGATATGCTCTAAAACAAGCTCACATCTCCATCCAGGAGACATTACATAATCATTAAGACATTTAACCAAAAATAAATTGTCAATCTCCAAAATTATATCATCTTGATCGTTACTTTCTACAAACTTAATGGCCTCCAAAAAAAGCATAACATTCCGCCATAAATCCAGAATCAATCTGAGTAATCATAATCCCTATATCAATTAACTAGTCATTTTCATCTTGAATTAGAAAACATTTAGTGGCGCTATTTGTGTTTGGGATGTATGAACTATCCATATTCATCTTCAAAATATTTCCAGTAGATTTAATCCATTTACCTTCAGGATGAGGAACAGAGTTAGCATTCTGAACAACACACTCATCCTATAGCTTCCAGCCATTACCATCCTAGAATTTTTGTAGCTAGATTTCTGCTTTCATCAAAACAAAACTAGGATTAAGAAGAACATTCTCATAGAGAAAGGCAAAACGCCCCTTCCAAAGATACCAAATCATGATTGCAACTAAACCTCTATTGCACTGAGAAATTCCAAAATGCATAAAAACTAGTTCTAGCCATGATTTCAAATCAGGGGCATTAGATCCTAAGATTAAATGTCTGTTTATTGTAGCTTTTAGAAGTGTCTTTACGATTTTCGAGGTAAGTATGTGAGAGGAGTTTTGTCTTAGTTTGTAGAAACGTGTTTTTCTGTGTTTCCCAAACAAGCACTAAGAAGATAAAGAGCACCCAAACCATACTCTTTTGACCCATTCACATTGCAAGAACAAATGAGCCTTATTTTCCACAACATTCTTACAAATAAAACATATGTTAGTAGCACAACAATTTCCACTATATAAACTCTCCATTGTAGAAGTTGCTTTTGATAAAACCCTCTACTAACTTTCTGGGGACTTTTAACTTCCAAATTTGATTCCACAAACTCTTGGAATTAGAATTAGAATTAGAAGATTTAGATTCTCACCCACATTATGAAGGACACAACCTTTAGCAACTTTGTATCTTTCCTTCACATGACAAAAAACTTCTTTTTCCCCTATCCAAATCCATCTATCTTCTCTATTTGCAGGAGATAACATAGTGTTAAGTATAACTATTTTTCTCAAAACCATGTAAAAACTCCTTAACACCATAGAGACACCACTTCCCGTTGAAACTCAAGTCAGCAACTCTTAATTTCTTAAACATTCGATCAAGGTGAGGAGAGAATAATTTATTACTTAAAATATCACTCAGCCAAGGATCTTGCCATACTTTTTTCTTCAAACCATTCCCAATTTGTGTAGACATATTATCTTTTAGAATAGTGTAACATGCAAGAACGCTATTCCAAACCTAAGAGGCGGAGCCACCCTTTTTAGCTTGAAGGAATCCACATCTAGGAAAATACATAGCTTTAAGAATTTTGACCCACAACTGGTTTGGTTCCTGCAATATTCTCCAACCCATTAAGTAAAGCAAGGTTAAACGCCTGAAAATCCCTGAAACGTAGTCCCCTTTCCCTTTCATATTTTCTTAGTATTTCCCTTGAAACCCAATGTATCTTCCTTTTGTCATTAGAACTCTTCCACCAAATTCCGAAATTAGTCTATCAAGATGCTAAAACACAATTTTTGGAAATAAAAAGAAAGACATTGGATATATTGGTACAGAATTAGCAACATATTTGATTAATACCTCTCTACCAACATCAAATAAGAAGTCCTTCTTCCACCCTTGAATGTGCTTCTTAACTTTATCCAACCCTTGAATGCGCTTCTTAACTTTATCCAACCCTTGAATGCGCTTCTTAACTTTATCTACCACAAAATTCAATGCCTGCACCTTTGAATTCCCCCAGGTGATTGGGAGACAAAGATAATCCCTAGAAATATCAACACCTGCACCATAGAAAATCTGCCTAATTTCTTCCCTTATTAGCGCATCAGTACTCTAAGAGAATTACAAACATGATTTATTAACATTTATCAATTGTCCCGATGCCAAACAATACAAGTCAATGATATTTTTAAGATTTCTACAATTATCAACATTAGCTTGCAAGAAGAATATTGAATCACCTACAAATAAGCAATGTGTCAATGTTGGGCAACTTCTTGCAATCTTGACACCTTTAATTTCCCCATCAAGCTCCCATTTGTCAATAACCATATAAAGAACATTACTCACTAGAATAAATAAATAAGGAGAAAAATATGTAACCTTTTCTTTGGCATCATAATAGAAAAGTTTATTTATAGAAGAGATACACCAAGAAATTCTTTCAACCCACTCCTTACAAAACCCCATTTTCAGTAGCACAACAATTAGAAAATCCCATTCTACATAATCATAAGCCTTATTTATGTCTAGTTTAATAACTCATTCAAGATAGTACGTTTTCCTTTTCAAATGATGAAATACTTCAATGCACAATAATAAGATTGTCCTTAATTAATCTTCCTGGAACAAATGCCCTTTACTTTCCAACATAACATTATTCAACAAAGGTTTGAGTCTATTAGCTATGACTTTCGAGAAAATTTTGTATGAGAAATTGCACTAGCTAATAGGTCTAAAATCACTAAAAACTTTTGAACTATCCACTTTTGGTATAAGCGCCAAGTCAGTACAATTAATATCATTTAATTGAAAACCATAATTAAAGAATTTTCTGACAAGTTTACATATCTAGTCTCTAATGTTGTCTCAAGATTTCTGATAAAACAATACTATAAATCCATCAGGTATCGGTGTTTTGTCCTTCCCATTCACCTTGTCGTTGGTGATTCCACACATTAATGCTTGATTATCCACTTCAGAGATAACTTCCTTCACATAACTTGGAATTTCCTCAAACCTTTTACTTCCTGATGTTGAGAATAACTTATCATAGAACTGTTAACTTCACCTCTTTCTTTTCGAGCTAGATATTATTCTCATCCACTAAGAATGATATCTTACATCAAGGGCAAGAGGTAATATTACATTTAGTTTTTTATTTTTCAAAAAATGAAATTATGCTATCCAACCAGAGGCAGTGTTACATTTAGTTTTGAAAAAAAAAAAGAAATTAGGGCATCTGAGCTACTCTTTGACGGAATTCCTAAAATCTTGCTAATGGGCACCTATATTTGGAATAGCTTATTTTTGACTTTCAAGTGCTTTTCAAATAAGTCGAGACAATGCTCTCACATACTTACCTCGTATATCGTAAATCACGATTTAAAAGCATTTATAAGCTAAAATAAGGTATTCCAAATGAGTACTTAAACTATCCCAACTTAGAGCTCATTTGGTTCGCTGAAAATAAGGGTAGAAAAGGGAAAAATCAAATTTTCCGGGGGGCATCTGGTTTCTATTTTTAGCTAGAAAATGATTTGTTGCCGGAATCCATTTTCAGCTGTATAATTGAAAATGGGTTCCCACAAAAATTGGTGGGAACCAAGTTTCAAGTTGGGAGGCAAATGACCTAAAGATACAAAAACTCCTTGATGTGTCCTTAGATGTGATATAAAAAAGATGAGTGGGATGCGTGAGTCCCATGAGTATTTAAATAATATTTTTATTCTAGGGGCCAAATGGTCTTTTGGCTCATTTTCCTACCTCTTTTTTTTTTCAAACGAAATATAAATTTTTCTATTAATCCATTTTCTTTTCTAGTACAAACCAAACACTTATGTGGCAAAATATTTTCTATTCCTTTTCATTTTTTTTCCTTTCCATTTCAATCATTTCCGAGCATTTCTTTGAACCAAACGAGCTCTTATGCAAAGAGACCCTTTTAATAATGTATCATTTTACTTGTTTTTTTAAATAAATTGTTCCTAATCCTTTGTCTAAAAAAAAAGTCAAGGCAAAACGGCAGTAACACAATATAATAGAAAAAATTATTAGATTTTATATCTCAGGAATATTTCTTCTATTTAATTCAACAAGGGAATAAAAGGGAGGGTAGAAAAAAATTTAAAAAGTTTAATTTAATTAAAAATTATTACCTCATTCATATTAAAAATATAAACAACAATTTTTTATTTTAATATGTAATCTCCACATAAATTAAAATTTGAACATATTAAAATAACAAATTGTTTGGATGGGAAAATTTGAACACATTATTAAAAAATATTTTATAGGAAAACTTTAACATTATGTTTGGATAAAGAGAAAATTCAGGGAGGAGAAAAGTGGGGGAGAAAATAAGCTTTCCCTTGTTTAGATTAACGGAGAAAATAGGGGACGAAAAAATTGGTGGGTAAAAAATGATGTGAGCCCCATGTGTAATATGTAGAATATATATATAAATATATATATTATAAATGTAAAGTAACCTTCCTATAATAATGTTATTCTCATATATTATAATTATAAATAAATTAATAAATTAGCATACAAGGAGATATTGGTGATATATTTTGCTTTATATTTTTTGTTAATTTGACTTTAATCTTAAACTTGATGATATTAATTATTTTATTAGAATATTATTTTCATGACATTATTTTAAAAACGGGTTAAAAATTATAGGAGTATATGATTACTATTGTCATTGTAAATGTCATGCATTTTCTTTTCTCCTTTTAATCCAAACAAAAGGTGGGATAATATCATCGCTCCACTTTTCTACCCCCTCCATTTTCTCCTCCTCTACTCCTCCCTTAGTTTTCTCTCCACCCAAACAAAATGTAAGAGTAAATAGGTCATTTATGTACATGGGCGGAAAAATATTTAAGGCTCAAGCAATCGATTTAGACATGGAGCTATAACCAACAATTAAGAACCAAACACATGGCCATTAGCAAGTAAGATTGACATGGTCACCATATGTGTTTTATATACATGCAGGATACAATCTACATCGAGCAGGAAAATCATACAGGAATATGAAGCAAATCACATGTAACTTAGAAGCTATTCCAATAAAAGTAGCCAAACGCGGAAAAAGCAGCTGGTTTGGGCCATTTGCTTCTTGCTATGGACGTTCATGCTCAGCTTTGATATATTCCCAAGCCTTCAAACTAGAACCGCAAGTCAGAACGCCCAAAACCTCTTACTCTCACGACCAAAAAGAGACTGAAGTCAAAACCTCTTTGATTGCAATCACACACCCAACTATGGAGCCCGGGTCACGTAAACTTGGGAACATTTCCCAGATCCAGTAATGGCAGCGGCATGATGGGGCAAAGTAAGCCCCTTCAAAACCAATGTACGGCCTTCATACCGTAAGAGAGGCCAACTATCTATTTTGCTGAGTACCAGTTTTGAGCACACTTAGCATCAACAGCGAGGTCAACTTGAAGCATATTCTTGCCATCAAAGGGTTTGGACATGCAGTCAACAACTATGGCCTTTGCAACCTCAGCTGACTCTGTTGGCCCTTCAAGTATGACTTCATCGTGAACCTGCACCGTACAGTCATAAAAAAATATTAAATAGCAGATAGCGGGAAATATACGGACCCAGAAATTTGTAATTTGAAATAGCCTCAACATCAGATGACAGCGACAGAGAAAGTTCATAGGGGTTCACAACGAGTGACAGGATAATCAAGTCAAAATCCCATGGACCACATCTACCATCCTTGATAAGAAGCTGAGTCCGCATCAAATTCACGTAGTAATAGTCTAATGATAAAATCTAGGTTACTCTGGGCAAAGAAAAATGTTTAGAAGAGAACAATTTAAGAAAACTAGATTTTTTCCTTAATACCAAGTGTGTCAAGTTTCCCTCGAACAAAAACTTATCACAGCCAAACATAAGTCAAAATCGGTGAGAAATACGCAGCTTTGCCATTTATACAAGTTTTTTAGCTTTGCCAAAGCATGAAAAACCTTTTGCCCCATAAAAGTCAGCATGTCATGGGACAATACTAGTGCGTGTCAGGCACATCGACAGAAACAAAGCAGTATTACATAGATCTTAAAAGGAAATATTCATGACATGAGGTCGACCTGTAGAAGTAACTTCCATCCAAGCTCTTTCAACCGTGTGTTTTTGGAAATTTGTAACATGGCACACATGGCAACATCAGCTGCACTACCCTGTGCCAATTTCACAAATCAGAAAACCATAAAGAAAAGGTCGACAGGGATGGGGTCACAAACTTATCTTTGGGTATGGACCTTTACCGGAGCATGAATAAACAAGTTCAAGAATCAGTCGTCAGCTATATATGAAATCTGCTTGGACAAAACTATTTTTGGAGGTCATCTTTGAAGAGGAGGTGCAACTCACTGAAAGACACAGCCCCTCTGATTCAATTCTCTCTTTTTTCCCACTTGTATTCTCTCTCTCCATATCTCCTTTAATTCTTTTTATTCTAATTATATATTGCTACAATCAAGTGACAGTGGCAGGCTTGTTGCATTAGTCCCTTACTAATTTTCACCTTTCTGACTGAATTGAATAAGAAATCCAGAGCTACTTAACTCTGAAAATTTGAATAAGAAATTCAAGAGGTTGCCATGCTCATGGTAGAAAAATGAATTCAAAACAGTGTATATTTACAATGAGGCAAACATTATACTTCAGATACAGAGACAAGAGGGTAAATGCATTATTTATTAGATAGAATGAAGGACCTGCACAGGCGTATTAATAGCTGCTCGTTCAATGTGACTTTTTTGATATGTTGTAGCCTTGGCCATCAAAGGGAACTGCCGAGCTCGCCCTAGCAGTGTGTGTACACAATGATGCTCACAGGCTTCTTTTTTACGCTGTTCTTGCCATGCCAATACTTCTTTTCTATCATTGTACCAGAGCTTAACTGTTTCCCTAGCTTCTTTCACAGAAACCTGAGAAAACATATCCATTAACTGGTCTGGACAATCAAATAATATCTTTCATCAGCAGCAGAATTTGTGATACCTTCCAATCCCTGGCTAGCCCCACGGGAGTTTTTCCATAGGCAATTGAGAAGTTAAGCATTTTGGCTTTCCTTCTTTCGGAAGCAAATGCATCCTGAAATGACAAAATATAAAGGTCAATATGAATAATCCAATAGAAATCATATTGTTGAACTTAACAAATATGATCAGAATACTTCACACCAATCTTGACTTTAAATTATCTGTTCAGTGCATGTGTTCTCCAATGTTATTACTATAAGAAAAACCACATGGATACATTTATTGAACAGAAAGGCTAACACAAAATTTAAAGCAAGCATATTACTAGATCTTGGAAAGTATTTAGGGATTCCACTTTTGTGAAACTTCAGGACAGAATATGAACAGGGCTAAAACCAAGATTTATTTTTCCACTATGTTCATATTACTAGATCCTTGATAATGAGCCAACAGATGGGGGTGGGACTGACTGGAGATCTTGGAAAGTATTTAGGGATCCCACTTTTACACAAGAGAGCATCTTATGTGACATTTGCTCCTATCCTTGAGAAGACGAACAGCCATTTAGCAGGTTGGAAGAAGAAATACTTTAGTCTGGCTGGCCGAACAATGCTGATTAAATCAGCACTCTCTGCTCTGCCCTCATATTATATGCAGACAACACTCCTTCCAAAGGGTTTCCTGAATGAGTTGGAAAAACAGAGCAGAAGCTTCTTATGGGGCAAGGGGGCTAATGGAAGAAAACTTCATCTTGTTTCTTGGGATCAAATCAAGAGAAACAGAGCCGAGGGTGGTCTGGGAATTCGGAATTTGGTTAAGCAAAATGAAGCCTTCATCTTGAAGCTATGTTGGAACTTGACTTGTAATAAGGAAGCATTACGGATGAAAGTCCTCAGATCCAAATACAAGTGTGGGGATTGTGAGTTACCAAAGGTTACAAATAAACAAAATGCCTCTACTATTTGCAGGGCATTTGCAAGGTTTGGTCTTCCTTCCAGGATGGCTTGGGTAGGAAGATAGGTAATGGGTTAACAGCTTCCTTCTGGTTAGATATCCGGTCTAATATGAACTGTCCTTTGATTGATTATGTGCCAAGAGGAGAAGGATTAGTCAACAGAAATGAAGCAGTAGCAGACTTTGTGACCTAGTCTGGTGAATGCGATAGAAACAAGATGCTTTTTTTATTACCTTCACATGTTGATAGAATTATTTGTGCACACCACCCCGTGAGGAGAGAGGAGGGGATATGTTTTACTGGAACCATCTCACGATGGGACTTTTTCTAATAAAAATGCATATCATTTTCTTTGTGCAGGTACACATCCCCGCGGTGATAGCATTTGGAAACTGATATAGGGATGTCCGGTTCTAGAGAAGATCAAATCCTTTATGTGGCTGTTCTCTGATATCTAATTGTAATATGAATGTTGTAGAGTTGGGAATTAGGGTATACGAGAAAGAAGATTAGAGGATTGAAGAAGTAGAAGAGAGTAAAGAGAGAAAGAGTAATATGAATATGCTCTTAGCTTTTATTGACACTGCAAGACTGAACTCAATTAGGATAACCTGCCATATATATAGGCAATAGAGGGGTTCATTAAAACAGGGGCACCTATCACCCTAAGGCTCATTAATCATTAGACACGGCTAAGGCCATGTTTGGCTAGGGCCGCTCCTAAACCGCTAGTGCCACTAATGGTTAATACTGCTTGTCTAATTAACTCAATCAAATAAACTAACTTCCAAAATCATCTTATTACAATATCATATCAATAACCCCCCTAACATCCTTGACCTCAAGGATTATGAACCACAAAAGTAGGATATTGTTGTTGAAAAGAGTAGACAGCCATCCAAGAGGCTTCTTCATCTGGTAAGCCCTTCCATTGGACCAAAACCTCTGTAATCATCCTCTTTTGACGCTTCTCAGTCCTCTGGTTCAGAAGTCTCTCTGGTTCCATGGCTGGAGGCAACTCTGGAAACTCAGTGGGAGGATGCCTAGGCCTCACAATAGGATATGAGCATAGTTTCAACAGTGAAACATGGAAAGTAGGGTGAATTCTGGATTCTGGTGGTAATTCCAGCTTGTAAGCTACTACCCCAATCTTCTCTATCACCTTATAAGGTCCATAAAATCGACGAGTTAACTTCTGAGAAGCTCTTGTTGCTGTAGATATCTGCCTATAGGGCTTGAGCTTCAAAAACACCCATTGCCTATCCTGAAATTCATGATCCGTCTTATGTAAATCGGCCCTTTGCTTCATCAAGCTTGTTGCACAGTGCAAATGATGCTTCAAAAGTGCTAGAACTTCTTCTCTAGCCGTGAAGCTACGATCTACTAACTCTAGCACCGAATTGTGAGGCAAGTAAGGAGTATGGAGAGGAGGTTGTTGCCTATAAAGTAACTCATACGGCGTAGCCTTTGCTGCTGTGTGGTATGTTGTACTGTACCATCATTCTACATGTGAAATCCACTTAGCCCAATATTCAGGCTTTTGCCAACACACATACACCGTAGATACATCTCCAAACACCTATTAAGCACTTCTGATTGCCCATCGGTTTGAGGGTGATAAGCGATAGAAAGCTTTTGATCCACACCCAACACACGTAGAAATTCCTTCCAAAAGCCACTAACAAAGAGTGAGTCACAATCACTTACAAAGTGTTATGCCAAGGTAGAGGCTGAAAATGGGTGAGCAAGTAGTATAAAATGGGTGTACTTGCTCATTCGGTCGATGACTACCTATATAGTATCCTTTCCTTGTGACTTGGGAAGACCTTCAATGAAATCCATAGCAATTGATTCCCACACCCTACTAGGTATAGGTAGCGGCTGCAACAATCCCAAAGAAGCTGTTGTCTCATATTTACATCTAGAGCATGTGTCACACCGCTTGACATACTCCACAACATCATTCATTAGCTTCTTCCACCAAAAGAGACCTTTAATACATTGACAGGTAGCTTGGTACATAGTACCCTTTCCTTGCGACTTGGGAAGACCTTCAATGAAATCCATAGCAATCGATTCCCACACCCTACTAGGTATAGGTAGAGGCTGCAACAATCCTGGAGAAGCTGTAGTCTCATATTTACATCTAGAGCATGTGTCACACTGCTTAACATACTCCACAACATCATTCATTAGCTTCTTCCACCAAAAGAAACCTTTAATACGATGACAGGTAGCTTGGATTGCCGAATGGCCTCCTTGAGGACTTGAGTAGAGCCAATCTAGAATTTGCAATTAGAGAGTAGCTACCTTACCTACAACCAAATTGCCTTTCCTTCGTAGGAGACTACCATCCCAAGTGAAGTGACACCATACTCCTTCATGTTGTTGCACTTTTTCAAGTAGAGAACGAGTGAAGTCATCTTCATTCTAGCTATCCTTCACTTGTTGCAACAACTCCGATAAGGTAGTGCTATAGGTAATTTGCATTAGTTGCTGCTTGGGAAAGCAAGAAAGTGCATAGGCTACTAAGTTATTCACCCTTTCTTGTAGACAATATCATAGTCGAAACTGGCAAGTTTTGCCACCCAAAACATTTGGAATTGTCTTTTGTTGTTGACCCAACAAGAATTTAAGGCTTTGTTGGTCAGTTTGAATGATAAACTTGCCCCTTTCAAGATATTGGTGCCAATGAAGCACCACCATCAATTCCTTCTCATAAACCGAAAGAGTTTGGTGCCATGGAGAGAGCCCTTTGCTAAAGAATGCAATAGGCTGTCCTTGTTGCATCAAAACAGCACCTATACCAACTCCACATGCATCGGATTCTACCACAAATTGCTTGGTGAAATTAGGAAGAACAAGAACCAGAGCTGAAACCAATGCTTGCTTTAGACAGTTGAAGGCTTCACTTGCAGGTTCAGACCACACAAAGGTGTTTCTTCTCAACAAGAGAGTCAAAGGCCTTGCAATTGTGCCAAAACTCTTGATAAAACACCTGTAGGAGCCAGCTAATCCCAAAAATACTCTCAATTGCTTCATAGCAGTAGGTTGAGGCCAATCTGCAATCACTTGTATCTTCTTAGGATCGATTGCTACTACTCCATACTTGTAGTAGCAAAAGTACACTTGCTTTTCTTGATGAAATCGTGATGTTGCTGCAATGCGCGCAAAGCGATCCTCAAGTGCTCCTGATGATTTGCAAGCAAAGGACTATAAATCAGTATATCATTAAAGAAGTCTAGAATAAACTTTCTAAGATAAGGGAGGAAAATATCATTCATAGCTGCCTAGAAGGTTGCCGGAGCATTAGTGAGACTGAATGGCATTACTAGCCACTTATATTGTCTGGAGTGAGTCTTGAAAGCAGTTTTATAAGCATCCTCCAACACCATCCAGATTTGGTGATAACCGGCCCTTAGATCAAGTTTTGTGAACCATCTAGTCTTGCTCAACTCATCAAACAAATCCTCAACAAGACGAATGGGATATTGGTTCTTGATAGTCTTCTTGTTTAACTCCCAGTAGTCCACACACATATGCCAAGACCCATCTTTCTTCTTGACAAGGACTATTAAAGCTGAAAATGGAGAGCAACTCTCTTGCACAATGCCGGCTTAAAGTAATTCATCAACCAATTTTTCAATTACATCATTTTGTGTGGCTGGGTACCTATAAGGCTTCAAAGAAATAGGATTTGTGCCCTCTTCCAAGACAATAGAATGGTTGTGGCCTTCTCTAAGTGGAGGAAGGCTCTTAGGCTCATCGAATACAGCTTGAAAAGCCCTTAGTACCTCTTGAATCTCTACTGGCAGCTTAGGTTCAGCCTCCTTAATGGTGAAGCAACTCATCCTCTTCCCTTGAACTTCAACCAGCTGCATTCAGTACATTTGTTCCTCCTTTAGGCAGCTTGCTTCCACCCTTTTTGGTGCCACAATCTTCAAGGAATGAGGGGTATTAGCTTGTAACTTCACTAGCTGACCATTCTTTCAAAAATACATGGATAGAGATTCATAGTCCCAAAAGGCATTCTTTAGACTCTTAAGCCATTGCAAACCCAACACCATATCACAGGTATGTAGTTCAATGATTCGAAGGTCAAACAAATTCCAAACCCTGCAATTTCCACCTAAATCCATGCCAAACCCCATGAATCTTCAGTTTACCTCCACCAGCGATTTGAACATAAGTGGGAGGTGTGCCTTGTTCCTGCCAACCCAATCTCTTTGCTGTGTCTAAGTCCATAAAATCATGTGTGCTGCCACTATCAATAAGGATTTGCAGAGTGTTTTCCAATGGTTCCCAAGACCTGCATGGAATCGGTATGTGTGGTTCCCTCTACGGCATGGAGAGAGATGCAAAGTTGCTTTGTTTCATTATCAATTTCAGAATCTCATGTTTGCAATTCTGGTTCCAAGTCAGCTTCATCACTATCTTCAAGAAGAACCAAGTGAAGTAGCATTCTTTGGCGTTGGGGACACCTATGATCAAGGGAAAATTGCTCATGACCAAAAAAGCACAGATTTTTTTGCTGATGCTCTGCTTCTTCCTCGGCTGTGAGAGCTTTCACTGGCCGAGTAATGGCTTTCAAAGTAAAGCCCGATGGTTTATTATTGTTGACAGGGGTAGACCAGTCTTTTCGCACATACCCATTATTAAAAGAGTCATTCTTGGATGATGTTGCATTCGAAATTGCATGCTGAGGTTGTGACCACATCGTAGTTTGCCGTGGCGCCTTATCAACGATGTTCTTGGAATTCCAACAATTTACTATGATTTCTTGAGTACGTGCTAGTCATCTTGCTTCTAGCAACATCCTTGGGTTGAAAAGGCGAACACAATCACCAATTTCGTCCCTTAGAGCTCCCACATAAGCATCAACCAAGTACGCTTCATTCAAATCGAGCTTCGTTGTGATAGCATCAAACCTGGTATTAAACTCGGCCAATGAACCAGTTTGGCGCAGGTGGGTGAAATCCAACATTAGGGTTTCATGCGGTCACCCAAAGGCGTCTCTCAATAAAACCAAATACTCAATCCATGTCAGAGGAACATGTCCGTGTCGCTCTAGTGCCACATGACAAGAAAATCGATCATCATCTAGGTTCAGGAAGACCATCGTTACCTTCGCCGCTTCTGGAGTTCCATCCAATGTAAAGTACCGCTCAACCTTCAATATCCAGGTATCAATGTCTTGGCCTGAATATCTTGGGAATTCCATTTTAGTAAACTGAGTAGGATGTTGGTAGCCATTTCTGCGATATTGGAATTCTTGATTTTCTAGGATTCTTGGCTATCCTTGATGGTTGATAGGTTGTATCGTGAGTGCAATTTCTTTAATTTCTTTAGCTAGAACCTCCATGTTCTGTTGCATCCCTTTCTGAACCATTACAGCTCCTTTATAGCCTTGCACCGATTCTTGGAGAGTCCCAACGGTTTCATTGAGAGTGTCAACGGTCCTTAACCTCTACTCAACAGCTTGTGGTTTTTCCTTCATAATTCTTGATGCTTCTTGTGACCGAATCTCTACCATTCAGCACTAGGAAGCGAGTAGCCAATAACCAAGGCTAGGAACCGAAAGCTCTGATGCCATTAATATCTAATTGTAATATGAATGTTGTAGAATTGGTAATTAGGGTATAGGAGAAAGAAGATTAGAGGATTGAAGAAGTAAAAGAGAGTAGAGAGAGAAAAATTAATATGAATATGCTCTTAGCTTTTATTAACACTGCAAAACTGAATTGCAATAGGGATTGCATGCCATATATATAGGTAGTAGAGGGGTTTATTAAAACAGGGGCACCTATCACCCTAAGGCTCATTAATCATTAGACACAGCTTAGGCCATGTTTGGCTAGGGCCGCTCCAAAACGGCTAGTGCCATTGATGGTTATTGCCGCTTGTCTAATTAACTAAATCAAAATCAACTGACTTTCAAAATCATCTTATTACAATATCATATCATTTTTTATGTAGGTACAAATCCCCATGGTGATAGCATTTGGAAACTGATATGGAGATGGCCGGTTCCAAAGCAGATCAAATCCTTTATGTGGCTGTTCTCACATGGAAGAACTCACAGCTCAACTTAGACAGAGCAAAGGGATACACACAACAGCAACATGTCCTTTTGCAAGCAAAGAAGAGGGCTTGATGCATCTTCTGAGAGATTGTACCAAAGCAATTGATAGATGGAAATTTGTTGTTTCCCCAACCAAATGGCAGATTTTTTCATCTTTGCAGGGACCTAATTGGGTCAAGTGGAACTTGCAACATGAGGCAGGAATGGCTCACAACTGTTTGGATACATGTGTTGGGATATTTGGGTCTCCAGGTGTGACATTGTTTTTTTTTTGGGGTGGGGAGGCACACAAATGAGTCGTGTATTATAAATAATGGCTTCTTTTGTGATTGTCTGGATCAAGAACTGGTGGAGAATTGTAGTTCCTACAAGTATGGAAGCAGAGTAGTAGAGGCTTTACAAGGTGCTAGGGGAGACTTTGTGAAGCTTGAAGTAGATGGCTAGGTGCTGCGGGACAGGTGAAGTGGTTGTGGTGGAATTATTTGAGATCAATAAGGCTAATGGATTTGTGGTTTTAGCACCAAGTTAACTTCATTACCTCCAACTATCACGAAGCTAATTCGAGTTATACATGGTCTACACATATGTCGGGGTAGAGGTCACAAAGCAATAGGCATATACTCGGATTGTGTAGAAGCCATAAACTTGATTGTTCGTGGGTGCGACAACACCCATCCATTTAGAGATATAGTAGAGAAAACTAGGATGCTTGTTTACAGAGATTGGCATGTTGTATTCAGCCATCTCTATAGGGAATAAAATGTTGATGCTGATTACTTGGCTAAACTCTCATATGAGACAGACAGAAATTTTTGCTTCTTTAATCAACAACCACCTCTTAATCACGAGTAATGATGGGAATTCGGGCCAGCCCACCCCTTAGCGGGCTAGCGCCCTTCTTTTTTATTGTTTTAAAATTTTTTCACTCCTTTTTTTTTTAATTCTTACTCCTTTTCTCTTTCACCCACTCACATCACACTTCTTTTCTTTTATATATTTGTATTAGGAAGCCAATTTCATTCTTACTTTCCTTTTTTTTTATTTACTCACATAACAAAAACATATATGCACATCTCTTTTAAATTTAATAATAGTAGAACAAATAAATATAATATGAAAATAAGTGTCAAATAAAAAGTATAAGGAATTAATTAAACACAGCATTAAAAGAAAGACAATAAGGCCATAAGGGTATTTGAAAAAAAAAAAACTGAAAACAAAAAAAAGCGGGGCTAGCGGGCTACCGTCAGGCCCGCTGGCCCAACCTATTTTGCGAGCTCTAATCACGAGGCGATCATTGATGAAAGAAACTAGGCTTGCTGATCCTTTTGTTTTGCCCTTTTAAAGAGGCAATAGAATTCAAATTTATTCCAAAAAAAAAAAGCAAGGATATATAGCTTAATAACTTGCCTCTCTCCCATATATAAATCAATGGAAGCATTTTAGATCATAGGATATCCTCTTACTCAAGAATTATTACTTATCTCGGAAGCACATCAATAAATCAAATGATAATCTAAACTCAATCGATAAATCAATCTAAACAATCTATACATCAATCAAATCCAAACTCAACCAAATAAACAAGGAGAAGTAGATCGTCATGCTAGAGGTTGAAGAAGGAGGGTGTGACAGCTAACAAACTCAAAAAAATGGAGAAAATATCAAGCAAAAGCAATCAAAAAAGTTCAAAACCCGTTCAAACAGCAATTAAACCCTAGACATTTAAACCATTCTTCATCATGCTTACCTGCCATTCTTCGCTTTTGACTCTACACTCTCACTCTGTTACAGAAAAACAACAAAGCTCTTTTCGCCATTGATAATGTGAGCTTAAAACATGTTAGCCTATCAGAACACTTGCAAATAGGTATCAGTCTATCAGCGTCGTGGAAGGAGAATGTTTTATACATTTGGGTGAAGAAGATAAGAATTTCGTAAGTGAAGAATATAGGTGTCGTTGAGATCGTTGATAGTGGTCAAAGGAGAAGGAAAGATGGAAGCTTATGAATAGAGGAGGGTGATTCAGATCTGCAAGGTATTTCAAATCTGGAACCCTCTTTGGTCTTAGAGCTCAAAATTTGTTGTTTCGTGATTTCTCTAAGGTCATTAAATCTCAAAGGATGACATTCTGCTTCTTGTGTTCTTGCACGCACAAGAGGCATGCATGGCTTCATTGTTGATAGGAAAGCATGATAAAGACTAAAGGAATACGAATGACAAGTCAAGAGGGGAGAGGCTAATACAGCAAGATCTAATAAAGACGAAAGGCTGTCGATTGTTGAGAGCGAGATCTGAGGAAGACAAGCCACGAGTCAAGAAGGGAGAGGCTGAGATGGCGAGATTGAAGACGAGAGATTGAAAGCCTTACTATCTGACGAGACCAGAGGCTAAAGGCAACTAGCGGTAGCCATCGTCTATCAAGGCCAGCAATAGGCT
The DNA here is from genome assembly GCA_963242795.1 of Inga leiocalycina. Taxonomy (NCBI): domain Eukaryota; kingdom Viridiplantae; phylum Streptophyta; class Magnoliopsida; order Fabales; family Fabaceae; genus Inga; species Inga leiocalycina. The sequence goes on from OY725325.1 coordinate 73,681,189, forward strand.
TTGAAGTTTAGGATTTTTGTGTTGAGGTGCAGTTAGTGACGATGCTAGCGTTCATGGTGAGGGAGGAAGGAAGTGAATGAAGGAGTGAAGGGAAGGTTCCAAAAAGAGGATGTGATACCTGGAGGTGAGATTCCAACAAGAACAACAATGAAGGAGTAAAGGAAAGAATGAAGATGCTGATGTGGCATAATAGGTGGATTAAATTGTGGCATCGCATCCTATGTGGCAAAGTTGCCTCAACATAATTTGGTCAACTGTTAGGTTATTAAATTGGAAGCAACATTATCATATTTTAAAACTTCTAGGGGTGACATAGAGACCAAAAAGAACTTCTGGGGCAACATTGCTGCTTCGCGGATACTTTTGGGAAAATTTGCACCTTAACCCTAAATAAAGCAAAGCAAAAACAGGGATGATTATTTAAAAAATAAAAAAAAAAACATTTTGCAGTAGGCACTGGAAACATGGAGAGCCCATATTGGGCTAGGTTTGCACCACAAATGCCAAGAAGATTAGGGCATTTTAGTGTGTCGCTCTTCAACATTTATACACCTTCAAGGTTTTGATGTTGACATATCCACATTAGGTGTGAGTGAAATATATTCCTCAACTTAAATGGAGTGTGTGGAATTCATGCTTTTTTCCCATAATTATTTTCATTTTAAGTATTTCCCCTAAAAATATCCACAAGTGCATAAGCTTCCCCACTCCTCTAGTCTCTAGTCAAGTGTCCAGAGGTCGATTTTCTCTTTCGTGCTCCCATACTTATAAATAGTTGTGGCTAAAGGTTGTATATTAGCAGTATAACGCATACAATTTTTCTTCCTAGCTCTTTTCATAGAGCTTCTCTCTTTCTTCAACAATGTCTTTGTTTTCCAATCACCGAACTATTGGCACCAAAATTTTTCAAGAGGAACTTTCTGCAATATTTTTTCTCATAACATCTTAAACATAAAGGTAGAGATTTGATTATTGAGCGAAGAGAATGAAAAGAACACACAATGAGGTTATTAAACGAGATCTCTTTATTAATAATTTATCCCGAGATTTAGTTTTTGACTGAGCTCAAGGGTATTGTTTGATCCATATAGTTGACCCCACCTAATAGGATAAGACTTTGTTGTTGTTGTATCTAAAGCATAAAAGTAGGAATCCCTACTTTGGATTATACTCATATTCATACGAGGCTCTATTCACCCTTCATAATATAATTATTTCCTAAATTTTTCTTCATTGGCATGGATTTATTCTCTTATCTCTATCTGAGGGTTTGATTTCCAGGCTCATAGAGGGTCACGCACCATGTCATTACTTCTCTAATTCTCTACAAAATAATTATTTTGCAGTAACAAATATATGACAAGAACCTGACCTGGTCAAATCAGTTACTAGACACACCAAAGAGTGACATAATGATATGAAATTGTAATTGTAATCCCTAATTCCTAATTGTGATCCGTTATTCTATATTGTTAGGTAGTTAGTGAAGGGGAGAGCAATGTGGTGAGAGTGGCCTTAGCTATTTTTAGAATAGCACTAGCCAAACGCCCTCTAATTGTATCCCTTAGCTGATTAGGATAGGATTAGTGATTATAATAACATTAGGAAAGTTTTTCCCCTGATCCCCTAGCTCTCTATACAAGGGCCATTTCCCTCTCATTGTGAACTAGCCGTTGATTGCTATTGAGTGAATGCACATTCAGATTCAGCAACTCTTGTCTCCCCCCCTTCTTTCTCCAAGATCTCTCTCTACTCTTTTCTGTTTAAACTCTCTTCTCTCTTTCTACCTATTCTCTCAATCCAATTCTGTCAAGAAATTACAGAATTGCATCAGACCACTGATGCAATTCTGTAATTTCTTGACAGAATTGTATTGAAAGAAGGAGTAGAAGAGAGAAGAGAGAATCTTAGACAAAGAGAGTAGGAGAAATCCGAGAGCAAGAGGGAGAGAGAGAAAACAAGAGTTGTTGACTGCCAATGAATAAGAGAATATTCAGATTCAGCAACTCTTATGTTTTCTCTCGCTCTCGGATTTCGCCTACTCTCTTTGTCTAAGATTCTCTCTTCTCTCTTCTACTCCTTCTTTCAATACAATTCTGTCAAGAAATTACAGTATTGCATCACATAACTTGCATAACATCTATGTACACTGCCAGTGTCATGTATTAATCAGCCGATAAATACTAGTACCTTTAGTAGAGGAACTGGGGGTTTATCTTCGCCAGGCCGAGGATGCCACTCCAGAATCACTTTCTTTTTTTCAATCGCTTCTCGAATATGTGGATACATATTCATTGCAGTCCTTGAATGGAAATCTCCACCAGCTTTAAAGGCCTCCAGCATACTCTTACAGCTGGCAAGGTGTGCAAGAATCCTAAGCTCCAGCTGTAACACAATAAACATCTCAATCAACGGAACAAAGTTCATTGCAATCAATGGAAATAGATCAACAGCATAAACTGCTAACCTGTCCATAATCAGCAACTATAAGAGAATTACCAGGTGCAGCTATAAAAGCTTGCCGGATCTTGTACCGGTCCTTTTCCAAAGCGGGTTGATTCTATTTATTAAAAGCATACAAAGATTAAATGAGCTCTAAAGTTTTTGAAAAACAGTTATAAATTTAGTCAATGTAATACCTACATGTGAAAGTTTGATTGAAAACCCCAAAACAAATATTCATGGCACCATCTAACTGAATAAATCAACACTATCGAATTAATAGCTAAAGGAATAAAAGACCAAGTAGACGTCTGAATTTCAGAAAAGAGAGAAAATGCTTCTGATGGAAACTTTAAATACTTAATGTAAAGATATGATTAGATTGTGATGTAAATAGGCATAGTCTCAGGAGTTAATTTAGGATCTAGTGTTATGACAGGATCTAGTGTTATGACTCTTATTGTATCCCTGATTTATTGGGCCTCTCTTTAATGCCCTTCTGTGTATATATTATGTAACCATTGGACTCCGGAATACAAGGAATTCAGATTATATTGCTTTTGATACCAACACCTAATAAGCAAAATAGAGTTTCATCCCTATCCATGTATGTTCAACAGGATCCCATGTTATCTATTATGACGTGCCTTTAATATAAAGATTAGAAGAATTTGAAAAGAAATTAAAAGTTAATTCACTTTAGCTAAGGAAAATCATAACTGCATAAATTTCCTCGCCAAAAAGCAATAACAAATTAAAGTTTGGATATGTTGTTATTTAGATAAAGATAAAGATAAGGAAAGAAGATAAAGCATTTTCTGATGCATAATAACAAAATGAGAGTCAAAACAAAAAGAATATAATCTTTAAAAATTTCGGTACCATAAAATATTGTTGCAGCCGTTCAACAGAAGGAGAGAAAATATGTTGCTACGCAACACTATTACAGATAGTGTTGTGTTGTAAGTAAAACCTACATACTAAGGCACTAGAATCAGGCAATAAAGTAAATTGTGAAATATTGTGTGATCCAACTCCTAATTCAGGACAAACGTACATATATTTAAAAAAAAAAAAAAAGGGGGGGCAATAGCAGAGTTTATATTGTACAGTACATAAGCTTTCTCAAGTAAAGCAACATTTAACCTAATCATAATCATAAAGATGACTTTAATCATGTCTTTTAATTTAAAAGAACCTGTAGATTAGGCCTCCTAGCTGACAAGCGTCCTGTCTCTGTGTTGATATTTAAGGAACAATGAATGCGCCCGTTCCTTCCTGAAACATTACTACCCTGCCACAGAACCAAAACCAACAAAACTAAAAAAAATATTAACAATCCCAGAATAAATTACAGAAAAATGCATTTGTAGAGGAGTTAACAGATGCCATGCTACCCAACCCCACCTGTCACTCATGCTCAAACAATCTTGACTCTTTACAAGTTACTAACCAAAAATTCATTAATAATACGCCTCAGGCAAAATAGTCAGATTATTGGGGGAACACAACAATGACGTGATTAGCACAAACAACAGGGAGGGAAAAATCCAAAAATAATACAAATAAAATAAATTACCTGCAAGGGAAGGATGAAGTTAGAGATCAAAGAGTCAATTGAACAGACTTCACATAAAGCAGCAATTGCATGGCAAGCTTCTCTCCCTTCATCCTCTATAGCAAAGGCAGAGAAAGCTGTTCCATAAGCTGTATTGTCTTTTTCTACACGGGTAACTTCATCCTGAGAAGAATCTTTACATTCATCATCACAATCCAAGTTACACGCCTCATCTATAAAGTCATATTCAGCAGAAGCATTTCCAGCAAGAGCCTTTAAAGCATCAACACTGACAGATGGCCAACCAGTTTCTGTGTACATCTCAGTTTGCAGCTGACAACCAATGCTATGCAACTTAATACCGCGAAATTTTGAGGGAGCCTTCTGGCCTTCTTTGATGACTTTATCAACATTGGAAACTTTGAAAGTCCGCTCAGTTGGAAGTGCCACACTAGGGTCTTTACTGGAATAAGAACGCAGAAAATGAATGGAAGCCTCACATTTATCACTGTAGCTGAACTACTTTTTTTTGTGAATAACAAAAATAGTAAATTTAATTAAAAATTAAAGCAGTTCTTTTTTTTCCACAGTCTCATGTAAAACAATGTGTGTGTGTACTAAAAAGGGTCTGAACCCATAAACACTTGACCCGGGTTGTTTGTTTGTGATTAGCCCAAAATCTGAACCAACAGCAGCTTGTGTTTGGATTTTGGAATACATCAAGCCTCACACTAATCTAGCAGAATTGCACTAAGATTAACATTGAAAATATCAATATATAGTTTGAAAATGAGCTTCTACTAAACTGATGACCCTGCAAACTAATCAGAAAGGATTCACGGAGTCATACAATGAAAAAGCTCATAAGTCAGAATTATGTCAAGCCTATTAAAAGAAAATAATGCAACGAGTACCATTTCAAATAAACAAGTCTAAACACTAAATTATTGCTTACAGAGATTTGGTGTCTGGTTACTCTTCAAGTCACAAATTAATTGAAGTGAAGAAATATATTCAACACATAAAAAACATTTAGAATCCAAATTAAAATTGAGAAATGATTACTATAGCAAACACTTCAAATAAAAAAAAAAAGCCTAATTCCAATAATAGAGGCCTCCAAACAACTAATGAATATAACTTAGATCTTTGTATGCGCCTTATACTGATTACATGATAAAGATATCATACATTCCCCTAATTTGTTTGTTTAATAAATAATGAACTTCATATTTTATGTCAATAGTATCATAACAAGACATATCTTATGTATATTGAATACAGTTTATATATAAATAAAGTAAGTCTTCAACTTACAGATCCTCTGTTTATTAAGGTAGAATCAAAAGGCACAGATAAGAATAAATAGATGTGCACCTGTTCACCATGCCACCAAATAGCAGCTGGCGCAACTGAGCATCACTTCCCACATTCATATACTTTGCATCAGGGCAATACCTTGATGCCCATTTCCGGAACCTATTAACAGCTACCTCTTGCTCTGCTTTGGCCACTTTCTCTATCTCAGCAAGATATGCACGGTCAACTAGCATCCCTTCAGATTCCATTTGGACTAGAAGTTCACCAAATGGCCGCCAATATTCTTCATAGAAATCATACATAGTTTTTTCAGAAACCGGCCCCCTCATTTGAACTCCATCAACTTTCCACAGCATTTCTGAGAGATGGCTCTTAAGGCTTTCATAAAGCTTCAGAGTGCTCCTAGCATCTAAGGCAGAATAACATATCCAAGGTATTCGCTCATCTCTTTGTAGCTCTTCAACAGAAGGAATGGTAATCATTTTACCCTCAGATCCATCTTTTTTCAACTTTTTCCGCCCAAATATAGTTTTCATCGACACTTTACCAATCATATCCTTTTCATTATTCAAATGAGTCCCACACATAACCCTATTATCACATGTAAGTGCTTCAAGAGAATAACCACCATCCAAGCGTCTTGATGAATTCCATAATCGAGCCATGTGCATAGTATCAGCATGAAAACCAGAAACTTTCAGCCCATAGTTCTCTATAACATGATTATCAAAGCTATAATTATGCCAGACCTGGAGAAGATACAGGTGACTTTATTTTTGTGTCCTAGTTGAAATAGCACTGCTAACATATATTTAACTCCACAAAGAGTAAGAGAAAGAACAAGATTGTGAAATGTAGTAAGTCCTAACCTACCTGGAACTTATCATTTGTAGGGAGGGTACAAGACAAGGCTGTGATGACTACAATCCAAAATAATTTCAGAGTAATATTCCCGTTTTATAAATAATTCAACTTAAACTCCCTAATAATAGGCACTTAAAATTGCAGTCATAATCAGTCACAATCAACACTCACCCTCAAGCTAGATCTTATAGGTTGAATAAGCTAAGCTTGTTGTAAATGTAAGAAATACAGGTAATTCTTAATGATTTTGTGAGGAAATCAACCACTTTTGTGAGGAAATCAGCTGGTTGATCTATGGAATTGACGTGGCTATGTTGATGGTCCTACATAGAACTTTTCTCTGATAAAACAATCAATTTCAATATGTTTAGTCCTCTCATGAAATATGTTATTTGAGGCAATGTGTAGAACAGCAAGATTATAACACTTTAACATCACTTTGTCAAGATTTCCAAATTGAGGTCTTGGACTAAGTGCTTAATTCACACAAGTTCACACATTGACAATGCCATGACACAGTATTCAACCTTAGCATTAAATCTAGCCACAAAATTTAGTCTCTAGTTTTCCAAGAGACAAGCTTTCTTCCAAAAACGATGCATTAATTAGTACTGGATTGTTGACCTATAAAAGATCTTATCCAACTTGCATAGGCATAATGATGGAAAACTTGGGAAAGCCTACCATAGAAGGAAATAGGTTAGCTTTTGTGTTTTTAATTTTTTTTAATGGGATTGCTGGAAAATCTACTGTAGAAGGAAATAGATTCAAGGAGAGAAAGGCTGCAAGAGTTATATACAATAAGAAAGTATCTAATAAGCTTAAAGGAAAGTTTTATCGAACAGGTACAAAACCAACAATGTTATATGGTAGTGAATGTTGGGCTCTAACGGGACAACAAAAGCATAAAATTAGGATAGCAGAGCCGCAGAGGTGAGGATATTGAGATGGATGTGTCGTCATACCAGAAATGATAAGATTCAAAATGATCATATTGGTCGGGAGAAAAGTAGGAGTGGCACTAATTGAAGAGAAGATAGTAGAAAATCAGTTAGGATACCACAGCCTCTCTTGGTTTATTCTAGGAGAAAACACGTGGGTAAACAGTAGTTGTTTTAGGAAGCAGTTATTATTCTGTCTTAGATGATTATGTATGTTCGGTTATTTCTTATGTGTGTAGTATTGCCAAGTGTTTTAGGAAGTTATTAGAGGTTGTTGAAAGTCAGTTATGTTGTCATTATATATATATCGGTGTAAGACACATTAGAGAATGAAAAGTATATTCAATACAGTGTATTATTCTCTTCCTCTGGAATTACAGATATTGGTTCTTGAGTGGTCATCTATTCTCATCCCTTTTCCCTACTCTCTTTTTCTGTTCTATTTTCTAAGTCCTAACAACTTGGTATCAGAGAAGTCAATCCTTGGACCTAATAAGGGACAATGGCTAACACTCACACTTCCTCTTATGAAAATGATCCTCCAATTCCCAATCAGAATGCCGATTTGTCCCCAAACTCTCATCCTAGAAATGATCCGGCAGTGATTTTGGTACAGCCCCCACCCCACGCCCCCCCCCCGATGTATCTACGCAACAATTTGCTGCCATACTCACTCAATTGAATCAAATGAATGTCGAAATTCACAACTTAAAGAAGCAGAAATCGCCGGTAATATTGCAAGGACAGACGAGTTTCAATCATAGAGATCCATATGCTGAACGTGATGATGATGAAACGGAGAATCCTTGGTGGATTAAAAATCCATCTAAACGGCCTCATTCCAAAGTAGAATTTCCAAGATATGAAGGAGGAGATCCTCGCGGTTGGATCATGAAAGATGAGAAGTATTTTCGATACTATCAGACACCAGAGGATTTAAAAATTGATGTTGCAGCGATGAAGCTTGAGGGAGATGCGTTAGATACTTTCACCTGGGTTTCTTCCGGACGAACCATAAGATTTTGGGATTAATTAGTACAAATCTTCCAAGAGCAATTCGGCCCTGAGGAATTTCAAAACCCAGACGTACATCTTTGTAGCGTCAAGCAACTCGGAACTGTGAGTGAGTATAAACAGGAGTTTGTGCAATGTCAATCTCATGCTCAAGGCTAGCCCGAACATTGTCTTCTTGGGGTTTTCATTAATGGGTTAAAAGAGGAACTACAAGCTGATGTAAAAATCCAAAAGCCCCGGACCGTTTACAAAGCCGTTAGCCTCGCGTTAGAATTTGGATACCATTTTACAGATTTTGCAGCAATATGAATTTTATGCCAATCCAAAGAAATGTGATTTCCTCCAATTGGATATCTCCTTCTTGGGGCATATCATTTCTGCTCAAGGCGTTTCGGTTGATCCTGACAAGATTGCTGCTATGACTCATTGGCCTCTACCAAAAGACATTTCTGAATTAAGAGAATTTTTAGGCCTCACCGGCTACTACGGAAGGTTTGTCTTCCGCTATGGGCATATTGCAAAACCTCTTACTGATATGACTAAAAAGGGTGCCTTTCATTAGGACTCCACTTCCTTAGCCGCTTTTGAGAATCTCAAGGCAGCCCTTACTCAGGTTCCTGTTTTACAATTGCCTGACTTCTCTAGGCCATTTGTGGTTGAATGTGATGCCTCTTCTACTGGAATTGGGGCAATTTAACAACAGGATGGTCATCCTATTGCTTATTACAGCAAAGGTCTATCCAATTTTCACAAGCATAAGTCTGTCTATGACCGTGAATTATTTGCTTTAGTGATGGCTTTAGACAAGTGGCGGCATTATCTCCTTGGCCGAAAGTTTTTAGTCCATACTGATCACTTCAGTTTGAAATACCTCATGCAGCAACGGGTTACTACACCAAAACAGCAGCGACTTCTCTTAAAACTCCTCCCATTTGATTTTACTATTATCTACAAACCGGGTGCAACCAATCAAGGCGCTGATGCTTTGTCCCACTCTCATCATTCCGGAGAGTTTTTTACCTTGGTCATTCCACATGCTTCTGATTTTGAGAACTTGTCCACACTTTTACAGCAGGATCCTTTCACCAGCCAGATCTACCTCTCTCTTCAAGCTGATCCTCATTCTGTTCCACATTATTCCTTGGTTTCTGGAAAACTTTATTATAAAAACAGATTAGTACTTCCAGCAGAATCCACACACACTTCTTTGCTCATTTCCGAGGCTCACACATCTCCAATTGGTGGGCATGGTGGTGTCCTCAAAACTCTCAAACGGTTGCAGCTCCACTATTTTTGGCGCAATATGAAAGAGGAGGTAAAAGCTTTTGTTCAAAACTGCCTTCTTTGTCAGCGCAGCAAATATTCCCCTCAATCCCCCGCAGGTTTATTGCAACCTTTGCCTATTCCTCAACACATTTGGGAGGATCTTTCTTTAGACTTTATCACTGGCTTGCCCAAATCTAATGGTTTTGATGTCATTCTGGTTGTGGTGGACCGCTTTAGTAAATTTGCTCATTTCCTTGGTCTCACTCGCCCTTTTACTGCCAAGACGGTTGCTGCACTCTTTTGCAAGGAGATTATTCGTCTCCATGGGATTCCTAAATCAATTATTTCTGACAGGGACCCTATTTTCCTAAGTTCTTTTTGGCAGGAATTGTTCAAATTATCTGGGACTAAGCTTAAAATGAGTACGTCTTATCACCCACAATATGATGGCCAAACAGAAGTTGTGAATCTGTGCTTAGAAACTTATCTACGTTGTTTTTGTCAAGACCATCAGAAGAGTTGGTATCATTTCCTTCATTGGGCTGAGTTCTCCTACAATACTGGTTACCACACTTCTACAGGTTACTCCCCTTTCAAACTGGTTTATGGTAAGGATCCCCCATCTGTGGTTCCTTATGTCCAGGGTACTACTCCTCTTACCGAGTTAGATGACCTTTTCACTGAACGGGATGCTATTCTGGATCTGATCAAGTCTAACCTCATAACTGCACAAGACAGAATGAAGCAGCAGGCAGACTCACATAGACGAGAAGTCGAGTTTCAACCTGGAGATCTCGTTTTTCTTAAAATTCAACCCTATCGTCAGCGATCTCTTTCTTCTCAACGTTTTCAAAAGCTATCCACTCGCTATTTTGGGCTCTATCCTATCATTCGTCGCATTGGCGCAGTGGCTTATGAACTTCAACTTCTTGTTGGTTCTCGGGTTCATCCAGTTTTCCATGTGTCCTTGCTCAAACAAGCCCAAGGGTGTGATCCCCTTGTTCCCGTACCACCTCTTCCAATCACTGTAGATTGGGAACTCCTTCTCGAACCTGCACGGGTGCTGGATTCGCGCGTTGTCGATGTAGATGGGGTTCCAACCGTTGAACTTCTCATACAAAGGCAGGACCGCCCCTAAGAGGAGTCCAGTTGGAAATCTTATGATTCTATTGCAGCTCAATTTCCTGCTTTCTGCCTTGAGGACAAGGCTACACTTCAAGGGGAGGGTATTGTTAGGATACCACAGCCTCTTTTGGTTTATTCTAGGAGAAAACACGTGGGTAAACAGTAGTTGGTTTAGGAAGCAGTTATTATTCTGTCTTAGATGATTATGTATGTTCGGTTATTTCTTATGTGTGTAGTATTGCCAAGTGTTTTAGGAAGTTATTAGAGGTTGTTGAAAATCAGTTATGTTGTCATTATATATATATCGGTGTAAGACATATTAGAGAACAAAAAGTATATTCAATACAGTGTATTATTCTCTTCCTCTGGAATTACAGATACTGGTTCTTGAGTGGTTATCTATTCTCATACCTTTTCCCTACTCTCTGTTTCTGTTCTATTTTCTAAGTCCTAACAAAATCGTTTGAAGTGATATTGCCATGTACAAAAAAAGCCGTTGAAGGCGTCAGTGAAAAAGATAGATCATATAGTATGAAGTCCTCTAAAAAGAGGAACAGGAAAAGAAGGCTCAAAGAAGTCATTAAGTAAAATCTTTTGATTAACAATCTATCTAAAGATTTGGGTGTTAAAAACGCATAATGATATCGTATGATCCATATAGTCGACCCCATCCGATGGGGAAAAGCTTCTTGTTGTTGTTGTTGTTTTAAGATAAAGATTGATTTCTTCCATGTGAAGGGAGGGTAGGTCATGCTATAAATAGCCCTTATGCAACTTAAGTGACTCTTAAAGAATGAATTTTTGATATTTGCTTATAGCTATTCTGCAATCTCTCCCTCACCTTTCTATTAATTATATAACAAATTATACAAGAAGGAAAAAGTTAATTCCTTCAAGTCAACCTAACACAAAACATTTACCCAAAAAAAAACTATTAATTATATAATCAAGTCAACCTAATCACCCTAATGATAGGTGATCATATTTTGAATCAAAACCTATCATAGTTACAATCAACACTGCACAATAAGAAAAAAGTCAGTTCAACAAAATTCTAACTCTATAATCATATAAGCATATAATATTACAATACAAGCACCTCCACCTCCTTCTAATGTCAAACTTAACTCACATGACCCAAGGAAAGAATTCATCATTACCCACTATAGGATTAATAGTTATCATTTTTTTAAATGAAAAAGTACCAAAAAAACATTCAATATTCAAATTTCAGATAACAACGAATGAGAAAGAAACCCATTCATCATCTTGGGGTTGGAAAAGCTAAGAGGAAGCAGGTTTTCAAGTGAAGGATAGAATGAAGGAGGAACAGGATCCAAAATTAGACTCAACAATCAATTAACCAAGCCAACGTGAAAAACTGAAGATGATAATCCAAATGTTAGTCCATCAGTTACAGTGACGCATAATGTCGAATTAGAGCTAAGGGTCACAAGAAAATGCAGATGCATCATATTGCTTGGCATGGAAAATGACAGGAGTTTTTTATTCATATTTTCTCCAAAAAAGGCATCAGTGACTATTTAATGGATTCATATAAATCTTGAAGACAGGTAATGATCTATCCACATTTAAATATAAATATGAAAATATGATGTCAAGCTTTTTCAAAGTTAGATCATTTGAAAATGATAAAGACAAGCTCGAGTGGGTGAAAAAAGCACTATCTTTCTTAAGGTGTATTCTCTTTTAATACCCCCCCCCCCCAAAAAAAAGTCTAGAATATTTACCATAAATTTCATATAAGCAGTTTTGATGATAACATGTAACAAGAACACACAAAAATGGGATAGTAAGAAGGAAAGTTCACCTTTCTGATGGATTGGTCTTTGAAAAATGGTTCAAATTCAAATAACATCTCTTTGCCTCCACCATCAAGAACATCCACCCAGATACAGGATTTCCCATTTCCAAAATCAGCTTCTGGACCAGAATAAATACTGAAGCATACTATCTCCCCATGATCAACAGGTGTTTCCACTTTGACATCAATATTGGCCACCTTTAAAGATTTTTTCACCAGCACATATTATATGTCCCCCATTTGCAAAACAAAAATAGTCAAGAGATGCAATAAAAATCACTTTTTGACGCCATGGAAGCATACTTGGCAATGGCAAGAGGCATTAAGGCCTCTTATTGCCTCATCTTAGCACATTTGACCATAATGATAATAAAAATCATAGAAGAAGAAAAGGATTACAAAAAAGAAAACAATTATCATATCCATATTATACACAATTTGAAAAGGTCAAGGGTTGAATTCACGCCCAAAGTAAAAGAAAATAACTACCAAAGCTACAGAAAATGTTGTACTAATGAAAACCACAACATAAGTCAGCATGCTTAGGAGAGTTTATACCTCAGTATCACATGCATGAATAAGATGCCTGTACTTTTTTGTAAGCAATCCAACAACTTCCTTAGCAAGAGAAATATTATTAACAACCAATATATCTTTATAAATGCTACAGAGCCTGGCCCGAAGATTTGAATCACCAGTAACATTTTTTTTCCTGGACAATGATGCAATGTCAGCATGCTTCATAGATGCCTCCAAATTTTGATTCTCATTTATGTCAGAAGTTTCATCTTTACTGATTACCAAATGGGGATCAATTGACTGGCTCCCCTCCCTTTTAGAGTCCATCAGCACTTTTGTATTTTTCGATTTAGATTGACTAACTGCAGGGGATGAGATAAGTACATCATGGTCCTGAAGTAAAAGAGGACCGGGCCCTCCATCCTTAGAAAGAACCTGTTCCTGGCCATTGGAAATATATATTTTAGATGCATAAGCACTGCCATTATTGCACCCAAACCTATTTTGCATTTTAGTTACAGTCAAATTATCTCTAGCTTGCACCCAGCCTCTTCTATCGCCAAACAGTTCGCCTTTAGCAGCAATACTGGATGTTCCACAGTCATGAGCAAAAATACTTACTGTCTGAACTTTTGCTTCAGAATAATGTGAAGAATTCAGCTCTTCTTCATCTGTCACTTCCTCCAACATGCCGGTTGATGCAGTTGAGAACTTCATGAATGAAATATGAATTGGAATCTTATATAGATTACGGTTATATACCATGTCATTGTATTTATTCATCCCAATATCCATTCTTGATGGAAATTGTAAAGAACCTTCTCTAAATTGAAGAGAATTGCAAGACACGGTGCTATTTCGGAGGCCATTGTTGGCTATCTGAACGGAGAGGAATTTTCTTCTGCAGTTTATTTCATGCAAAGAAAATAAAGGCATCAATCACTTGCACACAATAATGAATTTAAATATCAACTTAAGCCTTAGAAGAAGAAGCAAGAAATTAACAGTCACCTCAAGCCAAACAAGATTTTATGCTGGCCAGAAAGAGTCTCCAAGGTGACACTATTGACTCATTACATATGCTACTAAGCTAACTTTTCAAAATTCAACCCCACCACAAATGCATTACAAAAATTTCAAATACATAAAGAGAACATTGAATAATATAAACAAATAGCCCAAACCAACTGACCATTCGGTTAGTATGCGTTTTCGGCAAAACACTCATCCTTATCTAAAACTTCCAATTTTGAAAATGTGCAACAACAAACTAAACATCAACGTTCACCTCCGACAATGTGCTACCAAACTACCTTTTTGGGAAAAGGTCTAGGAAAATGCATTACTAACTACATAACAATTACAATTGCACTTTCACTTTCAAATCGATATAGTGAATTCGTAAAAAGAAAATAAAAAAAATTGACCATTATGTTTACTCTTACAAGGCCATGTTTCCCCAAAAACACTTCTGCCCTACCTAAAACGTAAGGTTATTGAATCCAATTTCAGAAATGCTCAGGTCGAAAACAGTAACCCATGCGCCAACAGGTAAAAGCTTGCAGGAAAAGTAAAAATAGAACAGAAGTGGACCTGCTATATTGAGCTTCGGAGGGAGACATGAAAGGCCCAGAAGAAGCACCGAAGCGAAAGGAGCGACGACAAGAGCGCGAAGTCCAGAAAGGGGAGGGGCAAAAGGGCCTCAGAGTAGTGGGGGTGGTCTTCTGGGTAGAAAACCCCATGGCAATCAACTCCACCACTCTCCCCAGCTTTCTCCGACAGTCGCTTATACAAGAAGCCGTTATGAGGGTGGCGTTTTGGTGGCACAGTAAGCAGAAAGGCGGTATAGGGGACCTTAGTTGAGCTGCAAGACAAGACGTTCTGACGGGGAAAGAGGGAAGAGGTAGTCCGAGTGGACGAAGAAGGAAAAGCAGAAGAAGGGGATCATGCTAAACCCCCGTTCAGACTCTATCTGCCCTGCGGAGTATCTGCAGCGCGTCCGCTTAATAAAAACGACGTCGTTTAGGCCTTCTAACTACCGGTAATCCTTGTAGCTGGTTGGCCGCACACAAAGTCCAGTGGTAGCCCAGTCCTGGTCTAATCTAAATTCGGATTAAAAAAAAAACAAACAAATAAATCATCCCAAATAAACAAAAGGGCAACTTAATCTCTAAGTCCTTACAGCTTCATTAAGGGTGTGTTTGTTTTGACGATTGGATAAGTAACTTATTTTTACTTAAACTTATAGAATCAGTTTTAAACCAGGTCCTTATAGTTTTTTTCTTTTTTATTCCATTCTTATTGTTTGCTCAGTTATCAATGTTAGTCCTTCTGTTAAATAAACTTGAAAACGCCATTAATTTGAGTTAACAAGGATGATGTGGCTTGGCTAAAATCTGACCAAGTGCACACATGTTATCTTTGTTTGGTTTTACTCGTTAGAATTCGCCATAGCCATACCTTCTATCCTAATTGATTTCACGAAATATTCTTCAAGACTCACTCGTAATTACCTTGTTCTTTGCATTCAATGCCTATTAGCGTTTCATGAAGCCTGCCGAGAATATCATGGCTACTCCACATCATGTCCTTCTATTTTCTTTATTCACTTTTACCAATTTAACCGTCAAAAGGCATAAGCTAATAACTCACGCTTTTGCACTTTTCCTTTTTTATTTGCAACTAGGTTCCTTACTAACCCTCTATCCTAATGTTGTTTCCTGGAAACTCTCATAAGTTTTTTCCTCAAACCCTGTGGAGGAGCAAAGAAAGATGAAAAATATGCACCGGTGTGCCATTCAGTTTTTATATATCTTCGGTAAGGTTATATCAGTAATATATAAGTGTTCTTCTTGCTCATGAATAAATATATAATAAAACTATAATGGAAAAGCGACTGGGGAAATAATCTTTAAAATCATTACAGAGTATTGATAACTCAAGCTTTAAGGGGTTAAGTTACTGAATCTGGTATTCACACATCAAATGCACTTGAGTTCTCCAACGGGACAAATGCTCCGCAAAATATTACTCTATTTTCTGAATAGAAAACAGAGTGCTCTGCAAGAGCACTTTAATTTGTGAAATCAGTTGGGTTGGAAGGTATGGCTATAGTGGATTCTGTTGTGCCAATTATGTTTAGTAGTTCCTTCACCTCAAAACTGACTAACAACACAGCACCCATTGGCTCCATGTTTGGGAAGGCAAACGGATGAGGTCATATGTGCGTGCTTAGTCAGAATTTAGTCAAGGCACATCACTCCTATTAACTAAAATTAATTTCGTTTTCAGTTTTATTTAACAGAAGGACTAACACCAATAGTTATAGTTGAGTAAACAATAAGGATGGAATAAAAACAAAATATACAAGAATCTGATTCAAAATTTAATGAAACTATAAAAACTGGGAGATTAGTTTTCCCTATAAAAAAAGTCAAATCAAACCGGTTTGGTCATCTAGGAAGTTCTCTTTTCTCTCTCTCATTATCATCTCATAATTCCATTTCCATCACTACCTTTATGCCCCATTTGGCACTATGGAAGAGTTTTTAAGGAAATGGAAGTGAAAATGCAAATCAAAAAGTTTGTTTGGTATGCCATAGAAGAAGTGTGATAGAATTATTAATTTATATATGTATCTATATGTGAAATGACCTTTGAACCCTTTCACCCAAAACCCTTCCCATTACCCAACTTCATAGCCACCACAAAGACAATTGCCATCCACCACATAAACAACAACCTTCAGCCATTAAATCAAACATTAGTTTGAATTAGCCATTGAACCAACGTACCCAAAACTTTTGATTTTCAAATCGCAACCTCTCTATGAGTTACAACCTTCAGCCTTGTTTTGATTATTAATCGCAGCAGAGTTACAACCTTCAGCCATTGAATCAGCCATTATTTTGATTCCAAATCGCAATTTCTCCCTCACTTTGAATCAAAGAAATCAGATGATGAGAACGATGAGGACACTGTGAAAGATGATGTAGTCGCCACTGTGAGAAAAGGGATGGGAGATGAGGATGACAGCATGAATCAACAGCGTCAGTCGAACAAAGTTGAGTACTCGAATATGAAGCTGACAGCGGCAAGGCTTAACGAAGAGGGTCATAGCATCTCAAAACTAGCTCGGTGTGGCAGATATAAGCACTTCTCTGTCATCATATATTGTCCTCCATCGACCATTGTACTCCTTTACCTTCATCTACCATAGTTCGTTTCCGTCCTTAGTTTTTTCTTAGCAAGAGGGTGATGGGTAATATGGTAAGAGTATAAAGCTCCGTGGAAGTGGAACTCAGTTCCTAAAGGTTGGTGAATGTCATTTCTATCATTTTTTATGGAAGTTTGTTTCCTAGATAAGTGTCTCCAACCATACCAAACACACAACTAGATTTCACTTCCCACTCTCATACTTCCATGCTACCAAACATGGCATTAGGTCATGAAATTGATGGTTTAGATTTAATATTTTATAAAATTTTTATTATAATATTTTATAAATCAAAATTTATTTATTTTTTTTGTGTTGCAGTTATGAATTATATAGATCAGATTTTAAGAGTTTAAATCTACTTATTATGTTTATAGTAATAGTTTTATAAAAGATTGAATCTAAACCATTTATTTATTTTTAATCTAATAATGGATATGAGATTATGAGAAGAAATTGAAAACGAGTAAAATGAGAGAAATCCAATCGGGTTACGAATTTGCATTTGGTGCTCATTACAGTAATGAGCAGCAAATTTCTAATCACTTAATGAGATCTCAACCGTTTAAATTTAATGACAACGGTTCAAATTTAAAAATTTTAATTTGTGATTTTTTAAATGATAAATTTATTTTTATGAGAAATAATAGTCAAAAGATTATCTTTATTTTAAATTTTACATATATTAAAATAAAAATTTATTTAAACTAGAAAAGTTAAATTAAATCTGAACCTTCTAAAGTCAATCTAACGATGCATATGGCGATAAGGACATTTGTGCTTATCTTATGAAGAAAGCTAATAGATTAGATTTCTTTAAAAAAGCTTCACTTGCTCGCAATCAGTACTTCTTTTGGCACATTTTATAAGATGCCTACTAGAAAATATTTTTGATCTTTTTTATAAGGGACACTTTGATAGTTTCAATGGGAATTAAATATTTTTACCATGCATGCCATTTTTAGCAAGTGAAGAGAAAAGGAGTGGAAATTAAATGATATAATGTTGAAATTTAGTGTGATTAATAAGAGTAATATTAGAAGTCATTTAAATTTTATGACAAATATAATGATTTTAAATACTTTTAATGGCACATATGAAGTGATTAGAAACGTCTAGTAAAATGGGCATGAGGGAGTATTTATTCAATTTAATCTTGTTTCTTACACTCAAGTATGCTATCAGATTCATAGCCTCCAATACTGTAGTCCCCGTCATCATCTTCAGTAGAAGAGTCAAAAATATGTTCATCATTTTCTTCATCATCCCCATTCACATTCTTCTTAGCCAGAAACTCCATAGCGGAGACTACGTCGCTAATTAAAGGCCGAGTAGGAGCTTCCTCTTGGAGACACATTGCTGCGACTGTTAGAGCTTGGTATAAACCTTTTACGGGGTAATCATCTTCTAGTAATGGATCAACAATTAGTGTGAACTTTCTTTTGTCTTTCAATAGTGGTTGAGCCTAAAAAAGAAGATTGCAGCATCAAAACTCAAACCGTCAACATATAAAGTGTTTGGTCATGTTAAAGACCGACACCACTACGAGTGTATGATGCATTTTCAATAGCACAAACATAATATACTAGTCGCATGTAAAGAACTTGATATACACCACTATGATAATATGTTAGTGCTATATTCATTTGATACTTAAAATATTAAGGATATATAGAAAGGAATAATGGATAACACATTAAAAGCATATATATTCAGATAGGAGCAAATCCTTTTCTTCTTTTGATGCCAATTTACCCTTGACCACAACTTCGAAAATTTAACATTTGTATAGTACTTTTCAAGTATCTCCATGTGACAAATATTCTCATGTTATTAGAATATGGTGGGATAAGAATTATATGACATTTTTTAGCTTAGACTCAATTATAACTAAAAGACTTTTTCCTAAAGATTTTGATGTATTTAAAACAATTTAAGATATATTTATCAAATAAATATATATATTTTGAATAGCATATAAGGTTTGAAGGAATACCCAAAGAACTAAATTTTGCTCTTCAGTTGGCTTTGAATGATCGACCACTCTTCTTCCAGATATCATTTCCAAGAAGACAACTCCAAAACTATATACATCTGATTTAGTACTCAGCTGCCCTGTGAGTGCATACTCAGGAGCACAGTAGCCATAAGTTCCCATCACTCTTGTAATAACATGGGAGTGTTCTCCAACTGGACCAAGTTTTGCGAGACCAAAATCAGAGATTTTTGGATTAAAATCTTTATCCAATAGTATGTTTGATGCTTTGAAATCCCTGTATATCACCGGTGGGTTTGCTACCTCATGCAAATATTCAAGTCCTTTCACTGCACCTTGAGCAATTTTCATTCTGGTACTCCAATCCAAAGGCTTTTTATCTTCAGTTAAATCTGACAAATTTTTTTGTGGGTCAAATAATTTTCTTGATGCAAATTGTCAAATAAGATTTCTTTTCATCAGAATTGTCAAATAAGATTTCATTAAATACATTTTATTGTTACTACATAAGTTGATAAATGAATATTTTATTATTTATAACTTATAAATACTATAATTTGCAATTAAATTAATATGTATATATATATATATTAATAATTTGATTTTTGTCTAATTGATGAGGTTTAGACCGAATTTATTTTAGAAACTTCAAGATCTAGTGAGCTTAGATGCGCACAAAGTCTTATTTTTTTTTTTTGTGAAAATATAGCATCACGCCTAAAAATTGTATTATTCTATCAACACTACTCGTGGGAAAACAACTCCCACATAGTCGCTGTACAAATTCTGTAGTACCTTTTGGGGTGGATGAACAAAAAACACTTCCACCTCCTCTTGATCAAAACTCAAGTTCACTAGGGTATCTACACAGTAATTACCCTCTCTATACACATGCTTTACTTGAACTTGCCTAAAAGCTGTCAAATTATTACAAATCATTTTAACAAGAGTTAAATGTTTCACCTTCCAAAATCATGTTTAGTAGAGGAGCTATTGTGGAAGAATCTTATTCCACAATTAATTCTGCACATTCAATCTCTGAGTAAGCCTTAGACATGTCACCACTCGCCAGAGTTCAACCCTTATCGTAGAACAAGCTCCCAACCTTCGAGCAAAACCTCCTTTCTATGTGCCTACATATTCCCTCACTAATCCACCACATCCTGCCATCTTTCCCCCTTCTCTTGCAGCCCCATCCATATTCAATTTTAGTCATCCTTCTTTTGGCAGCTCTCATCCAATATTTCTTTGTTGTCTCCTCCCACCTTGTGCACCAACATTTTTTCCAGTTCATAGTGCTTTTCTCACATAAGCTCTTATGGCTCCAATTGGGTCATTCGGCACCTCAAAACCTTCTTCGAACATCTCCTTCTTTCTCCAATTCCACAACATTCGGCATGTTATTCCAAAAATAGTTACATACTCAGAATCCTTTCTTGACAAATTCCAATCTACCCATTGCAAGAGAAATTTTGGTTTATCTATAAAGCTACCTAGTTTACTCCACACCTGTCTAGCCTTCTTACAATCTCTCAACACATGCATTATTGTATCCTCAACTGCATTATTACACTTAGAATACAACACATTACCCCTATCATACAGCTCCTTCTATAAGCCATTAACAACCTCCCATTCATTGTTAACCACAGAAAAACTTGGACACGCCTCAGGCCTTTCCATTCCCAAAGTTTCTTCCAACACCCATATTTAATCGCCTTCCCATTCGTCATATGTTTGTACATATCATCAACAATCTATTATAGCTTTAAACTTATTCCCCATTTAATAGAATCACTTCCAAACTTAACATTAGATGGTGGTACAGCAATAACCAGTTTCCAACCTTCCTCTAAAAGCAACCTACATAATTTTTCCTTATCCCATTCACCTTCCCCATTAACCATTTCTTCCACTATAGATTTTAAATCATCCTTAGTAATCCACACCACACTCTTATCAATTAGCTTCTTATAGTCATTTATCCATCTATCCTCTCAAAAGCTAATTTGTTTACCATCTACTTCCCAATTAATGATATCTGTCAAATAGTGCTAGATTCATTGTAAATTTTTTCATAGTTCTGAATCACCATTACACACTACACACTCCTTACTCAAGTCTTTACCCCTTTCGTGCTTCCCATTTAGTACTAACGAACATAAGCTTCCCAACTTTATCAACATGTTCTAGCCTGTTCTGCCTAATAAGGCATAATTCATAGTTCTTATGGATTTTAATCCTTACCCACCTTTCTCCTTGGAGGTGTACAGTAGCTCCCAACAAACTGCATGTATTTTCTTTCTTCCCTCAACATAATTCCATACAAAATCCCTTTGGATTTTCTAAAGCTATTTCTTTATAGCCTCAGGAATATGTGAGTGCTGCATATGGTAAACCACCATCTAGTTTGTCACTGACTGAACCAGGGTAAGATGCCCAGCTAAGGAAAGAGTTTGCCTTTTCCACCCGAACAACTTATTCTACATTTTATCAATTAGGAACTGAAACTTAGCTCTTGTGCTCTTTCCTTGTCTTATATATGTCCCCAAATATCTTCCTAAGTCATCCATTCTCCTAAAACCCAATATGTTACATATATCATTCTACATACTTCTCTCCACATTCCTTGAAAAATATATACTTGGTTTTTTTAAGTTGATTTTTTGGCCAGACGTTGCTGTAAAATCTTTTAACATTTGCATTACTGCTCTCATACAATCTATATTTGCCTTAGAAAAAAGTAACAAATCATGGGAAAACATTAATGCGACACTAAGGTACCTCTTCTTCCTATCCTCAATGGTATACAATCTTTGTTATTCACACTGTCTACAATCATATGAGATAGTTTTTCCATCCCTAAAACAAATTAGTAAAGGGATAAAGGATCCCCTTGCCTCAACCCTCTTGAAGGTTCAAAAACCTCCCTCTTCTATCCATTCCACTTAATTGCCATTCTCAAAGTGCTAATGCACCCCATGATCACCCTTATAGCTTGCTTATCGAATCCTATCTCATTCAATTTTCAATGAAAGACCATGACATTCTGTCATTGGCCTTCTTTAAGTCGATTTTGATAGCCATGTATCATTTTCCCCTACATTTGATTCATTAAATGTACCATTTACTTAGCAATAATAATGTTATCATGTATATTCCTCTTAGGGACAAAACTAGTTTGAAATAGGGACACTAACTTATCTATCAGAGGTTTTAACCTATTAACGATAAACTTCGTTAGACCCTTGTACAATACATTACAGAGAGCAATGGGTCTAAAATGACTTACCACCTCTGGTTGCTTTATTTTAGGAATTAGTACCAGCAACGTGTCATTTATCTTTTTCACTTTTTTTGAGTCCCTCCAAGCCTCCATAACCCATTTAACAACTTCTGCACCTACAATTCCCCAATTGTGCTAATAAAAGGCAGTTGGGAAACCATCTTCTCTAGGTGCTTGAAGACTCCCCATTTGAAAGAAAGCCATCCTTACTTCTTTTTTCAATATTGGTCTGTTTAGTACTGCACTATATCCAGTCATCTTCCTCTTCACTAAACAACTTCATAAAAAGCCTTTGAAACATATCTACTAGAGTCACTTCATACTCGACCTACTCCCCTTGTTCATTTTTCAACATTCTAACTTTGTTCCGCCTCCTTCTTATCAAAGTTTTTGTATCATAGTATTTTCTATTTTGGTCTTCTTGTTCAATCCACTCCCCACGTGACTTTTGGAACCATAAAAGTTCCTCTTGCTTTAATGTTTCTAACAATTCTTACTTAAGCTCCTTCTCCAGTTGGATAAGAAAATGATTATTTTTTCTATCTAAGCTGTTTTGAATTCCATACAACCTATTTATCAATCCTCTCTTCTTATATTCAATTCTCCTAAATATTTCTTTATTTTATACCATCAAATCATTTCTTAACTTTACTAGCTTCTCATTTACATCCTCTGCACCTCTCCAATTCCCTCTAACAAATCTATCAAACTGGTCATGAACTTGCCATGCCATTTCACACCAAAACAATCTTCCCCTCCTCCCTTGTACCTTTAGGTATAAATTCACATATAATAGGTGATGATCCGAGAAAATTCTTGGAACCATTTTATACTCAACTTCTACAAACCTTTGCTGCCATTGCATATTGCAAAGGCATCTATCAAGCCTCTTGTAAACTCTCTCTAACCCCTCCCATTTTAGACCCTTCCAAGTGAAAAAACTTACCTCAACATCTATCAAATGGTTACTTTGAATCCAGTCATTAAACTTTCTACAGTGTACCTCAATTACTCCTTCTCCCCCCTTTTGCTAGAGAGGCGATTTTTACATTGTTAAAATCCCCAACCAAAATCCATGGCTCTTCTATTTCATCAGCCATGGATTTCAACGTACTCCATAAGATCTGTCTCTTCTATTCATTCAGGCTCGCATAGACTATTGTGCCTAACATCTCATCATTACTTTTATTCATTATACAATGAAGGAACTGATCATTTCTCTTTACTTCCTCCACTATAGTACCCTCCATCTCCCATAACACCTATATACCACCTGAAAATACATGGCTCTTCTATTTCATCAACCATAGATTTCAACATACTTTATCGGATCTGTCTCTTCTGTTCATTTGGCCTAGTATAGACTGTTGTGACTAGCATCTTATTATTACTTCTATTCATTATGCAATGAAGGAACTGATCATTCCTCTTTACTTCCTCCACTACACTACCTTCCATCTCCCATAACACCCATATACCACCTGAAAACCCCTCTGCTTTGAGTCTAATAAAGTTTTTAAATCCTTAACTCTTGATGATTTTTCTTGCCACTTCACCATTAACCCGATTCTCAAGAACAATAGTCACACCTAGCTTATACTTAGCTTTTAACTCTCTTAATGCAGTAACAAAGCCTTTACTTGCTTTACCTCTACTATTCCATGTCATTATCCGCATTATGAACTAATCATAGAAGAATTTACACAACACAACTTTAAAAAACTACACCCATTGAAAGGATATGTGTCTCTCCTTCAACAAACATACTGAACTCATCAAAATTCTCTTCATTCATTCCTTTATCGATTCTATATCTAGGATCCATATCTTCTTTTCCTTCCATAACTTCATCAAACTCCCTTGGATCCATACTTACCTTGCATATCAAGCCCACCTCCTTCTATTTTTATTTTCTTAGGAAGTATCTAATACCACTTTCCTATTATATTCCACTCCATTCCTTCCATTCTCCCCCCGGCTTCCCCTCACAACATTTGTTTCTTTTATATTCCTCATCCACCATTCCATCTCCCTCCTCACTCCTTGTTTTTATAGCTCAATATTAATCCCTATACTGCTCTCCTTATCAAGCACCACCTGACCTCTATCCTCCTCACTTATATTTTTCTTTTTTGTTTAAGCTTTTTTCCTCCTACATTTGATACATTCGAGCTATCCTTTAGCACTCTTCCAGCCCCTAAATTTTCCCCATCCACCTACTTACTACTTGTTTCTTCAATTTCCAACACAATAAAACGTGACCCATTTTGTTGCTCAATCTGCTCACTTCTCACCCTTCTTTGCCTTCTAGCTCTCTGAACTGTCTTCCACACCTCCTTATCACCTTCATCCCTAGAAACCATCTTCCTCCATGCCTCCACATCCTCTTTCATTGGGACACACTCTTTATGACTCTTTTTATAAAACACATCACATTGTTCTTTTACATGGCCTACCATTCCACATTTCTTACACAGTACCCGAGACTCTCATACACTACACTTAGCATATGTCTATCCACATCAAACTCAGGGACCAGGGGTTTTCTCAAATCAAGCTTAATACACATTCTAGAAAATTTTTCCTAGTCCCTTGGCAGTATGCACATCCAGTTTGATAGCTTTACCAATTGCATTACCCAAATTTAGCAGAAATTTTTTATTAAACAAAATAGCTAGTAAGTCAGGAATCCTTACCCACGCAATCATTAACTCAATCTTTTCATTCCTCAAATCAAAATCAAGGCGCCAACGTGCTATATTCAGATAAGCATCAGAAATTACCCGTGGTCTACTTGTAAGTGCTTCCATGTAATCTCCCATCCTCTGGAAATTTACAAAATGATTTAAATCATTTCTAGATTAAATATCTCTATCAGCCATTGTTGTTCCCAAATTTACTTTAGTTTCTTCACTATGAAAACATAGCTTAGTTGTCTTTCCATTAACTTCACAATAAGCATTTTCCTGAATGGACGCATAAGCCTCTCCTTGTCCTTTTTCTAAGAGCATGAATTTTCAGACAAAGAGGATTTGACATATCCATATTAATTCCATCATATGGATCTAACATTTTTGCAAAGTCCGTTCCAGCTCCACAGCCTTCAGTCACTCCCTCTTGTTCATCTCCCGACCACTCCCACTAGTAAACCCTTAAGTTCATATTCTTTAGCAGCGATTCCTGGTAAGATTTAGGGGATAAAGTGATAAACCCTCTTTCTCAACTTCCATCTATCCTTCAACTCTCAACTTAAGCAATTCCTCCCTCAAAAACTCCTTTTCCATCTCTCACACCTTCCTCTTCCTCCTCGACGGATCTTCCATCTCTTCTCCCATCCAAGATCAAGCCTTACTTCTTCCCGATCTACAAGGCGTAAATTGAGAAGTACTCTTTTTAATTTCCTCAGTCACAGTAGGTTGCGAAGTGCTCTCTTCTTTTCGGTACCGAAATCCTAGCAGAATGTTTTTCCTACATTGCTCTCTTCCCACTAAGTACTATTTAATTTACTCGCTTTCTAAATTTTATATCATATATCTTTTTTGTTTACATGTTATTATTGTCACGTGTCTTTAATTTTTTCTTTTGGCAAACCAAAAGTAGCTAAAAAAAAAGATTAAAGATCTCTACATGGGTGTATGTTAACTCTAAGAATTCAATTCTTGATAAAGTCTAGGCTATATCCTCTAGCTAGCAACTAGAGACTAATTCTCCCAATGCGTAGAGATCACCAATTATATGCAACGTGAGTTTTGCTTCTCCCAACAAAACTTTTTTTCATGCATTGTTTGAACTCAGAACAATGTCACTAGAGGCATATATATGCTCGAATTAAAAGATAGTTTTAAAGAGGTAAAAGATTTTAAAAAGCACATTAAAATTAATAAAACTGCCTTTTAATTCTAGCGCATATATGTGTGTATATGCCTCTATGTATTCTCCTCTTAACAATATTAATTTTTTTGCCACTTAAAGATAACACAAAATTGATGTGGCAATACATTTGTCCCCATCGCTAACATATATCATTACACTTTTGTATAAACTTATGTGTGGTATATGCATGTCTATATCACATGCGAATCATTAATATAAAATTTAAGTAATTAAATTTTATAATAATTCATTGTTTTTAAATTTAAAATATTATGACTCATTCCTCAAACTTTTGACAATATACAATAAAACATGTCCAGTTGGATATAATTGTTGCATTTCTTTTATGTATCGCTGCACTGTCCTAATAATGCAAAGAGAAAGCTCAGACTTCATTTGACTTACCAAGGAGGTGATCTTCTAAAGAACCATTGACCATGTATTCGTAGACCAAAATTCTCTGATCACCATCAGCACAATAACCGACCAAATTGACGAGGTTGGGGTGGCTCAAGAGACTCAAAAGCAAAACCTCTACAAGAAATTCTCTGTTTCCCTGAAACCCATTCCCGTCAAGTTGCTTCACCGCAACAACCTACAAGTCAAGAACTCAGTTTTTACTACTTCAAACAGATCTCATCCTCGATATATGATCAACCAAAGCCTTAAAGATGTAGTATAGTTATACTTGATTCATGCTTTCGAGAAATCCTTTGTATACCCTGCCGAAGCCTCCTTCACCAATTAGGTTGTCCTGGTGAAAATTCTGAGTTGCAACGCGTAGCTCTCGATAGCTGAAGATTTTAGCTGTAATATTTCCGTTTCCAATCTTCTTAATTTCCTTCGTTATGTACCTTTGCCTGCTAGCATCTGTGAAGGTTAAAAAAATATAATAAGTTTTGGTATAATGTTTCCAAAGGCTGTAATCCACAAACTTTTGTCACAAAAAAATAACGAAGAAAAGAAAAGGCAATTATAAAGATTAAAAATCGAAGAACACATCATTTGAATTATAAGTACGGCGCGCGGTTCATCAATTACAATGACATCTTTTGACTAGTTGGAGAGAGCCACCTCAAATTCGATGTATCTTCAAGCGAACACTAGCTCCTTACCATTCTTTCATGGGATGGGAGAAAGGAACACATATAGTTTATTTTTTGCTGATATACTGGATATATAAAACAAAAAAACAGATTCAAGGATTCATAGTGCAACTCTGTTCAAAGATAAATATGAATGTGACGACACATTACTGATTATCAATCCTTATGCTTTATTGGCTCGTACATCTTAGAAACGCATTAGTTCTGACTAAGAACGTCAAGGAGTTAGATTGAACCTTAGAAATCAGAACCTTACTCGTGTAACCACAGAAACAATAGAATATACAGGCAAGATGCTTTATTAATTTCAGCATTTTGCATCTGCATGTATCGTTGAAATGCACGTCATTATAAAACTAAAATTAATAATGCATGGAGCAGCCTTCACAAACAACAAATGACTATTACAAGAAGCTTCATGAAACAGTAGCAACACAATTCGTATAATTTCATTCCATGGCCTTTATATTGGGAGAATTATTAGGATAATATATATGAGACACACACAGCAAATTTCCGAAGAAATTAAAATAACGTTGACGAGTTGATTGGTCACAATGATCGGTATGATTATGTTGTCTAATTTCTCCCTCATTATGCTGGTCATATATCAATAAGATTGTATATCAATCAAGAGAAATTTCTAGATAAATACTCTGAAAATATCAAAATCCAAATTCAGATTTGTTTACTACACCTCATTGCACTACTGGATGAGCAAATGACAATATGTTTTAGTAGAAATCACTAATATGAAATTTTCAAACTTTGAAGATATATAATTTTCCCAAATATCGGTAAATATAAAATATTATGTTAATAACAAATATGCGTTCATGCTCTGCATATAATTTGATCAAGGGACTTGCTTTATCTTTACCCCAATCATTCCTTTATTTCTGTCTTTTTTGATACGATTCTATATGTTTCTTTTATTTTCTCTTGTTTTCTTACTATCTTCTCTTTCTTATTTTTTTTTACCGCCTCAGCTTGCCTGTTCAATCCTTGTACAATTAAAATGTGCTAAGGAATTTTTTGTGAATGGAAGGGAAAAAAGCGATCTATCTCATCATTGGTAATAAAAAAGAGACCGGACCCCAACGCCATTTGCATATAAAAATGATGAAGAAGAAACTAACCACTTTTAAGAGAAATGTTGGCCAACGAGGCTATAGATTTTGAAGCATGGTATTCCTTGCTGCTCTTCTGCAATACCTTCCTGTTGATCCTTTCTTTTGACGCACAACACGGAAAGCAACTCATTTTCCAACCCGAAATTTTTTTATTCCACCAAACCCACATCCAAATTCTTACACTTCTGTATCATCTTCATTCCAGTAACCCTCACTAATCCATAATCATCATTATATCATATTGAATTTTCTTGATCCAAATTAACCTTGGCCCAGAAGAATCAGATCGAAGATCCTTCTGGTTTCACAGAGACATTTCGAAATGGCTATTTTTGTCACTTTTGTCTTCCTTGCTTCATGGCCATTGAGTTCGGAAATGCAACCATGACAGGGTAAAATTTATATAGTTTTTACTTTTTAGGGAGTACCATTCGTCACCCTATTATTATTTTTCTTGTGCTTTTTACATTTCAATATTTATTTATAGTGCATTCAGCACCCTAAATTATAAATAAGATTAAAATGTTGTATGTAATTGGACAATAACATCAGGTACTAGATATATCTTGAAAATAACATCAGGTGCTAATACTATAAATAAGATTATGATGCTGGATGCTATTGGGAATAACATAAGGGTGCTGAATGGTATTTTACTCTACTTTTTTAAAAAATTGTTGACTTTTAATTACATGAAAAAAATAATTCATTTAAATTTTAATTATGCTTCAATTTAATAAAACGGAGATCGATGAATATCTATTAAGAAGTCACACGGAGATGAGTACCTATTAAGAAGTCACATGTCGGGTATGTCTAATTTAATTCCTAAAAATTAAGATTACATTATGTACTTTCATTTCTTATAAAAAAGATTATATATTTTTATCAAAAATAATTTCATTATTTAAAATTGAAAAATATCAATGTTGAACCAACAAACTATTTGTTGAAGTAATAAGTGACTTTACTCTTATAAACTATCAATGTTGATATTTGATTAGTTTTTACCTTTTAGCCCATTGCTAGCTAGTCAGTCGAATTTTAGGCAGGCCCAAAATTGCTACCGTTATAATTGAATTCACAAACTTTTAGTTTTAGGTAGAATTTAATTTTGTTATAATGTCTTTTTTTTTTGCCATCTATAATATGATAGTAAATAATTAGGATAGTTTGGTTTATTTCATAAATATTAAGCATATAACTAATTTTTTTTTAAAATTAAACAGTTATTTTTATTAAAAACATAGTGAAATAAATATTTTTTGGTCAATAAAAATAAGTAAAGTAAATTTTAATTTTAAATAATTTCATATTTTTAATTAAAACTATTTAAAAATTAATAATATTAAAATAAATAAAAATACTCTTTTTATAGCATTAAATCAATCAATTCCTCAAAAAATTTAATCCATGAGTACTAATAGTTTATCCTAGTTTTGAATAAGGTGCTTATGGTTGAATTTGTTTTAGGTATTGGTCATTAGATGTAAAAACCGTTAATTTTAATTTATAAAATTTCATAGAGTTTATGGAATTCCTTTCATTTCATTCACCATCTATTATTTCTTAAGAAAGTGCGTAGAAACAGTGTCAAATTAGCAAACGGTACCCCTAGTTTTACTTGGCAGCTTGTATTTCTGACTAATGGAGTGAGAAAACAGATCCATTATTCTCATGATAACTGCTTCACTGCCCATTAGAAAACAATCCCATTATTCCCATAATAACTTCTTCATTGCCCATTATTTAAATTGTTTGCCAATTAGAAAACAGTCCCATTATTCCCATAATAACTGCTTCATTACCCATTATTTAAATTGTTATTTAAATGGCATAAAAAAGTCAGTTACATATATTCTGCCATTTGATTTTCCCCACTTAAATGCACATGCATTTAAAAGAAAAAAAATCCCATTATCTTTGTATGATCATAATGAATAATAAGTGAAAAGTAAATAATAAACAATTAAACCAATTATAAAGGTTATTAACAACTTAGGCTGTGTTTGGTTCAACGGAGGTTAGGTTAGGTGAGGTTTATTTAAGTTAGGTTAGAGAAGGTAATAATGTTGTTTGGTTCAAGAAGAGGGTAGGAGGGTTTGGTATCTTATTTGATTCAGGAGGTTAGGTTAGAGGAGTTAATTATAAGTGGATAAAAATGCCTTTCTATATATTTTCCGAATCCAACAAAGAAGAAGGAAAATATGTAGTGCTTCCCTTTTCTCTCTCTATCTCCTTCCTTCCTGAAATTCTCCGTTCAGCAGGCACCACTGTAACCCCTTGCCTAAATAAACGTAATTATAGCTCGATAACGCATAATAAAATGGTTTAGAGACCGGCGGATAATTTAAAATTAATTTTAAATACCTTCCTTGAGGAAGGGTTTCCACAAAATTTTTTGAAAACTTCTTCCCTATCCTGATCTCAAGTTCAAATATCGAATATAATCACCTATACAGTTATGTTTCATTCATATATCAAAGTATACAACAAAAATCCCTGAAAACCCCGGGTTTCATTTATATTTACACTAAGGGTTTAAATTTCCCATATAGGGGATTACACCTCGTTTCCCGAAATAATACTCATGTAAAATAATCCCAAATACAAAATAGATAACCAACAACCCATTCAAATGTCCCTAAAAGATTCTAAACGCTCCGAGTGATATGCTTTTCTCTTGAGCCACTTGCCCTGTCTGAAATGTTAGTCATTGGAAAGAATGAGATTCAAGAGAATTCTAGTAGTAACACATCACTCATATAGTGCACAAACACATAGCATATATGATTATGTTAAGCAGCATCATAATGTATCATGGCTCGCGCCACAAACGACAACACTCATGGCTGTAAACACTATGCGTCAGCTTTCGCTGCAAACTCTATGCATCAGCTTTCGCTGCGATATCTATGTATCACAAAGTAGCACAATGTTTCTCAATACATCTCAATGCATGACAGACATACATACAACGTTTCATACACAGTATAAGAGAAAGAGTCACTACCTTGTTTTTTCCTGACATTCTTCGGCACCGTGGGCTCACGAGGGCAGCAAATGTCAAATCCTATAAACCAAATCAGGGACAACCGATCAATCTCTTTTCCAAGTTTTGACTTCCTTAGTACTTTAAGTTGGTTATCATTTAAACTCTTTAGGTGGCTATTAGATGCCTAAAGGGTTAGGAGAAACTACCCTAAAGATGCCTTTTTAGGAAGCAAAATACTGATTTTTGAATGGCTCACTCGAGTGAAGATGACCTCACTCGAGTGATGAAGCACTTACACTCGGGTGAGGACAGCTCTCACTTATGAGTGTTTGCCAGAAAACAATACCAATAGTCAGAAAGTGCTTATTGCGCTTGAGCACAAATACCTACACTCGAGTGATAACCCTAAATCTCACTCAAGTCCCCCAAAGTGTGGCATAAGAAGTGCTTGCCCGAGAGCAACTAAGAATACTAGAGGCAAAGATTCACTTGAGAACAAACACAAGCACTCGAGTGATACTGCCACCCTTGTGAGTGTTGAGTAACACTCTTGAAGTTTGGCCTGCGAGTGTTTGGTCGAGAGCAGCCCTTACCCTGAACCTATGCCTGCACTCGAGTGAACCCATTCTCACTCGAGTGATAGCCCTTATCACTCACAGATGAGAAAGTGCACTCTTACATTTTCTTTGAGAATTCTACCAGAACACTGAAGGAAAAGGGAAATTATACTGTCGCACTCGAGTGAGACCCTCCCTCACTTGAGTGTTGTTCATCAGAAACCAGAAACGCAGAATTTGATAGAGTTTTCCAGATTTACCAAAACTGATCCTAATGGTTCCAAAACTTATACCAAAGCTCATTCTCACTCAAAATTTCATAAGGAACCTATTAGTAACCTCAAAACACTCAAATTCTCATCCTAACAACAAATTTGCTCTTGATTCTCTATATTACACTCAAAACACTTAACCATCAAAACTTCCACTTTTCATTTCCAACCAATCCTAGTAACTCAAAGATACCAATACCTACCCATTCAACCATAACACTCTATCAAATTCTTACATTCCAAATTAACACTATATTTAGGGCAAAATTCTAGAATTTGCTAGACTTAACCAAAAATCATAACAAATACACCAAAATGTATCAAATGCTTACCTCCTCAATTTGCTGGAATCAAACCCTTGATTCTTCAACTTTCAAATTTTCTTAAGCTTCCAACCACCACAAATCAAAATTATGAAACCATGGCAAGTAAGCCCTCAACACCATGAACAACTTTAGTGAATATAAGATAAGCATTTGAGGCCAAATACTTACCTAGAGTTCAAACCCTTCCTTTCTCTTTCTTGTCCAAGCTTGCTGGAAATAGAGAATGAGGAGAGAGATGAGATAATGATGATGTCTGAATTTCCCTTTCCCATGCTCCCCCAACCGACCTTAGAAGAGAAGAGAGAGGGAAAATAGTTTGACTTTTAGACCTTGATCCAATGGCCCATGGTTTGACACTTGGCCTCATCTTATTCTTCCTTCCATAAGTCCACATATGTGTATTCACACCCAATTCTACCCCTCTTTCATTCAATCCTAACCATTGATCTCAATTACCTATGAGTTTCCTTTCTGGTAATTGACTAATTGGTTGGTAAATTTTCCGTTTTGCCCCTGATTATCACAATATACTCAAACCATTATCAAACACATTTACATTGAGTTTAACAGTAATTACGTCACTTTAAAATTATTAGCCCTTAATCGCAATTTAGGATATTACAACCACTATATTGATCATCTGTTCCATTTCGTGATACCCTTGTTTCTTTCTCGCTACGTCCAGTCTGAAAAACTTCACCATTCCTCTCTTGTGTTCCTTCTCTGGATTTTTACTCTCGATATTAGTCTGACTCTGCACAAGAATTTGAATAGATAGGATTGATATGTTTTTCTATATATGGCATCTTTGACTTCAATTGTGGATCCTATAAGTTCAGAGACATACCAAGAAGGCAGTTAGAGAAAGCAAAGGAAAATCAGGCACGATGCCGGCAACAATCAGGATTTACTCGCTACGATTACGTGGAGATCCAAGACAGAGTAGCAGATCTATTCCTCCAAACTCGTCGAAGCTGTCCGCCGCATTCTTCGCAAGGGTTCTTTTTCCACAGCCAAGCCTTGCCTCAGGCACGATGTTCGTGAGGTCGCCGACAGGGTTCTCCCCACCCCAAGCTCTCTATCTGAATCCAACAAAGAAGAAGAATCACCGGAAGGGCAGTGCTGGAG
Source organism: Inga leiocalycina (assembly GCA_963242795.1). Classification (NCBI taxonomy): domain Eukaryota; kingdom Viridiplantae; phylum Streptophyta; class Magnoliopsida; order Fabales; family Fabaceae; genus Inga; species Inga leiocalycina. The sequence continues at coordinate 73,714,951 of OY725325.1, forward strand.
TTTTAAAAAATTCCTATGGGTAATTTATCCAAAATTGGACATAAATATTCTCTCACCTAGAAAAAACCCCAAATTTGAAGGTTTTGTAAAGTGGGGGAGGTTACCACTAGAGGACAAAAAAACCTCCCACACCTAACCTAACCTCCTTCCAACCAAACATCTATTTTTAATCTTCAACCCCACCCCACCCCAACCTAGCTTAATAAAACCTTCAACCAAACAAAGCCTTAAGGATTGTTGGTGAAAACGGATAATGTGCTAAACATATAATTGGATAATCAGAAGGTGGCATCAATATAAACGAAAAGCAAAAAATTGGAGGCACGTATTAAATAGAAAGAAGGCAGGAAAAAAAGCTGAAAAAAAGTAATTAAAAATTAAAAAAATAAAATATTACTAAATAATAATATTAATAATAACATCACCCATAGGGTACAGTGAGAGCATTAATAGGCAATAGATAAAAAGTTGTGGTAATAAAGATAAAACTAAACTACCTTATAGGGCACATCAGCCATAGTGAACAAATAATTTCTAAAACTATACTGGGGGTTACACAAAAGGAATGCAAAAAGATTTTTGTTTTTTAACTATAAAAGTTTTTTTTTATAAAAGGGATTTAATTACAAATTTGTCTATAGAGTATAAATTAGAAAACAAGAATTAGGAAAAATAAACCTATGGTAATTTAAAAATTAAATCTTTTATTATTTAATAGATAGACGGAAAGACACAATTATCTTAAAAGCTCAAAAAATTAACAAGATCATTCACATTCCAACTATCATATTTTGTTCCCTTCATTGCAAAATGCATATAAAAGAATGTCCCACCTAGCATACACAACCTTGCACATTTAGTATACACAATACAAAATTATTGTTCTCTTTGAATCTCTAAATATGACAAGCATTCAGCATCATCTTATTTCCCAAATCAATAACAGTAAAGACACCTGGGTTATCATTGCACGTGTACTTAGGAAACTGGTTGGTTGCAAAAGCACTCCTAAATATGATGATTGGAAAGTTAGATTGATTTTGGTGGATCAACTGGTTTAACAATCATGTATACCTGCTTATTATGCATTGACTTGTACAATGTCACTTACAATTTTTTGTGCCAAATCTATAGGGAACCATGATTGAAGGTTTTGTTACTCAAAAGCGCATAAAGGAACGTTACATGAAGGAGCTCCAAGAAGGTGAGGTTCACTAGTTCCAAAACTTTAAGGTGCTAGACAACAACGACCAATATAAGGTGACTCAGAACCCGTAGAGCATCAGATTTCACAACAAGACATTTTTCCATGAATCTGATTTGCACATTTCGATGGAGGCATTTGACTTTGTTCCTATTAAAAACATTGCAAATTACATAGTAGTTAATGAAGAACTAATTGGTAAGTGCTACTCAGAAAAATATTCTTAGAAACTAAAATCCCTAAGAGAAAATTGTCGTGTGTATATATTTTTTTTGATATCAAGTCTTACATTATAGGAAAACCTTTTTTCTAGATGTCATAATGTTTCTTCAAGTATTTGGCGATTTGGAAGATCAACAAAGAGAGTCTGAGATCTTCAAGGGATTAAATCTGACAGTTGTAGATAAAGAGTAATGTCCATACCACATCATTTAATTTCCTACTATTATTATATTGACTATAACAAGCCATAAATTTCTTCCATGCACACATATATGTGCATAGTTTAGTATGACCTCTATCGCATACAATTAAGTTATATACAATGGATGATATTAAAGAAACTAGATTGAAAACTGGTGGACTTTTTATGCAGTGATGTTATTGTCAATGTAGTACTATTTGGAAACTCTGTAACTGACACATTTAACAACCTTAACGCTAAAATGGAGCCACCAATTGTATTTGTTATTAGGTTTGTAAAGATGAATAAAAGTAAAGGTAAAAAATTGAGTCAGCGAAGACTAATGTACATATTCCCTTCCACGTAACAATATTTTTCATTGAACAACATATGGCTATATTACTAATGCCTTATAAGCAGCAAGAGTTTTGTTCAATCCTAAAATCCCTAAGGTTAGGATACTACTGGACAGGTGAGCATCGTTTTTGGAACCAAGTGACAATAATTATATTTGACACTTGTAATCTTTAGGCATGTTTGCTTATTTGTCCAATTCGATGTCATAAGCAGCCTGATTGAGAACCCAAGCACTACTCAAAGTTTCTACCAGATCACCAACATTGTGAAACCCAACTTCAATAATGAGGACATGTTACCATTTCTGACCAGGATACCCTTTGGTGATTTATGCAACATTATAAAGGTAATATTTCATGATTATGGTGGGGATACAAGTTAGATTATGCTTATGGCATGCTCCAAAATCAAGTAGTATTTCATGCCCTTGCGTCGTTGGAATTAGCAGTGTGAGATTGTCTTAATAGTATGCATCTAAAAGCTTGAAATGGCATATAGGTGAACTTATGATGGGTGCTCATGTGACACTAAACCAACCTATGAAAAAGGCAAGCTAACATGCAACAACTGTAAGAAAGAAGTCCTCATAACTTAACCAAAGTATATGCATGTAGTTTTTGTAACACCATTATTTCAAAATATTGAACACAGTTCAAAATGTGCAACAAAGTCAAACTAGATACCAGAAACAATTTTCAACCTATTTGGGATCTTGACTGCAATACAGGGTTCAATCCTGTACTAAGTAGGTTTTCAAAAAACTTTTCAAAACATATTCGATATGGTCCCATTTTCACTTTTTAAATCTATTAGCTTATTTGGTTCTGTTTCTATTTGTTAATATCAGAGTCCTGACCAACGTCCTCGACGGATATTTGGGTTAAGTTCATTAACTAAAGGGTCCATGATGCATGATCACCCTATTTAGTTTTGTTCACCAGGGTTATGTACTAATATTCAAGTATACAATTGGTACGCTTATGATTACAAGGAGTACTAGTCTTACAATGTACTTATATACACATCATATATAGTTTCTCAAAACTAGATAACCAGTAAAAGTCCTAATCCTTTATTTGTGTGCTCTAGCTGCCCTTGTTTATCTGCTTATCCTTTGAGCTACTTGACCTTTGCTGTAGGTTAGTCATTGGAAAGAGTGAGATTTATATAAATCTCAGTGGTAACAATTCACTCATATGACATATAATTTCACAAAGCATGTAGGCAATCATCACACAATAGCATTCATAACAGTTGTACATTCTTGACATTCTTGGCAATTTGTAACATGCATAACATTCTTGACATTCGCAACAATGGATGATATAAACATGCATGCAAAGCATTATACATGATATAAGATAAAGAGTCATTACCTTGGTCTTTCTGGTCTTGTTCTTGCACTAATTTCTTACACTCAGGGAAAATATCAAATCCTATAAATTAGAATTAAAGATGACGAGTTATTACCTATTCCAATTCTTTAATAACTCCAAAATACTTGGGTTGGTTATCATTTGAGTCATTTAAGTAGTTATTTGGAGCTCAAACAAAAGCCTAAGAAGATTTTGGAAAGCTATAGCAAACACCACCTTTCAAAGATATAAAACACTGAAATTGGGTGTTGGGCATGGCCAAGGAATCCTCTAGCCGCACCCAAGAAAAGGTCAGAAACTTTTTGGCCACGGCCAAGAAATTGTCCTATTTTTTGGCTAAAATTCCAAAAATTATAACTTAATCTACAAAAATCGAAATGGAGTGATTCCAAGTTTTACTTGAAGCTTTTTAAGTCTTCTATACAGGAAAAATATTAACCACTACCATCTACATCCACAGAAATACAAAATTCCATGAATTTCCATATTGTTCTAAAATAAATTCCAACTTCAACCTCAAACTTTGGAAATGCATAACTTCCAGCACACATCCAAATAGCACCCATTTTATATCAATTTAAAGCTTGACATGTTCACTATTAGATTGGAAAGTTTCACAATTTATGGACATCATTTACTTATTTAAAAACATCATGCAATCTGACTACTTTGCATAGAATCTACATTGGCAGCATTTTTATTTTTTGTGATATACATTTCTAATCGTCGAGAATTTACAACCAGGGCTATTCCCACATAGTTTTTCGTGTAAAACTCAATGGAAACCTTAAAACAACCAAATTCCCACTCCTTTTATATGTCCTGTTTTGGCATAAATTATACACAAAATCCCAACAATTACCAAACTTCCTATTCAAGCCTCAAACTAGTTTCATATACCCAATACACACCACAAGACGCCATTTGTATAAACAAAACACCATGAAACTTCAAAACCATAATTTAATAAAAAATATAGCAAAATTACACAAGCCAAAGTTCTCAACCAATCATCATAATACATACACCAAAAGGTTGCTCTTACTCACCTCTAACACTTTTTCTAGGTTGTTCTTTGATTATCAACCTTTGGTTCTTCTTTGAGCACACAAAACACCTCCTCTTGAAAAACTAAAATCATAGAAATGAAGCTCTAATCAAGAGGAACAATGTTTGGGAAGAAGTTTTGAGCAATAAAGGTAGTTAATAAGGTCAAAACCTAAGAGAAAGAACTCACCTTGACCCTAGCTTCTTTCTCTTTCTTCTTCCTTGTACTTAGACGTCTTGAGGGCTTGGAGAGAGAGAAAAATCTGATGAAAATGAATTATCTTTAGCCCCTCCTAGTTACTTGCACGAAATTGAGAAGAGAGAGGGAGTGTTAAATGTTTGACCTCATCTAATTACAACTTGCTTAATTCAAATGGAGTCAAGTGTCCATATCTTATGACTCCTCCAAAAGTAAGTAACTACTTAGTTACTCTAACTAATTTAATTAGCCATTTAGTCATCCCTCTTGTTCTTTTAGTTAATAACCAATTTCTTCTTCCAAGAGGAGAGGAAATTATTGACTAATTGACCAATAATTTCTTTCTTCCCCTTTTTGCCCTTGATTATGACAATTTTAATTAGATTGCCACTTAGTATTTTATCTAATTCCTTTTTCCCTTTCCATACACCATTTCCTTTCCTTTTAGTCCCGAATTAGACTTTGTTACCATCATTAAATTTAGATACTAGGTTTAGGCATTATGTGCTGCTAATTCGGATCATAATTTACACTTTATTCCCCAAAAGTGTTTTTCTAACATTTGTTACATTCTCTTTTGGAGTCATTGAGCCCTTACACATATTTTGGGACATTACAGTTTTGATGTGACCTTATGCTTTCAATCCATTTTATTTTTCAAATACCATAACATTTGGATTCAAATTCCATACACTAAATGTGAGAAATTTATCACATACTCAAGGTGCATTACAAGGTATTTGATGTTACCCGGGAATGTTCTGTGTGTATTTTTTCAGGCATGCAACTGAACTTCTGGGTTGCACAACTGAGCATTTGAAAAAGAAACTAAGGGAGGTAAACTATGAATTACAACACATTTTATGGTTGAGTACATTGAAATTAATACACCAATTATTGCTTCTCATCCTTGGCCAGGATGGTACACCATACTCTTTTGTAGAGGAATTGAGTAGTTGCACAAAGAAAAAAATTCCTAATCAAGTTTAGAATCGAAGAACACAACATACAACACGCATCAAGCAATATGGCAATTACGCAGTTCTCAGATGATCCGCAACTTTTAGGCAAATTTACATATCCCAATTCTAATACCAGGTCCCTTACAATGCAAGAACAATGAAAGAAGGCAATGAGGTAGTTCCACAACACCATAGCCCCCATAAGCAAGTGTCCAAGAGAAAGAAGACTACAAAGGATTCAATGATTGAGCATGAGGATGTCGGCCCCTTGGAAACACATCTACCAACATTTTTCCGTGGCTGAAGGCATCAAGAACATTAAAAAGGAAAAATGAAAACATTAGTGTATTGGGTTGGTCTCATTTTAAGGACTATTCTGTATATGAAATTTGTTGGGCCAAAACCTACATGTATGTTGAAAATAGAAACAACGTAATAGTGGGAGTTAACAAATGCAAAATAAACCAAATTATGCAGTGAAGGGCACAACTAGGGTTGTATTCTCTTAAGGAGCCTTTTATTTAATTCCTAATCTAAACTAAGTGACAAAAACATTAAGATGGGTTTTAAATTGATTTTTTTTTCTTTTTAATAATGAAAAATAACCTAGACTACTTTTTTTTTGGGTTTTTGAGAAATTGTTGAGATAATTGATGAAATAGTGATTTAAACAAATTGATGGTAAATGCTTCTTGGAAAAATGGAATATATGTTATCCTTACTCAAAATGATTTGGGCGTTAAACTACTCACTAAGTCAAAAATCAAACCTTAGCAACTCGCTAAGTCCAGTAATATTAATTAGTGATTACCCCTAGAACTCTAGCTAGATAATTACTTCTTAATACACTATTCAATACCATTTAGTATGTAATTTAGGATTAGATTTATGCAACTTGTTCCTCTATATAATGAATACTCAACTGAGATATTCAAATAAGATCAAAGCAGTCATAATACTCATTCAAATTATGAAAGAATAGCACAACCACATTAAACCAAAAAGGGAATATAGAAATTTAAATATCAAATAACATAATCTAATATAAATCACAATTGTTCAATCCAAACTAAGATAAACAACTCACAATCTCAGTAAATTAACCACATAACATGAAATCCTAACTCAGGAAATCCGTTACATAGTTAAATAAAAAGATTAAAACAAATAACTCCCCTGAATGTATCTTTAGAGCTTAAACTAATCTTTCATTCCCAAGAAGCACAAAAGAATTTAGCCTCTCATAGAGTTTATCACAACCACAACTTTATCAGACCTCAAGAAACCTATGAGAGATGAGATAATGGAAGGAGAAGAAGATGAAAGTGGTGGTGGTTGAATGAGGTGTTGGTGAAGCTTGGTGATGGTTGTCTCTTCTCTCCCTCTCTCCCATCTGCCACTGCTCCTTGAGTCTCCTGCTGCTGAAGGTTTGTTCTGTTTTAAAGGCGCTAATCCTCCTCTATTCTTTTATTTTTCAGCTCGTCAATCCTTTTTTTATTCATTTATTATAATTTTCCTACAATATGAAATCTTGATAGAATCCATCTAAGAATATATTCAGATCAGATTAATTTATATAAGAGACCGAAAAAAATCAGTTTCAGAGGTGAAAGTCGTGATTCTCAAATTTTGGACTAAACTAACTTTTGTGAAATACCAGTTGGGCCCAAAATTCCGAAGATCTCCACTAGAACTATTCTTTTGGTAGGGAAAAGATCAGAGACAATTACAGAACAGGAACCCAAATTTCACAAAAGCTAGTTTAGTCCAAAATTTGAGAATCACGACTTTCACCTCTGGAACTGATTTTTTTCGATCTCTTATATAAATTAATCTGATCTGAATATATTCTTAGATGGATTCTATCAAGATTTCAGATTGTAGGAAAATTATAATAAATGAATAAAAAAAGGATTGACGAGCTGAAAAATAAAAGAATAGAGGAGGACCAGCGCCTTTAAAACAGAACAGACCTTTAGCAGACTCGAGGAGTAGTGGCAAATGCGAGAGAAGGAGAGAAGAGACAGCCATCAACAAGCTTCACCAACACCTCATTCAACCACCACCACTTTCATCTTCTCCTCCTTCCATTATCTCATCTTTCATAGGTTTCTTGAGGTTTGATAGAGTTGTGTCTGTGATAAACTCTACGAGAGGCTAAATTCTTTTGTGCTTCTTGTAATGCCCCAAATTTTGATTAAGGGCTAATGATGATTATTATGGATATTTGTGAATTTAAATTGAAATTTTTATGTGTTTTGTGTCAATTTTAATTAATATGCCAAAATCAGGAAAATTGTTAGGTAATTAGTCAGTGGTAAGAGTAACTAATTAGTTACTTATTTGAGGAGAGTCAATGAGATTGGGACATGTGGCAAGCTTATGAAGAGAGAGGGCATGGGAAAAGTCAAATAGCAATTTTTTTATGTTTTTCTCTCTCTTCCTCTTCCTTGGTTTGCGCTGAAATGGTATTGGAAGGGAGTAGGATCATGATTTCTTCTTCTTCCTCACGCACTCTCATCTCTCCTTCTCTCACTCATTCCGATGCCATTGGAGACTAAAGAAGGAAGAAGGAAAGCTTGAAAAAGGTAAGAAGAATGATCTCTAATGCTCAAACACCATTCATTAAAGTTGTTCCTTGAGTTAAGAGCTTCATTCCTATGATTATAGTTTGCCCATTGGTGTTGATTTGAGCTCTCAAGGTATTTTGAAGTTTTGAGAATCAAGAAATCTCTTTGGAAAAGTTGAAGAGGTAAGTGAAACCAATCTTTCTATTTATGTTTTGTGCCAAATGATGAACCTTGTAATTTCTAGAATTTTGGCCTAAATTTTGAAAATAATGGTCATTGGGTATTTGACATGTTGTTGGTATGGAAATGAGTGTTTTGGTATGTGTTTTGGATATATATATTGAGTTGAGAATGAAATGGTATGTTTGGAGATTTTAGAATTTTGGTGTTGATTGTAGCCTATGGCCAAAGCATGATAATGGAATAGAAATTTGGTGTTTCTGATGGTTCCATTGAATTCAATGGGTATTTTTATGTAGGAGTAGCCTTGGGTGAGAGTTTGGGACCATTATGTTAGTGCAAGCGTTTCACCCAAGAGGGAGTGAATTGGGTGATACCATAAATTTCATTATGTATAAGAAAATTAACAGAATATTTAAAGTAGTTGAGAGCAAAGAGAAATATCACCACAGTGTACACCAGAAGTTATACTGGTTTAACCACAATAACTTTGACCTATGTCTAGTCCTCAGAGCGTCTCTAAGAGTTTCACTATATTCTCCAAGATCGAGTAGCCCTACCTCTGAACTTGAGTAGGCTCCACGACATGTTCCATGTTTCCCAGTTAAAGAAGTACCAACTGGATTCATCTCACATTATGGAGTATGAAGAAGTCGAGTTGCAAGACAACTTCATGTATACTGTAGAGCCAGAACAAATCATATGTATAAATGTAATATAACTGTGCAGGTAATTATATTTGATATTTGAACTTGAGACCAAGACAGGGAAGAAGTTTTGAAAGATTTTTGAAAACCCTCCCGTAAGAAAGGGATTGTAAAGAAACTTTTGATGATTATTGGTCTTTATTTCATTTTAATTACGAATTTTGAATTATAATTACAGTTTTTAAGGCAGGGGTTATAAGGAAAAGTGTAGTCGAACCGGGTATGGCGAGGCTAGGCTAGGTCCTTGAGGGTATTTTAGTATTTTTTTCAATATAGATTCATATAACCCCTAGAAACATTATGGAAGTATCTAAATGGTATATTTGACATTGTAGGATAGAATATGGAGCCCGAGCTATTTGCACATAGATCGAGGAGCTATTTCTGTTTAGCAAAAGGGACACAATGTAGGGGACTTACCTTATTTGCATGTATTTGATATCTCTGCTTGTGTAGTGACGTATGTGATTGCTTTACTTGATTGTGTAGAGCATATTTGAATAAATGAAGCTCTGTTTCTATTTTTGTTGTGGCTATAGTCTTGTTGCATGAAACATTAAGCAAGCAGAAATGTCATTATGGGGCATATATCTAGTTAAAGCTAACATGTTATACATATAGCATCTATCATGCATGCATTATGGTATATGTTTCCTATTGAGATTCTCTCAAATCTCACCCTCCTCTATCAACAATTTAGATAGGTAAATATAGAAGGTATGCAGAAATCAGAGAAGAGAATTGCACGAGAGAGGGTTGCAGTGGTAAAGCGAAGACGGGAAGAAGTCTCCGTTTCACTGGGACGGGTTTAGACATCCAAGTAGCCTTGTGTGGCTACATTGATGGTAATTATTATGTGCAAACCCCTATGGGGAATTTCTGTAATCATGCACATATTATCAGTATATTTATGCAATTCTTGTGTTGTCTATCGAACCGCATATCTTTTTCTGTGAATACTTTGGTAAAGGTGAAATTAAAATAAGGGCATGACACTTCACGTAGTGACACATAAAATATATCTAAAGCTACAAAATAAAACAACCGAACACTTTGCATGTATGTATATACATTGTAGGGTTGGTCAAGAGTCTGGGCAGGTATAAACTATACGTAGCATCAAACAATTCAGGAAACTACAAGTTAAAGATGAGAATAACCTTGTCAGATTTCAAGTGAGACACCTATATATCACAACACGTATATGCGTGGCTATATTAAAGGATACAAACAACTGACTACAACAACAAAACAAATGGTAGGGGAAATCAAATGGAGTACATATTAAAGGACGAGGTAGCTGATGACACTTACAAGAAATACCATGTGCAACAAAGGCGGGTGCCGGTCATGCTCATTTAGCTCTACATCATCAAAAGACGTAGAGGTAGGTCGATAGCTTAGACACATAAACAAGGACAAACACCATATCATAGGCTCTCTACCAAAGCATATCTACTAACAACACGCTTTGCCTTCCAAACAGGAACAGTACATGTTCACAGCTACTCTACTCTCACCAAGATCACACTTGATCCATACCTTCATTAGGAAAGCCAGTACCATTATATGTTGGGGAGGGAAGTCGAGGAGGTGCAAACAGATCGGTCATCGGCCTGAAGAACACCAAAGCCTTCTCTCAAGTGGAACGAACGTCAAATATACTCAACCTGCAAATCTTATTATAAGTCCTTGCTATATTATCTAACATGAAAAGTTTTGTCCATTTAGTAGTGATATTTTCCAATCAATTAACCAATCTCCAAATCGAATGTATATTGGACAACTATCAATAAACAAGTTTCAATAAGGTCAATTTAATAAAAATAATCATTTCTTACCAATGACACTAGAAAACACACAATAACATATATTTGCACATATATTAAGTAATATGTGTTTCGGCCTAGAATTGAATAGGAAGGAAGAATATAAAAATCTCTTATAAACACAAAGCCAAAAAAACAGATCCCTAAACAACACACCACCCACAACTTCGCAATATTAACCTCAACATATTGATGACTGGATACCCATGGCCCGTGCATCACACAGGGAGAAAACCCTAGTTCTTTTAACACTTGTGCGTAAAGAACATGAATTAAAGGACAATACTTATTTTAGGTTTTTTATATCCATTATGTCAAGTTCTCCAATCAATTGTGACCGTATGTCCTTTTTTTTCTAATGTGTTTATAATTAAATGATAAGAATTAAAACATAGAATACATGGTCACATGTGATTGGAGAACTTGACGAAATTGATATAAGGAACTTAATCTAAATATTTTTTTAAATTAAAATGATTGAATCAAATAATAATGATTCAATAAATAAAATAAACTATAAAAATCTAACTCAAAATCGATGTAAATTATAGACTTGTGGTTTAATGGCTTAACCTCATATTTTTTGGGTTACCTACAATTTTTTTGAGTGAAGATCATATTTTTAATTAAAAACAATAAGATTTTAGATTACAACTTTTTTCTGATAAAAAAGATTACAATTTTTTTTATTGAGATTCTGGTCTGCATCACTTTCATATACGGGTCACATTAGCAGGGTCGGATCTGGCTTCAGTCCGCTGCCCATCCTTTTCTTCCGTGTAGTTTTGAGTGTAACATGATGGGGCTATTTTTTTTAAATGGTATCTAGTATTTAGATGTATTTTTCTGGACGTATCTTATATCTTAAAATATTTTTTAAGTAACGAGCAGTATCCTAAAATAATTTTTAGTCCTTTTAACCCCTTAAAACATTTTTTCAGTTGTAGCCAATGTGTTAGTAGACTGATTGTAATTTTATCCTTAATGTATTTTTTCAGCTCAAAAAATTACTTTAAAATATTAGATGCTATTGAAAAAATATTTTAGAATGGATGAAAATTAATAAATTAGTATCCTAAGTTATGGGTGCTCGTTACTACTAAGTAAAATACATTAACGGTAAAATTGTAGTGAGTTTCCTAAAATATTAGGTACAACTAAAAAAATATTTTAAATGGTTAAAAACAGCAAAAAATATTTTAAAGTAATTTTTGGAATTGAAAAAATATATTAAGAGTAAAATTGCAATCAGTCTACTAACAAACTAGGTATATCTGAAAAAATATTTTAAGGGATTAAAAGTATTAAAAATTATTTTATAATACTGTATGTTATTTAAAAAATATTTTAATATATTAGATACTTTCAGAAAAATATTTTAAATTACTAAACACCATTTTTTTTTTCTAAAAAGCAAGCCATCATTTATCATTTTACGCCCAAAGCCACGCCAAAACGGCATAGATTTGAGAAAAGGATGGGTAGCAGACTACCAACGGAAGTTGGCGCAGATGGGTAGGCATCTGCGCCACACCAATCCGTTCCTGGGTTCGATCCCAGAAAACGGAAGGTGTAAAGAATTTCCGTTGGGAGCTCTCTCCCCTGGGGTGCCTCAAAGAGGTGAATTCCTGTCGGGCCTATCAGATTGGGGGCGCCAGGACTAGTCGGTTGTCGGGGGCCTATGTCGGTAAATTTGGCATTGGCCTTCAGGTTAACGCCGGATACCTGGAAGGTGGGTGCAACGAAGGTCAAAAATGATCCATCGCATAAACCATAAAAAAAAAAAAAAAAAGAAAGGGGCAGCGGACTGTAGCTGGATCCTATAAAAAAATTGTTTGTCTTCTCGTTGCTCTCTCGTGACTCGTCCCGCCTCTTTATCGTCCTTCCCGCTCTGCTTATACAGATCCATTCCCTATTGCGTCACTTTCTCCTTTGCAAAGTCCTCTCAGTCTCTTGGCTATCGACGGCAGCTCGCCCTCCTTCCCTATCTCGGCTAAACAAGTTCGACGGCAGCCCTTTCTCTCCCTTGGCTAATCGTGTTCGACGGCGCCCTCCCTCGGCCTTATTCTCTAACAGCCCCCATCTCCACGAATCTGTTCACGTCTACTCCTCTCCTTTGTTACGTGGCCGGTGGCTCGCCGCTGGTTGGTATCCTTATTCTTCTCTCTTTTTTCATGCCCATTTTTCGTTCTTGGATTTGTCGTTTCTGAATGAAAATTGTGGATATGATGAGTTTTGGAACTGTAATTGTTTGTTTCTGAATTCACATTTTTGGAACTAGAATGTTCTTTTCTCTCTATGAATTCTGGCATTCTTATTTCGCAGATAGGATGGGCAATATGGGTAGATGAGAAATATTCATATCATGATTTCTTCTTGGCCGTGATATTGAAACGCAAAAGCAACGTCGTTTTTGGGGCAAACTGACTTTTTCTGAGAAGAGTAGGCCACTCGAATTTTTCTAACGTGATTTGGGATTGAAACTTGATTTTGGGATTCAAAACTTATAACCAAACATATACTTAGCACTCCTCAGCCTGGAGGTGAGGAAATTCGGAAATTGTGAGGGTTGGCCGTGGAGGAGAACTGCTAGTCTTGCTCTTGCAAGGAGAAAAGAAAATAAAAATGACGAAATACTGACAAAAGAAGATGAAAGAGAACGAGACAAGGCAAACAAGGGGAGGAGAGAGGAATGGATTGATGCACGGAACCTCAGGCGATGAAGCATTTGTTCATCATTCGTTGTTTTCGTTGAAAACAATTTGTTTGATGAATGCATAATATTTCTAATAAAAAAGTCTGGTGGTTAGATACGTATGTAAAAATTTGCATTTACATGATATGACGCTTTGTGGTTCATTCTATATAAATTTGAGAGATCAAATACAGCCGTGGTTACGCGATTATGATAGGCTACAATCATTTGCTGTCATTCTCATATATATTCAGGTACTATTTCCTCATTGTCTTTTTCTTTTGATTAATAAAAGTTGTTCATGTTTAAGAGCAAAACCATAGTATCAGGATGTTTATTTCAATTTCAAAATCAAAATGCAAGATTGGCTGTGCATTAATTGGATCGCTGGGAGCATTATACAATGGAGTATTGCTTATTAATTTGGCAATCGCATTGTTTGCTTTGGTTGCAATCGAGAGTAGTAGTCAAAGCCTTGGCCGTACATATGCGATTCTCCTGTTCTGTGCTATATTACTTGATATCTCTTGGTTCATTCTCTTCACTCATGAAATTTGGTGCGTATCCTCTTTCAATTCCAAGTTGCATTTCTTATATTTAATTTCTATATTTTGTGCCAAAGGTCTCTTCAGGTTCTTATCCATTTTATGCTAGACATATTAGATGTACTAATTTTTTTCCTTGTCTGGAATACATTTAGACTTTATGATGCTTAATACGTTTTTTTTTTTTTGCTATTTTATTTTAATTGAATTGATAGGACTCTAATGTGTTTATTTTAGTTGGTTCACTAATGATATATTACGTATGACATTCATTTTTCTTTTGACTAGGTTAAGCACTAGCTACTTCATAATAGGTACTACAATTGAGGAAGGATCAACTAAAAAATTATTTGATATTATAGGTTATTGTAGCTGCTATTTTGTATAGTTTCGTTGTTAATGACATCAGCTAAAGCACTTATGAATAATGTAGGTTACTTCATATTCTATATGAATGGGCCCACAATTTTGTTTTATTTTTAATATTTATTTGCCAGCATGACTCATTGCTGCCCATAGTGGTAGAATTATCATTATTCGTATGAGCCAAATCATTTACTTGTATTTATCAAACAAGCCGTCATGTCTGTTACCGTCTGATTTAAATCATAATTGGTGTTTGCAGGAACATTTCTACTGAGGATTATACAACTTTTTTCATATTCTCAGTGAAACTTACTCTGGCTATGCAAATTATTGGTTTTGTTGTGAGGTTATTATCCTCATTGTTATGGATACAGATTTATAGGCTGGGGGCTTATGTAGATACAAATTCTCGAGAAGCAGATTTTGACCTAAGAAATAGTTTTTTGAGTCCTACAACACCTGCTGTAGTTAGGCAGTGTTCGAGTTCCAATGAGATACTTGGGGGCTCTATCTATGATCCAGCTTACTTCTCATCCTTGTTTGAGGATGGCCAAGAGAACAAATATTCATTTGGGGTATGCTATATTTTGTGAGCGACCCTATATTTGTACATATGTTCTTGGATGGTTTGATTTCAATGTCAACTGGCAGAGTGAACAATTTGTGCAATTTTCTTAGTGCCTGATCCGTAGGAAATTTATTGAATTCTTTTTTCATTTGCATGAGGCATGGAACATCATTCTATAGGTATTCAGTTTAATGTTAAGAAAATGATAGGTCTTAGTTGTATGAAGTATCAATAGGTGGACAATTTTTTCATGTTCAGGAGTGACTGCTCAAATAGCTAAATTGGTACACAATTCATGAAGGACTATCGCACAATAAATCATTTATTTAGTGTTACTCTAGGGAGGCCTCCTTTGCATATTTACAGAGGGTTTGTAATACTTGAGCCAATGAACATGTATTTTGTTATTTGTTTCAGGAGGATCACTTGTCTTCATTTTTTTTTTTTTTGTTTTTCTTCCCTCAATTGTTTTTATATAAAAAAATAATGTTCTAGATAAAAATATGATATATGAGATAAAAAACACCTAGTAATGGTAATCAAAATTCAATTTCTGCTAGTTTTATATTGATAACATCTGATAGTTGCATGATGCATCCTATAAGAGGTAAAATTCAGTTACAACCCATCACGGGGATGAGTTTGTACTTGATCATTGATGTATAGTAGTAATTTTTAAGTAAAGTAGCATTAGGATAAGGGTGTATTGATGAATCTTGACGTTATTTCTGATAAGAGGTGCTTCTGTGCTTTGGAAGTTCAATTGTTAGGATGCTTGAAGTGGGCAGTCTGATAAGTGTCTTATCAATAATTCATACCCCTCTTTGTAGTTTTTTTATTGGTTGTAATGCCATTCTTAAACTTAAAAATTGATCAGATTTTTGTGGCTTACAAGTTTTCTTACCTTAATTACATTTTGATTGTCATAACTATTGGAGTTCACTATGGAAATCTTCAGATAATTTCTTGAATTTAGCAGCTCAGGATTTTATGTGCACGTGTGTTTTTGGGGCCATTTGCAGATGCAAAATCAAGACGTCAGTGAGAATGGGTCAAGTTCAGCTGCTGAAGCTTCTGAAAAGTCATCCATGGATAGATCTTTGCAGGTTGTTGATGTAAGTATATGATTTTTGCCCCTTTTCTTTAGTCCGTTAGCTTTTAAATTCCATCAAGTATTACTAAGCCTATAGCTTCTTTTACTTTGCTCTCATATTTGCAAGGCATGTATTAAATAATATTTTGTCTTCAAGGTAGAAGAGGAGGCTGTACTTTGCTAATATTCATTGAAAAACAAGTTAGGTCCAGCTAAGTATGCTTCCCCCTTTTGAGTAGAAAGTGAAATCGTACATTCAAAACAAGAGATTACTTGTTAATGGCTTCCTATCGTTATTTCACCATTCACCAGTCCCTACACCAAGGGTTTTTTTTTTTTTTTGAGGGGGGGGGGGGGGGGATCAAATTTCCTCATGGAGATAGTTAGGGTGAGATCCTCCCAACTTGTCACCAGTAGGCAACTCAAGGTCCATTCAACGCTTTAATGGAAATGTTCCCTAGTTGATCTCTAGTCTTGACATATTCCATAGCAATGACTTCCTCTAGAATCTCTTTTTGAATAAAATGTTGATAAAATTCGATATGCTTGGTTTGTTCGTGGAACATAAGGTTTGTGGCCATGTTTAGAATAACTTGGTTGTCACACCATAGCTTTTCAGGTAGTGAGATTTTAGGACCAATCTTGTTTTGAGAATTGATATATATCCAGAAAATCCCTCAAATTGAGTGTGTTGTAGCTCTATTTATTGATTTTGCAGTTGATCATGGCACAACATTTTGTTTTCATGTTATGAAGAAAAACACATGCCCTATTGGATGACCATGTATGAACCTTGGATCTTGTCTAATTCACATAAGTGAAGCATCCAATTTTTGTGTGCTCATGATTTCCATACAATTAGTTAACCTTGTGTTGTAGCTCATTTCTGATAACAAAGGATTTGTTCTAATGCTTCCCAATGATTGTTAGTCGAAGACATGAATTGACTAACTTCTCTAATAGAGTATGCAATGTTAAGTTCAGTTTCGATATGATAATTTAGTTTCCCTACCGATCTTTTATATTTCTTAGGACCTTCAAATGGCTCACCTTCTTTCTTGACAAGTTGTAATTGACCAGTCATTAGGGCACTGCATGGTGTAGCTTCCAACGTTCTTTGTAATAAAGTCAAGGACATATTTTCATTGAATAAATAATATACCTTTTTGCGACTCAGCCAAAAGAAGTCTTACTTTATGCAACTTTAACTCCCACTGTATATTTTAAAGGCCCCTAATTCTTTGTTTGAAACTGATAATGAAGAAAGGACGAAATTCCTAAAGTGTCATTCTCAGCAAGATAATGTCATTGTCATATGCAGTAGTTAGAATTATGCAAGCAACCGTTCATTTATAGAACATTGAGTAATCACGCATGGTATCACACTTTTGCTCATCCCATATTTCATAAGCATGTCCTTTAGAGGGTGAAAGAGTCTCCTCATCCTTCCCAGCAAGCAATCTGTTGCAGTAGTTCCTTTCTCTTTTCATCAATCCAAATTTCCTTCTTTGATGCTCTTATCCTCTCATCTTTTACATGGTGATTTTCTGACAGAAGCAATAAGAGGCTCATTCTCATATGCAAGATCCAATTTTTGAGCATGATTAGACAACAATATCTTGCATCCTTACTTTTTGACATTGGTTTAGCTTTGAAATTGGCATAGGATGCTGATATGTAAAGATAATAAATAACAGTAGTTAGTTAGCAGTTAGTTGCCTATGATTGGTGAAATTACATATGGTATCAAGTTGGGTCATGAGCTGATATGTAAAGATAATAAATAGGCTAAAGTATACTTTTAGTCCTTTAAGTTTTACATGGGGTATACTTTTGGTCCCTTAACTTTATAAAGTATACTTTTGGTCCTATATTTCTAACACCATTAATGTTGCTAACGGAGATGTTGACGTGACAAATTTAAGTGATGACCGTGCAATTGACAAAGCCTATTTAAGTTTTAATTTTTGAATATAATATATTTAGATTATTAAACTAAAATAAACTAACAAATTGCTACAAATAAAATCATGGTTTTGATATTTAGATTATTAAACTAAAATTTTTTAAGATTAATAGCACTCAATTATACAATCATTACTTAATTTATACAATCATCACTTAAGTTTGTTACGTGAGCGTTTTCTGTAAGCAATAGTAAAGGTTTTAGAATTATAAGACCAAAAGTATACTTTATAAAGTTAAGGGACTGAAAGTATACCTTATGTAAACTTAAAGGACTAAAAATATAGTTTAGCCTAATAAATAAGAGTAGTTAGTTAGGAGTTAGTTGGGGTTAAGTAAGTGGAGAGATTATTGTTAGTAGCTTAGGGCTATATATAGGAGGTCAAGGAGTGATTGTCAACATTCTTATGTGAGTAATGTCTATTCCGTCTCTCTTCTATCTATCCCTCTCCCTTCTATCTTCTTTTGTTTTACTCCCTTTCCCTCTCTTCCTACCTTACACATTAGTGGTATTGGAGCCACTCCTTCCTCTGACTAGAGGAGAGGGCTTCAAAACTGATGGAGCTAGCATTGGAAGGAATTGAAGAATTGTTGATGGAGCTATCAAGACAACTAACACAATATATGATGTCATTGGAAGCAAGCAGAGGGATTGTGGGAAGTCCTAAAATCGTAAAAGAAGAAACACCATTGATTAAGTAGTACGGATGGTGAATGACTACAATATGAGGTTCAACAAACTCACCAATAAACACCATTTTCTCAAAGACTCTCTTATCAGTGCCTGCATATTAGGCTTAAGGAAGAGCATGCAGAGTTTGAGATTATTTTAGCCCATCACCTTACTAGAAGCAAAAAGCTTTACCCTAGGACAAGAATTCTTCTTGCAAGTGGAGGAGAGCAGGTGGGCAAAGGGCAGTTCAAGATGCTGGTGGGTCTTCCTCATCATTGACCCAAAAGGAATGTGATAGCGTGCATGAGTCATTGGAGCAAGATGTTGATGCCATCAAGAAGAGTCCTTGGAGTGTTGTTGAAGGTCCTAGCTTCATGGTGATGATTGGCAAGAACCCCAAGATTCTTGCGTAGTTGTCTTGCTTAATTCCTTGTGTCGTGTCTTGAGGCTTCTAGTTTAGGAGGTTAGAAAACCCAGCTGCTGTAAGTAGCAAGGTTCTCATTGCCGTATGTTATGGTTCCATCCTAACGATTCTTCAGGTTTCTTTGTCACTGATTCCTGTCCAACATCCTTTGTTCCTTAACTGCCTCTGGCTTCTCTTTCCTTGTCATTGGACCCTGTTCCTTCTTTGGTGTTGGGTTCTACCTTGGTTATTGTAAAGCTCAGTTCCTCCAACACCCTGTGTTTTGGTTTATGTCTTTATGATAATCCCTTCTCCTTCATCTATTGTGACATGGCAGCAAGGTTATCACAGGTGCCGGGCAATTCAAAGGGGCAATGCATGTGGCCAAAAGTTTTTAATTAATTTGTTTTACTCTGTTATGTTACGAATTCTTTTTATTAAAGTTTTATAACCCCACTTACTTATTTTTTCAAATTCAACTCAAAAATATTTCCCTCCTGTTCCCTCCCCTTCAAATCCCTCATACCAAGCAGCCCATAGTGTTGTGGGTGTGGAAAAGTCCACAGCACAACTGACTGACTTATGTTGGGACCCTCAAAATTGGTACCTTCTTATAGTAAGGAAGCAGAAGAAAAAGGGACGAAGTGTAGCAGCAGGGGGCAAGGTTATTTTGCAGTGGTTTGAAGTCAAAATGGCTTAAGTAGTTATGTCTTCACTGTCAAAACAAAATTTTTCCAGATTTCAAAGCCCAAGTTCCTTTCTTTAGTTTCAGATTTTGTACTCTACCTTGTATTTGACCCCTGTGGGCAAGGGTCTCTTGGGAGGGGGTATTGATATGAAAATATAATACATAAGAGTAGTTAATTTGGAGTTAGTTTGGCGTAAGCATGTAGGAGACATTACCCTGACTAGCTAAAGGCTACGTATAGGTGGCTTAGGACTAATTGTAAACAGGCTTATGTGGGTAATGAGCAACTTTCTTACATCAACACCCTTATGTGAATGTAAAAACTGGTAGGGTCCACCAATTCTGTTTTCTACCCCATTTTATTAACCTAACTCAATTTAGGACCCAAATCTCTCTTTATTCTCACGATCTCTATCCTTTGCTGTTGACTGAGTTATTGAGTGGTTTGCCCATCTTTACTTTTTATCACTTCCATGGCTGAGGTGATGCAAGATGGTAAAATCTCATTTAGAGGAGGATGTGATGTGTTTTAGTTCATGTGGATGTTTGATGTTTGGGATTTTGATCCTTAGTGTTAACTAGATCGCTAGGTTGCAAGTTCAATAACAAACCTTTTGACTAACCCTTATTCTACATTTATACATTTATGCATCAATACCCCCTTCCCAAAGAGATCCTTGCCCTCAAGGATCAAGAAAAATAAAACAAAAAATACAAACCGAAATGAAACTGCTTTAGAATTTCTGGTCCTTTTGACTTGGCCCCATAAGTTGATAAGACTGAATTTGGCCCTTGTTGCAGACGTCCTCCTTTTTTCCTTCTGTCAAAATGGCGCACCTGCTACACAATCCAAGCTATTACCCACTGGATATTGTCCTTATCCGAGTATAGTACACATTGTAGCAGATTGGAACCTACAAGCATCTTTTTTTTTGATATGCTAACCTACAAGCATCTTAATTAGACTCCCTTTGAACCACGCAATGCTCAGAGTAGGGGATTGATGATAGAACAAGGCTCTGGTGATTACCCAATGGACCCATGGCAGTGATGACTTTTGGGACCTTTTTTTGAAAGACAGCCTACAAATGCACCTTCTTGTATCAAACCCAGTGGATATTCAAATTATCTATGCGGCCTAAAGTGCTAGCCAGCTGTGATTTTTCAGAGTTAAAAATCGTCAGCCACGTGCTCTTTTGAACATCCTTCATAACCAGTTCAGCTATTCTTGAAACACTCACATAATTTTGCAAGATCCTTCGGTTAATACACCTAAACAAAGACAATGATGAAGTGGGGGGACCTTCGATTGGCAACCCAACCAAAGAGAACGATGAAGGAAGAGAACTTGACAGCAAGAAGAGGACTGAAATAGCCAGCGTCGATAGAGTAGAAGCAGTTGGTGACAGCGCCGAACCTGAAGCCATCTTGTGCGATTCCTCCTGCAAATGCTCATGGAAGTCGATGCTCTTGGCTTTCGTCACCTCCCTCAAGTCCGTTGCATGCGAAAGTTGTTGTAAAGCTCTTGTATCCTTGCCTTCGAACTTTTCCAGACCATGTAAGACCTGTATTATCGCTATCTCCTTCGTTTCTTGTACTCGGAAGCATTCTATCTTCTTTCGTTCTTGAATGGTTGTAAACCGTTCTCAGAGTTTTGCCGCCGCCATGTCCGATTCTGCAGAGGCTCGTTTCAAGCCAATCGAAGAGAGACTGCAACTTCTCTGATTTATTCATTCATCACAAAAGCATAGAGATGCAATGAAGAGTTATATGCCTTATATAGGCAACACCTCAAGACCCATTAATCCAAACTAACTAACAACGGTTACTAACAACTAACCCACCCTCATTAACTAACTCTTTTTCTACATTTACACATCAGTTTAATACTCATAATAAGTAGACCAGTACAATCTCATCTATTTGACATGATTAAGACCTCAAACATCACTATAATAAACTTATGGAACCTTAAGATGCTTTGTCGTTGGACTGGCAATCAAGATGGGGCAATTCCCTTGGACTCGGAACAAGTTCTTTCAACTTTAAAAGGATGGATTACTAAGATGCCAAATTTCAAGGCCAAATCAGAGCATGTAATATTTGAATTCCCCATATAAATAATTTCTTTTAATCATGCCAAGTTTCACCCTTGGTCTTTTCTTGCTCAGAGCAAGTTTTTATAGTCACCTCGGGTGACTGTGGGTTTAAAATTGAGACATGCTAATACACGTTTCTTGCATTCCACATTAACTTGTTCAAAGGTAGGTGATAATTGTCTCATGGTCATCACGTCTGGGTAGGCAAGTATTTAGTTGTGATAAGTATTCATGGTTCAAAGGCAGCGTGGGCCAAATGCCAATGTTGCATATGTAGTTTTTCTTACCATGTACAATGCATATATGAATCGTGCTTTGTCATTGCCCTTGTAATGGTAAATACTCATTGTTCCACTTGTAAATTTGTGTTGTTTGAGTGGTAAATAGTACTCTTCAAGTCTTTAATATAAGACCTAATTAGGGAGTTGATCTTGGTCTTGAATATAAGACATATTTCTTATATTTATCATTTTTTCCCAAATTATCCTTATTGATACTCTCTCAACAATAATTTAATAATGCACTCATGTATAATATAAAGTGAGTAATACTTGCTAGTGTGGAGAAACTCATTAATGTCAACATCGAGAAATTCTATTTTTTCTTTGTAAAACAAAATAATTTTAAGCATTTTTTTAAAATTCTATAAACTAGCATTGAACACATAAAACTTAGGAAAAACAAGGGCAATTTAGGAAAAACATGTCATAATTATTATTAACTTACTTAACTAATTTGCTTAATTAAATCAAATTAGTTAAATGGTTACTATATTAAGGACCTGATGATTATTTAATATCTTTAGTTATACATTTGTGTTATATAAATGGTAACACTAAATACTCATAGCTCAACTCTTAAATTTGCATTACAAGAGGTTAATTTGACGGTCTTTTTAATAAATAATTTGTGAATGTTGTGCTTTTGCATGATTCTCCCTAATAATTATTTCTACTTTGTTTCTTCAAAAAAGGGAGTTGAAGCTTAATCTGCCTCTTTGCTTCCTCTTGTTCTATTTTAAGTTTCTTGAACATCTTTTATGTAAGGAATATCTTTTGATTGGAGATGAATTTACATATTTAAGCTTTAGTATTTTTCTAGCTGTCTCCTTTGTCTATTCTAACTTGTGTTGATCCTTGCAGGAAGTCAAGGTGGAAACTGTTTGACAATGAACCCAAAATTTGCTGGAGCCTTTTTGTCAACTTTTTCGCTTGGTAAATGTTGTTGGGAAGGAGAGAAGGCAAATGGTTGGACAGGTTGGTTGACTCTGTGGCAGGGATGAATTTCAAAGCTTTTCATCAAAGAAATAAAAAATTCTGGATTTGTCTATGTGAATTCAAGCCAATGCCATGTTGGCTATAAAGATCTGAAGATTGGGATGCACATTACTCAAAGATACCCGCATATTGGCAAGCAGTTTGGCACAATGCCCTGTCATTGCTCGTGACATCTAGGTTGACTTTTGCATCAAGGAAGGGGAAGCTGTGATCCGTATCCATGTCCTAGGATATAAGCCCAATTTTGGCGTTCACTTTGCTTCATTTTTCAATTGGTTGATTAGGCGGTTGGTTAGTTTAGAATGATGAAGGGATTACACAAATGTACTGATGCCACTCTTATTTCTTTTGAACTTTGTGACTAGACCATGAGAACACGAATTATTGCAGATGCCGAGGTCTCGTGGTCCTTGAATAGAAATATTGTTTGTTTTTTTTTTTCCATTCAAGATAAATGATATTAAATGAAGGGTTAAGGTGCAAAAATACACACGCTTTTATCAAAAGTGCATTTAACATTAAATGCTTTTTTTAGGAGCAAAATTGCCCATGAGCTTTCAAAATGGATGCAAAAGTCACATAACCCATTATCTTGAGGATGTTGACTGTGAGTTTTAACCTTGTTGACTAAAAATACTGATCAGGAGCATGATGTGAATGAATAATAAATAACTTGGAAGAATGAGATGCTGACATGGCAAGGCAAATGAGGTCTGAATATTAACTAAAAATAAATAACAAAAGTGAAAAAGAAAACAGAAATGAAATGGGAATTAAAGGAAATTGAACTGAAGGTTGTTATTACAAGGCATTGGAGAAGGAAATCACGAGAAAGGGAGGATGATGCTGAGTTAGACTTGGGGAGTAGGAAACCTCGACTGTGAGATCGAAGACGAGTTCAACTGCATTAGCGATGATGGAGTTCAATTAAAGAAATCCACGGTATACGTGACGACGGAGTTCGATTAGTGACGACGGCGAGATCAGAGGCGAGTTTAGGGCTTCGTTTTGGGGCGAATAATCAAGTAAAGAATTCCTCTGTAAGTATCATTTGGGACCCATAATCTTTTGTTTTGATGTGTGTAAAGCGAAATGGCATGGAAGTCTTTGGTTTATTTAATTGATTGCATTGTGTGCAGTGATGATTAATTGGACAAGAAGAACAAAGTAGGAATAGAAGAAGAGACCATCGAAGGAAAGCGTGAAAGGTCAGTAACAAAAGCTTGTGAGGTTTATGAGTTGGAAAAGAAGGGTTGGGAAGAGACTAAGGCATGTTTAAGGGGTGGGCATAGCTCTGTGGTTGAGCAAGATGTGATTGACAATCTTGAAGTGTTAGATGATTTTGATGACATTGAATACTTGGGTGAGGAAGGGGAAGATGATTATGGTAGTGGAATTGACAAAGGGAAAAAAAATTGACAAGTATAGAGGGAGATGACAGTGATGCCAAGGAAGAAAGTGATTCTAGTGTCGAAGAGGATAATAGGTTAGATGATGATAATGCTAGTGATGATGTGGCCTATTTGGGCATATGAGAGTGCGTTTGATGATTTCGAATTTGGGGAGTTGAGTGTGGACAATGGGATTAGTGATGATGATGAGGAATTGGGCCCCAAATTAGACCATGAGCCTCCACAAGAGGTGACAACCCTTTAAGAGGTCGAAGCCTCAAGTATTGGGCCTTTTTTTTACAGTGGGAATGACATATGGGGACAAAAAAGAGTTAAAGAGGGCTATAGATAAGTATGCAATAAGTCGTGGAGTGAACCTAAAAATAGTGAGAAGTGATAAGAAGACCCTGAAAGTGATACGTGAAGATGGATGCCCATTTTCACTATATGCATCTACGTATGGGTTAAGTGTAGGGTTTCAGGTTAAGTCTTTGTATGATGAGCATAATTGTGCTAGTGTGTATGACAAGCAAAGAGCTTCAAGCATGTGGTTGGCAAAGAAATTCAACGAGAAAGTGCAAGAATCGCCTAAATTCAAGACAACTGATATGAAGAAGGAGGTGCAGAGGGAATTAAAAGTGAATGTTAGTATACATAAATGTAAGAGAGTGAAGAGGAAGATCATGAAAGAGATGGAGGGTAGTTTCAAAGACGAATTTGCCAAGTTAGAAGCCTATTGCAATGAATTGAAAATTTCAAACCCTAGTTCAGATGTAAGTGTTGAGTTGAGCACAAAGGCTTTAGAACATGGAAGAAGGGTGGAATGTACTTAAGTTTTAATGCTTTGAAGGTAAATTGAACTTGAACTTCTGTATAAAGATTTTAGTTGACAATTAACTTGAAAGTTTAATCTGTATTTGCTAACAACCATGTACATTCTAATTTTTTTGTAGGTTGGGCGGAAAGAAGGATGTAGGCCTTTTAATTGGGGGTGGATGGCACATTTTTGAAAGGGGAATCAAGGGGAATTTTCCTTACAGCCGTGGGTTTCGATGGAAACGATTCATTGTATCCTTTTGCTTTCGGGTTGGTTGAAAAGGAAAATGAACTTCACTGGACTTGGTTCTTGGAATGGATTCGTAGCTCTCTAGATCTAGGTAATGGGGAGTCTGTAACCCTTATGTCGGATATGCAAAAGGTAAATATAGTTCATTGAACTTTTTTGTTTAATTTTCCGTTATGACAGATTAATTTTCAATTGCATACAACTGATTTAGGTCTGTATGAGTCATTTTCTGATTAGAACAGGTTTACATGATTGTTTTTTATGTGAACAAACTTCTGTACTTTAGACTTTTTTCTTTTTCTTTTTTTGTTTTTTGTATCCTTGAAACTGTAGAGTCTTGATCTAGTCCTTTTCCCACAGTACTGACTCAAAAAAATGTGATGATTGATTGTGATAGTGAATATAGAAGCTGAATATTTCTGATTAAGGAGGGATTTTGTGGTCCCCTCCTTAATGTGTGGTTTGATTGTGATAGTGAATGTAGAAGCTGACTTTCTAAAATTTATTTACCCAAAGCTATTTTGCTCTTCGTTCTTTGTTTTGATTTGTTTATTGCAGAATATTTTATGTCGTGGTTGCTATTTTAGGAACCTGATTGTTAGTTGCTGTCTCCTTGTATTTTCATTTTTTGCATTGTTTATCCCTTGACAGTTAGGATTTTTCTTGTTTGCTATTTCTGTACTATATTGTTATGTTGTTGTGCATTTTTAGTGTTGAAGAGCTTGGATTCCTTAAGGGGAGGGGAACAGAGCTATCCTTGTGATTCTTTTGTTCTTAAGATGTTATTGCTGCCAGATTCTGCATTTACTGTGATTATTCTGGTAGAATTGCTTTTTTTATTGTGGTTATTGTTTTAGGAATGTGATTGTTATCATATTGTTCCTTTTCTTTATGAGAGTTACTCAAGCGAAAATTGAAATATGGGTTAAGTTGTGGGACCTCTCCCTTAATGTTATCATTTTATTTGTGTTAGGGCTTGGTTAATGCTGTCAGTGAGGTACTTCCAAGAGCTGAGCACAGACTTTGTGCACGACATATTTATGTGAATTGGAGCAAGAAATAGAGAGAGAATGAGTTCAAATTTTTTTCTCTTGTGCATGGAGTACATTCGAGGAAGAGTTTAAAGACAACCTAAATGCATTTGGTTCATTGAGAAAAGAAGCAGCTACAAATTCCGTGACATATAATGTAAATGTATGGGTAAGAGCCTATTTCTCTACTAGATGCAAGTCTTGGGTTGTGGACAACAACTTGAGTGAGTCTTTAAATGTGTGGATCGATGAGTATAGGTTTCTTCCAGTTATAAGAATATTTGATGGAATTAGACCTAAGATGATGCAAAATGGGCAGAGAGTGAGATAAATGTTAGGAATTGGAGTGGAGGTTATAGTCCTAAGTGTATTGAGCTCTTTGAGGCTAATAGGTACCTTACAGTTAACTGTAGAGTATTCTTGAATGGGGACCAGGGATATGAGATTATTGAGGGGCAAGATAGACACTCTGTTCAGCTCTCTAGGTCTATCTGTACATGTAGGGTATGGTATTTAACATGAATCCCTTGTCAACATGCCATTTGCACAATGTATCATGCTAAAGTAGATCCGAAATCTCATATCTCGCATTATTATCACAAGGACACCTATATAGCTAGCTATAGAAGTAAGCTACAACTAGTGAGGGGGAAAAATTTTGGGACATGAAAACCTTCCTCCTAATGCTACCACCTCCAACTTCTAACTTACCTGGAAGGCCTCAAAAGAAGTGAACAAGAACTAAGGAAGCAGACAGAAGAAGGAAGAAGTATACTCATAGACGTGTGCCACCTCCATCCAATGCACCTTAACCTCAACTGCAACGATTAACTAGGCGTGGTAAGATTCACAAATTTAGTGTGTGCAATAAAGAGGGACATAACAAATCCACTTGTCAAGAGGTAAGTCATTTCATCTTTAAATGCGTGGATCTGAATATACTAGTAGTGGTTTAGAATGCTTTGCATACTGGAAACTACATTGGCAGGTTTGTTTTTTGTGTGATTGGAAACTATATTGTAATTGAAAATAAGAAAATTAGATATTATAGATGGCATTAACTAATTATAATTACTTTGGGTGCCTTTAGGATTAAATGTCACTTGCATTCAAAACCTCTATAGGTTTGTTGGCTTTGTAGAAATTAAATTGCTAAAAGCAAAAATATGCTATTCAATATGATCATGGATAAAAATGTATTTTCAATACACATACGGGAAGCAAAAATCTTGTATTCAATATAAATTCAATCTGATGTAATTTATATTTCAGTTTTGTTAGTGTGTGTTTGGTTGCAGCTTTTGGGTCTCCTTAATCAAAAGCCCAATTGCTAGCAGTGGTTTTTTTTTCATGTTTGGTTGATAAGATCAGAGATTAGGCTTTTGAGAAATTACCCACTGTTCCTGCACGTTTGTCAAAAGCTCAATAATGGAGCTTGTATCAAAAGCTCGATCAAAAAATATTATGAAATCTCATAACCGCACCAACTAATCCCTACCTGTCTTCTTTCTTTTTCACGATCCCGTGTGACTCTCTCTATATCTTTGACTTACGTACTGAAGTTGATTACCAAATGTTAGATCCTTTCACATTTTTTATGCTGATCTATTATTAATGAACTACTAGCAGTACAAAAGAATATATTTTTTAATAAAAAAAAAAATTAAACTATCCTTGATCCTTCTGTGTTTTTTTCCCCTTGTTCATCGCCGTGCAACTGCAGTTTCGCTGGAATATAGTAGACGCTGAAACTCAACCCTATTTTAGAAATTGGGGGCTAGAAGTGAAAATTTTTCTGACGCCCCAATCAACTCACTCTAAATCTCCAGTTCCATTGATCAAGCAAATGAATCAAATTTGCGACTCAATTAGAGATCAAATTGTACGGAACATGTGATCCAATTGGTTATGTAATATTATTTTAATCAGATTGTGCATTTTTAAATTGTTTAATTTCCCAACTTAAACTATTATAAATTTTAATTACATTTCTCTTTTATCATTATCACAAAAGCCCAATTGATAATCGCCAATCTAAACAAGTTTTATTTTTGCAAAAGCCCAAGTGATAATTGCCAATCCAAACACAAATCACATTACATAATTTGGCTTTTATCAAAAGTAATATCACAACAAGCCCAATTGAAACAAGCCCAATTGATAATCGCTGTTCCAAACACACCCTTAGTTTTGCATTCATTCCCTTCATTATAGCAAAGGTAAGTTATATTTCAGTTTTGTCATTCATATTTTAGTTTTGCATTCATTCCCATCATTCATAGTTAGTGACCATATTTCAGTTATATTTCAGTTTTGCTTTACCATATTTGTTTAGGCTTCAACTGCTAGTAGACCTCACAATAAAAAGAAAAACAGGTCTCAACCAACAGAAAACCAACTAGTACAGTTACAAACAACCCAGGAACCACTAGTTGATAGTCAATCATCTCAACAACCCCCACAACCATCCCAAGAGGCACCAACCTAGCCAACTCAGAGAGCTATAACAGGGAAGTGCTATTACAAGTCAAGAGTTGAATGTGGGATAGGTGTACGGATTGATGAAACCACAAGACATACAGTATACAATGTAAATTTGCAACTGTTTTCTTTTCAATTTTATAGCCTAGTCTTAGCTCTGAAATGGTTTATATATTTGTAATTGATTTCATGTAAATTTTGTAGCCTGGTCTTAGCTTTGAAACCTTTCTTGATGAAAGAACATCACTTGAGTACATGCGCCACTATGCTGACCCATAAACTAAATTCCCTATACTAAATAAAAGGGAAATTAGAATGTCCAAAGGTGGAAGCTCAGGCTTACCAACGGGTTCAAGATTGATTCAGTTCAGTCCACATCCCATCAATATGGCTGAGCCATCTAACCTACCTTTTCAACTTACAGGT